>OY740774.1:86880384-87350137 GCA_963513935.1 Aphrophora alni | reverse complement strand
GTCGAAACGCTTTA
Organism: Aphrophora alni; assembly: GCA_963513935.1. Lineage (NCBI taxonomy): Eukaryota > Metazoa > Arthropoda > Insecta > Hemiptera > Aphrophoridae > Aphrophora > Aphrophora alni. Next base: position 87,350,123 of record OY740774.1, on the reverse strand, counting down.
GGATTTCTGTAATATACCTTTCCTTTTTTCGGTATGAAAACTACAGTACTACCTCGCCTTTTGGACAAGGGCCGGAAAGATTCTATCTTCTCTTGGGGGCTTAAATGAATCAAATTTATTTCTAGCCCATTTAACCATGGATACAGTAAAGTTATAATTTCTCTGGCAGTTTTTCAGTAAGAACTAGAGCCTCTTGTAGAGGTTGTCCTATTCTGATTATGAATTATGCCAGTTTCTTTCATTACAACACTATCTGTAAAGTGTGTTTTGAGTAACACGTCTAGTATGTCTTTACCTGAAGACGTTACGCCACCTCTAGGTTCACCAACAGATCCAGTTTGATGAATTGGTTCCTTCAAGATAATGTTATGTATCCTGGAGTCTGATTTCTAGAGGCAATCTCTTGGCAAAAGATTCTCCAAGAAGATTTTGTATATCTCCTTAATAGATTATTGTATTTGGTTAAGACTTTATGATAATTGTCCCACTGACCATTTTTCATAGCTTTATTTTCTTTATCCTATCTAAATCTCTATTCTTCAATTTTCCTCCCCCTCTTGTGGATACGGACTGGATATGCCGGTTATTATTATATGAGTTGATAATGGCCTCTTTTATATAATCCACCATAGAATTGATATCATTTATGTGTCTTATGTCTCTGATTCTCTTACTGATGGGATTTAATCTATACGTTATTGCTTCATGATAAAGAATTTAAGTTAGTTCTTTTTTGATTTCTAATCTTTTGAATTTCAGAATCAATTTTTTGTCTTGAATCTTTTAAACCCTAAAGCTAGAATTATCAAATACAATTTACGCCTGACAGAAGCATTTATGACATTTTCGCGTTTATGACAGTAGCAAAGCAAGTCTATGCCCTATTTTGGTAACGCTAATTTTTAGTTTTGGGAATGGTTGGGTTAGAAAGTTCCTGCAATGTTTATTTAAATTAAGTTTAGATGCTTACCGTATAATGACATACTAACTTGTCATTTTTTACATATCATTACAGAAACCATTTTAATCATATATTTCCAAATATAACTTTGGAGATAACAACATTCTCCCATTATACTAGTTTTCCATCAGTATTGTTCACATCAAAGGGTGAAGCGGGAAGCCCTACTACTGTACAGTAAGCCTATATTGTTCTACTGTATTGTGTTGGTAATAATACAAATGTTTATTCTCTGGAAAGTAGACCTTTGATTTATTATATCTGTTGTGTGTCATTCATATTAATAGACATTCAACAGACTATGTTCAAGAAATCTTTATGAGAGAGTAGCAGATAGAAAGTTGTCTTTATTTAAGAGGCAAAGTTGATCACCGGGTCCTTTCTACCAAATAACCCTATATAATAAGTACAATTAAAGTATACATAAAATGATACTCAAATTACGAAATAAATGAATGAAATTAAAAAAAAAAATATAATAAATATAAAAAAGACAAAAATTACCTTTATGTAAACATATTATATTAATTTTATTATTATATTTCAAGACTCTCTCTGAGATATCAGGTAGCTTGTAATAAAAATATTTAATAAACTAGGCCTTTTTTATAATATCTTTTTATTATAGGCTATATTCGCATTTACAATCATAGGTTTCTAGAGCACGTTAAACATATTTACAAATAACAAATTATGACTCTATTTCTCGGGTTAAAAGGATCCTGGTCTATTAAATATGCAATCAGAAAATATAAAACTTATGTCTATACAGTATGAAATATCTAAACTAGTGAATTTTACAAAATGCTAAAATAGTTCAAGTTCTTTAAATAATTACAAATTTGGCTGATTTCATTTATATTGCTCACTTCAAATGAAAATCACTGTTTTATAATTTAGGTAAATAAATTTAGATATGTATTACCTTTGCAAAAGTTCAAATTTGATCTGGTACTTTACCAATTATTTAATTATATAAATTTATATTTTCAAAGTATATTTAATCTTATTTCATTTGAAATTATTTATGATATTTATTAAAATACGTCTGAACAGTAAAAGGTTCAATGCTATTCCTTCTTCCTTTCTTTTCTAAAAACCGATCGCGGGCTTTTCATAGACAGTGCCGTTGTAATTATCTTCAACAATTGCTTTCGTTATTTAATCCCATAGGTGGCTGGTGTTTCTGGTCATGTATACAAAATATTTTAAACAGTTTATTTTTATTGGTTTTCTTGGAGATATTTATTTTTTCACAATTTTTATAATGATATTTAACCTCTATTAGTCTTAATTTGTCCGAAATACGTAATTAATTGCTTTTGTAAAAATATATATATAACTGTATGTTTGTTCACTACCGAACACAATCGTAAACAGCTGTTTCTATGCATCTACGGACGTGGTATTCAGTTAATCTTGCAACTTTGCATATTAAAACACATTTATTTTTACAAACAACCTTACTTTGTTTGGTTTAACACTTTATTTATAACATTTTGTTTAATAAACTATTCATTATTTTTTTTTTTGAAATTTACTCTATTATATGCGATTTCCTGAAGTGAATTTACTTGTGTTTAAATAATTTTGTATAGATCGAATTTTGAGGTTAAAATTTAGGTTATCTTGTTAACATTTTTTTTTTACAATCTTTTAAGCTGGTTTATCAGGACCCTTTAATTTTTTTTGTGAATTTGTTTATATCACAACTGGGTCAAAATGTTATAATATAAACAACTAAAAGAGTAATAAAAATTTTGTTATAATGAAGAGAGTGAGTGAGTAATTGAGAGGGGAGAGAGAGAGAGAGAGAGAGAGAGAGAGAGAGAGAGAGAGAGAGAGAGAGAGAGAGAGAGAGAGAGAGAGAGAGAGAGAGAGAGAGAGAGAGAGAGAGAGAGAGAGAGAGAGAGAGAGAGAGAGAGAGAGAGAGAGAGAGAGAGAGAGAGAGAGAGAGAGAGAGAGAGAGAGAGAGAGAGAGAGAGAGAGAGAGAGAGAGAGAGAGAGAGAGAGAGAGAGAAGAGAGGAAGATGTAAATAATTTGTAATTATCAATAAGAAGTTTTATGAAAAAGAGCATTGTTCCTAAATTTATGACTTTATCTGAAGTACCTAAATTATCAAAATATCACGTCAATTAAATTTGTGAGATATACTGTATTTTATAAGTAATAAAATTAACATGTATGAAGTTCGAGTGATGTTAGTTTTGAAGTTTGCAAATTATATTCAACCTTGACTCGGAGAGATGTTTAACTTTGTTCAGATGAAGTGAATTTGATATCCACTTAAGTTGGGTTTGTAACCGAGGGTGGGGTGTAAGTGGTGAGAGCAGGTGATGTTAGATGGTAACGTTTCATAAAACTACTTCAAACATTTTACGTAAAAATACATTAAACATATTAAAAGACACTAAAAACTGTAGAATAAACTTGAAAAGCATTTGTTAAATAAACAAATTAATTAAAATCATTATATATATTTTTCTTATTGCATATAATTTTAGATCATAAAGAGAAATAAGTTGATAGGTGCCATCATAGTATTTACCAGCCCCATCATGCAATATAATGCAAACAGATGTTGTAAATGTAATCCACAAAAGTTCGTTTCTTGGGCCTTGTAGGAAATCTTAAATTGGTAGATGGAGGGGACTTATCCAGTAGGGTAAGTTTGTTTAAAACAGTTGTTTCACAAGTTTAAACCTCCTAATTGTGTATTTCAATACTTTGTACACGTAAGGTAGGACTTAACGGCCTCCTCGATGTGTATCTATTAAACATTTCCCCTTCGCTTCGCTTCGCTCCTGGGGGCCTCAAAGCTGCACACAAGATGGAGTCTCCACTCACTACGCTCGTGTCATTGACTATATATATATTACTTTTTTGGGGAGGTCAATTACATTTTTGTCAATAACTTCGCTAATTTTAAATCGTAGAGAGGTGGGAGAATTAAAACTTTCAAATTATCTAATTTAAATTGTTTTACCTGAATAACACACGTGACGTGTATAAAAACCTGTTTAAAATGGATGTCATTTTGACGTTTTCATTTAGATTTTTCTCAATTTCAATAGGGTTCCATATAAACACACTATAGTCCTCTACAAAGAATATCATGTTCCTATCACACATGAAATCTAAAGATCTCTCAGAAATCGAAGGTTGATATTTTAGGCGATGTTCAAACTTCCCCTATACTTCGTATAGTGGGTACGTAAAATGTATTCGGTTACACTTTTAGTATTATTTTGTTTTTGTAAACATAATACAGGATGTTTCTGTAATGAGCTGATATAATTTAGAGGCTGGTTATATGGGTCAGATAAAAGTCCCTATAAACCCATGTACGAAAACGCTTCTTTTACCAGCTATCCGCCATGTTGTTTGTTTTATTGAATAATTTATATATCTAGTAAACCGATTGGTTTACTCGGTACTCATCAATGTAAAGATGTAGTTTGAAAAATTAAACACCTTGTTCCAATAACCCGTTTCAAAATGGTGATTGTTTAAAAATTTGTAATGTAATATAATTTTCATTAGAATTTTTTAAATGGTTGCCATTTGAAGTGGATTATCTAAAAAAGCTTTCACCTCAATCGGTTAAACCGATCTAGAGATAAAAAGTATTTAGTAAAAAAAAAAAGAAAAAAAAGGTTGATAGATGATAAAATAATATTTTCTTAGCATATGTTTATAGGAAGTGATTTCGTTATTTTGACCCATAACCACTTTCTGAATTATTTCCGCACATTATATAAACACCCTGAATAGTAAAGTTCTTTCAATATTATCTGTCCTTTATTTTTATATCTAAGCGTCTCATTTGATAAAGTTAAACACATATTGATAAAAATGTAGTAGATCATCACATATAATCAGGGCACCCTTTCAAAAACGGCAATTTTCCTTGAAAAATTGAGAGTCACTTTTTCATTTCCATTCAATTTACCACAGATAGATTCTTTTGGTAAACGCTTTGTTCATCTTGAATGCACGACTTTAAGTTATTGTTACCAAAAGTAGGACCAAATTGAGTTGACATAGATAAGGACTGAAGGAATAAGTATGTTCAGCAATTTTGTATTAAAAGCTAGGTTTAATCTTCTGGTAGTAGAAACATTACAGTCGAGACATTTTCGGTGTGGGGGGGGGATTGATAATTTATGTCAGTTCTGTGGCGTTTTAAAGTTAAAGATAAAATTTGTCTTTAAATATTTCAATAAAATTTGGAGGAGAACGTAATAGAAGTTACATAACCTCAAAGATTACACATGCCTGTTTTAAAACAATTAAATACAACTATAGATATTATTTATGGATTTTAATAAAACTTTTCATGCAGAAATTATAATGACTTGTCATGCGGTTAATTCTTATGATGATTATTAACCGTCATAAATATAAAGAAAATTGTTTTAAAACAATATAAAAAAACACAATTTTTGAAAAATATTTTAGGTTGAAATGACTTGTATTTTAAAATTGTTGCTTGTTAGAAGTATTTTATGAAAACTTCAATTGTATTATGTTTTTGTTTATTTCTAAAAAGCATAAAAGATTTTTTTTTCCTTACTGCGTTTTTAGGTTATGTTTTAAACATTTCAACTCAAAATATAGTTGGTTGTAAATCTATGCAAGAAGCTTATTTTATAAAAAATTTCATTAAAATCCATCAATAATTTCTAAACTTTAAATTAATTGTTTATAATAGGCATGTGTACAATTCGATTATTATAATTATTGTTAAATAAACAAATGAATGAAACACAAATTTCTAAAAAATATCACTTTATTTTACAACACAAATACAAGACCACGTTTCAATAACTAAAGTCACCATCCTCAGGTGCTACATGGGCATGAACCTTACTGACTGTCTAAGATATAATAATAACACATATCTTTTAGCTTTTTTTTGCAGGAGCTATAGAAGCGATCATATATATATATATATATATATATATATTTTTATTTACCATTTTGTATCTTAAATTGTTAATACAAAAATTACGTCAAATCTGAGTTAGAATCATTTTTTAATGTAACGTTAAAATGTTCCTATGAACTAATTTAAACAATTAAATTATTCCCTCCAGACTATAATTAATTGCTCTCAGCCGCCACGAACCTTTGAGACTACTATAAAAGTGTTTTATGTGTGATTTTACTGGACTATATGACGAACAGACGAAATTTCTTGTCCTACTCCTTACAAGTCCTTGCAGTAAATTGCATTTTGCGGTGATTTCATGAAATATGTTATAGATCTAACAATTTACGTAGATTATGTTTGATTTCAAAATATAAATTAGTTTTAAATTGTGTCACATAATTTGAGTTAGGACAACTTCATAATACAAAACTTAATTTAAAAAACTCTCTGTTTCTCACCATTGTTTAACGAGCAATAGCGATTTAAAACTAACAGGATAGTAGTGACCACTACCCATCAATCGTAGCAATTTTGAAATATGATTAATAGCGATTTAAGTTACTTTTATAACTCTATACAAGTAAAATATTGTATTATATTAATAGTGATTTTAGAGTAATGGAGAAAGTGGTGAGTGATACCAATCAATCATAGCGATTTTAAATTGGATTAATAACGATTTAAGTACTTTTATATCTATAAACAAGTAAAATATTGTATTGAACCGATAGTGATTTTAGATTAATGGTGAAAGTTGTGACTACAATCAATCAATCATTGCAATTTTAATGTGTGAATAATAGTGACTTTAGTAACTTTTACAACTGTAAACAAGTAAAATTTCGTATTGAATTAATAGTGATATTAGAGTAATGGAGAAAGTGTGGAGTGTTACCGATCAATCATAGTAATTTTAAAATGGATTAATAACGATTTAAGTACTTTTATACCTATAAACAAGTAAAATATTGTATTGAACTGATAGTGATTTTCGATTAATGGTGAATGTTGTGACTACAATCAATCTGTCATTGGGATTTTAAAGTGTGATAAATAGTGATTTTAGTAACTTTTACAACTGTAAACAAGTATAATATTGTATTGTACTTATAGTAATTTTAGAGTAACGGAGAAACTGTGGAGTGTTACCAATCAATTATAGCGATTTTAAAATGTGATTAATAACAATTTAAGTACTTTTATAATTAATTGTAAACAAGTAAAATATTGTATTGAACTAATAGTGATTTTGAATTAACGGTGAAAGTGTGACTACAATCAATCAATCATTGCGATTTTAAAGTGTGATAAATAGTGATTTTAGTAACTTTTACAACTGTAAACAAGTATAATATTGTATTGAAATAATAGTAATTTTAGAGTAATGGAGAAACTGTGGAGTTTTACCAATCAATCATAGCATTTTTAAAATGTGATTAATAATAGATTTAAGTGGTATTATACCTATAAACAAGTAAAATATTGTATTGTACTGATATGATAGTGATTTTGGATTAATGATGAAATTTGTGACTACAATCAATCAATCTTTGCGATTTTAAAGTGTGATTAATAGTGAGTTTAGTAACTTTTATAACTGTAAACAAGTAAAACAATGTACTGAACTAATAGTGATTTTAGAGTAATGGAGAAAGTGGTGAGTGTTACCAATCAATCATAGCGATTTTAAAGTATGATTATAGCGATTAAGTGACTGTTATAATTGTAAATAAGCAAAATATTGTATTGAACTAATAATGTTTTTAGGGTAACGGTGAAGGTGGTGACAAAAGGGTGATTCAATAAGAATGCCAGTTTTTAACTGTTGAAATAAAATTCTCTGTATTTATGAAATGAACATATTTTAACAACAATACAAAGTATACATGTTGCCATCACATATTAAAACATTACGTATAAAAAATTACTTCTGGCATTGTCCTCCATGTGTTCCTCTATCAATGAAATTTGTTATAACCTTCAGTCAGGTGTTCTCCTCAAGTTGGATTATGACATTGCGAATCTCTTCTTTTAGTTGTGGTATTGTTTGGGGATTATTTTGATAAACTTGTGATTTTAAATACACCAAAGGAAGAAGTAACAGAGGGTTAGGTCACATGACCATTGCTGCGGCTAGTTCTGATAGCCGTTACGTGAAAGAACTCGGATCAGAAATTTATTCGTCAATAAGACTATCGTATCGTGCGAGGTGTGCCATCCATCCTGTTGGAACCATGCTAAATATTCACATTATTAAGATAATGTCATAAAAATCTTTCAACCTTATGTCTGTAGCGTTGTCCATTCACTGTCAAGGCATTTCCATCATCATCTTGAAAAAAGTATGGCCCGATGATCCCACCAGCCCAAAATCCACACCACACAGTTACTTTTTGAGGATGGATTACCTTGGGATGGGTTACGCTAGGATTTTCTGCCCTCCCAAAGTCGACAATTCTGTTTATTAACGTAGCGGTTTAATTGAAAATGTGCCTCATCAGAGATGATTATTGTCTTTTCAAAATTGTTGTTTGCATGTTGTCTCTCCAAAATCCATTCAACAAACTATCTCCGTTTCAAATGATCCGTTGGTTTTAGTTGTTGAATTAACTGAATTTTGTAGGCCTGCATATGGAGATCCTTTGTGAGAATTTGCCAACGACGGCGAATTGACTTTTGTAGACTCAAGGCAACACTGTCGCACACAATTACGATGTCCTGATCAGATCGGCTGAAACGAGAGGGCACTGGTGTTTTGATGTCTGCAATCGACCCCGTTGTCTCATATATTTTCTTTAGCCTACGAACTGTTGACTTATTTGGTGCATTACGACGACATAGAGTCATACGAAGCTTCTGGACAGTTTCTGCGTAAGACGCACCACTATTTATAGTGTTCTTATTTACAACGTTCCATGATAACTAACCTCTAAAATACTGGTTAACAAAAATATAAATAAAATATTGCCATGGCAACAATGCAACAATAAGTGGTAATTAAAAACAGTCGTTCTTATTCAATCACCCTACACTAATAAATTATAACGATTTATTTTAAACTAGAATATTAGCAGACCGTCGGGACTATTCCCAGCGGCGTCAGGGTTTTATGAGGTGTCTACCATCACCTTTGCTTTTTGTTATGTTTTAGGGTAGAGTTAATACGATGGCGGGGAAGAAATGTAGAAGAAGGGTGCAGTGGGGTTTGGGAAGTAGATTAGAGGATGTCTCTGCCCTTGCATATAAACTTACGCACATTAGAGGACTTAACTGAGGCAGAAGAATAATTAAACAAAAAGATACGCCTGTAAACCCGGCGGAAGAAATGGATATAATTTTGGACGGTGTGTCTCTGAACAGTGTGGTGTCATTGAGGGATGGATTTGATGAGGGTGTAGAGAGGAGGATCAACAAGGCTAAGGAGAGCTTCGTGTAGCTGAGACCGATATAGCTGTCAAGAGAATTTAAAACGTCTCTACGCGTGTGAAATTTAGAAGGCATCAGAGGCCTTAGCAAACAAGAGACAAATATTTGTAAATGGATATCTTGCAACGAATCTTGAAGGGTTAGTGGTCTGGTAGAATTAGGAATGAAGAGCTCAGGAGGTAAGAAAAACGGAGCTTAATGGAAGAAAGGAAATATTGTTGGATTGGACATGTTTTACAACAGCCGGATAGTACCAAGAAAAATCCTTGAATGGAAGCCTAGAAGCCAAAGAAGATTGGGAAGGTCAATGATGACATTGCAAAGCACGGTGCTGAGCGTGCGGGAAAGAGCTGGCAGAATTGAAGATGCTTTTGGTTAACAAAGTTCGCTGGAGAAAGTTTGCTCTATAGAGAGACATAAGTAAATGACTGATGTAACTATAAAGAGTTAATTATTGAAAAGTAGTGAGTTTGATTTAGAGTTAATAATATATAGTTACGGAGTGAAATATCAAGAATTGCAATCCTTAAAAAAACAGTAATCAGATGTTGAACAGTATAGTGATAACATTTATTGTCAATAATATTTACAGTAAAATAATCAAAATTAGAACGTAATATATTTTTCAAAGTATAGAATGATAATTAAATCCTAATGGAAAAATCCCCAATTGCTGAATTGAATTGCATGTATGCAGTAATAGCGTGTGCTTAATTCCTTCTTAACACTTTGTCATTAAAGTAAAGAACACACGCTAGCTCATCCATCACCTCTGCCACTTGGCGAGTTTATTTTTGGAGCACAATCCATACCTAACAGATCAACTGATAACCTTTTGTGTTTCGACTTGGAATTATTAATGATAGTGTGATTGGCACTGAAAAAGTAACGGCGATTTTAAAGAGTGATTACATTGATTGTCTACTGTTATGATGAATTTTAATTGTGATTTCGTGCATAAAATTCCCAGTCAAGAAATAAATGAACAAAAATTGTCTTCCATGAAAAATAGTATTTGGATAGTACACCGATAACTATCATTGCCAATATTATATAGCATTATTATTGACTGTTAATTTTAAAGGTATTATTTATTATTTTAGAAATAGGTTTTAAGTTGTAGACACATCAGATTAAAATTCTTTTGTGTAATAAGGTTTTGTTACAAATGAGGTTACATTTTTAAACAAATATATAATATAACATTTCCAGGTTACGAAGAATAGCTCACTTAAAAAAATAATGGGTGGTCGGGAAAATCGTGTCTAAATTATACCGAGCAACCTTAGTTGTATTTGTAGTGAAAACGTTTTCACTTTTGTAGTTTATCAGTTATAAAAATAATAAAATTTACAAAAAATAGGTCTAACTTAACCCAACCTAACCTAAAACAATAACAAGAGTTAATAGAGAGAACTCGTCGCGAATTGTAATATTCAATTCACATTATAATGTTATCAAACGAAAACAAATACTGACTGCATTACAACGTCAGTGCTATTACGGTCTCAACTCAATTGTAACATTTTCACTAATCACCATTATAATTTCATCCAATCACCAGTGAAAGAAATGGTGATTTCAGAATCGCTGTGATATAATCACAACTCAGTGAATAACCAAACAACACCAACAAAGATTGACAACATAATTTTCTCATTTTACAATGAAGGGTGGATATTACCCAAGTTAGAAACTTTCTTTAGTTAAGAGTAAATTAGATTCTAAGACAAGTTGAAGGAAACCTCTGTATAGCCAAAACAGCTGTTAAACAAGCATTAACAACAAGGCTTCTATCTATATTTGAAAAGAAGGGATGATTCTTTCAAAAGTTAAGAACTTACAATATAGTTAAGATCGAACGAGACTCCCACAAAAGTTGAAGTAATTACCCCGTGTCTCTCGACACCCTTTAACAAGAACCGACAACAATCGGTTCAACCCTTTCAAAGAGGGGAGGATATTGACAAAGTTCAAGAAGCCACAGTTTAGTCAAAGTCAAATGAGATTTTCACCAAACTTTGAAGTCATTCACTTCTCTGACACTCGACAACCCGTAACAATCATTAACACTGATAAGTTCATACATTTATAAAGAAGGAAGGTCATTGAAACAAAATACATTTGTCGTTGTTAATAGGCGAACTATCTCTTGGTCGTCATTCAAAAAAGAAACAATAAAGATTTCTATCCTTCAAATAGTATTAGTGTCGGAAGTGAACAAGAGTTCGTCAAGAGAAACCTAACAGAAAAGTTGAAAGAGGGTGATCTAACCCAAGACCACACGAAGAAAAGTGTAGATAGAGGTACAGAGTCCTTGGGGTTTACCAATCCATAACTCACTTAAGAGTTATTAAGAAAATACACTTTGGACAAGGAAAAAATGAAATTCTCGCGTCATGTTGTAATAAACATCTGTCACCGACGACGCATCTTAGAATCGCAATGATAACAATAGTTTGTAAATTGTAAATAATGGAGGATTGTAAAAAACGGTATCAAAAATAAACTGACATGAAATGGTACTGACATTCCGAAGAGTACCAATTTTCTGTCAAAATGAATCCAAATAATTTCCCTCTAAAGTTTTCATGTCTTGAGAATAGTGATTTTATTCTTTATTCTTTAAATTCCATTATTTCTCCACTTCCGGATGGAAAATATAACTTGACTTGTCTGAACTAAAAAAGCACTGTCAATCTACCTTCATACGGTTTAAAACTGATCATTTTGGAATAAATTAAATTTATATCAAAGTGAAAGAAATTAACACCAGAAGCAAAACAGGCCTTAAAACTTATTTGCAATAATTTTCTACATTTACAAAGAGAGGATAATTAAAAGAATAAATAACCATCGTGGTTTAGATGAACGAGATTCCTGCAAAAGTTGAAGTGATGTTCCACGTAACACCTAAACAAACAATGACAACAATAGTTTCTATCCTTGCAAAAGAGAAGACAACTTGACAAAGTTCAAGAAAACCTTAGTTTAGTCAAAGTCAAATTTCACCAAACTTTGTAGTAATTCGCTCCTCTACCACTTAAATAACCTTTAACACTTAAATACGATCATATTTTTAAAGAAAAGAAAGAATAATGACTAACACACAATTTGTTAGCTAAATGAGATTCTTCCCCCCTCATTGAACAAGTCTGACACATATCACAGCTTAAAAGGCATAGATAAGAAAAGGTTCTATCTGGAAAAAGGGAGGATTTAAGTAAATCTTAAAATGTTTCCGGTATAGATTTTCCCGCCTAAGGTTAGTTTATATTCCCCTCTGTAGCTCGATATTTCTCACCACAAACTGAATGTCTCGGAGGGTTTACTCATAGTGAACACGGTTGTGACAATCAAGAGGAATTCTAGCTGGATCTATACATTTTTTCATGTTGTCTCATGTTAGATCTTTCTCATATTGTATTCCAACTCTGACATTATTAGAATATTTGATGACAAGGAGTCTTTGTATTACAATATTTTATTCTTTTTTTTTTGTTAGGCAATGATGACCGAGATGTTATTCGTCTCTAAACAACAAATCAAAACAAGTTGTGAGGCGTTGATAGTGCTCACCAGCTTCATCATACAATGTAATACAAGGAGATCCTCTAAATGTAACTTTTGGGCATTGTAGAAAATCTTAAATTGTATTGGTAGATCAAGTGGTTTTACTCAGTGGAGTAAGTTTGTTAAAAACAGTTGTTATTCAGGATTTCTGAACCTTGTAGTTGTGCATATAACTACTATTTAGACGCCGAGTAGGTCCTAAGAAACCTAGTAGATTGTATAGATTGTTGATTTACTTGTAACAGCGCCTCGGCCTTGGCGGGAGTCGAAGATGTTGAGGAGCCTCCACTTGCTACCCCCGTGTCGGTGATTACGCCCTGCCCGATCTCGTATCATTTTCTGCTGCATGTTCTTGGTAGGTCATGGATCGAAATTTAACAGTAACTTTGTAGAAAGAAAGGAGGATAAAATTTGTCATCGCAGTGAGGCAAAGTTGGTATTATGATTGGAAAAATTAAATATTCACGTTTTTATCTAATTTTGTGTGTTGTTAAGTCGAGTAACAGACGAAATATAAACATGAAACTGTTTTAATTCGCCATTTTAGTTTGTAGTTTGATTTTCAGTAGGGTTTTATATATGAGCGCTCTATAGTTTCCTACACCAAATTTCGACGACGACAACAACAACGGGCGGACGACGCACAGTGGTGCAAAATCCAAAAAGCTGGGAAAATTAAAAAAATCAATATTACTATTAAGGGAATTTTTACTATACAGTTGGTGAGAGTGATATTCAAAGTGTCACATTCCACAATTAGAAAAGTGCGTTAGTTTATATCTGAGCTTCAGCATCAATTCGCAAGTGACACTAACGTCAGAGTTACAGAAAGGCCAGTATTTAAACAGCAATCTCGTTTGAGTGGTTTCATTTTAATTAAATATCTTCTTCTTCTTTTTTCAATGGCAGACCCTCAGATTACTCCGGTTCCTTCAAGCACGAGTATCGTTGTACAGTGTTGTCAGATTTTCATGACGAATAATGGATTCATATCGTGATGACATGCTGAATATTTACATGTGTTAGAAAAATTATTTTAAAAATTCAAAACATTTTTAGAATTGTTAATTGTAGTTTGTAAATTGTACAAAACTTTTTAACAATCTTCTAACTTTAAATATCGAAAAAGTTATAAATCCCACATATTTCCGCAACGAAATTTATAGGCATTATAGCCTGTAATATTATGTAATAAATCGTGAAAAAAACAGCTGCCAAAACCTGCTATTCTGCAGAATGCAGGTTTTTACATGGTTAAGTAAAATCATCACGCTTTTAATCATTTCAGAAAAAAGGTTAATTCCACTATTTATAATAATTTAACTAGAAAAACATGTTTTATATATACTGTAAATATAAAATTAATATTATATTTAATAAATTTTGAATTTTATTAATAACAATAACATATAACAACAATAGGATAACAATTCATAGTAGTTAAATCTCGATAGAACTGAAATGAACCAATTTTAGAATAACTTTTTTAAATACTGAAACTTGTAATAAAAAGTTATGTATAGTACTACTAAAAAACTATATATATTTACATTATAAAAATAAGATTCCTTTTTATTTAACCTTCCGAGGTCATACTGTCATTTCTCAGATATAATGGTCACACTGGGGTCCTGTGGACCCCAATTAAAAAAATATTTTATGTTAATCGTTCCGAATAGATTATGACATTTAGAACATGTTTACTGCTTATATTATTATTATTTTTATGATAAAAACTATAGTTTGCTTGTATATCGTCATTTATGTCAGAAATTCGGAAGGTTTACAAAAGCCAGAAAAATAAGGCAATTATTAAGAAGATATTAAAAAAAAAAATTCTGATGGAAACGAGATAATATATCATTTTATAGTGAAAAGCTTGTAGTTTTATTAATATATATATATATATATATATATATATATATATATATATATATATATATATATATATACGGTATATATGTTTAAAGTCTTTGTTACAATTTTAATCTAAATCTGAGTATCTTCTCAACTTTATTCTTCATTGCTCTCAATAGACAAGTTGGAACCAGGATTTAAATCTTTAGCACCATGGCCTGAGAAAAATAAATCCCATCGTAATCAATCGTCTTCCAGTTGCTAATTTTAAAAGCAACCCTTGTTAGATACTCGTTTCAAGACATCAAATCGTTTAATTTCCTTATTAAAGTGAAATAATAAAATATTTGAAGTAAGAATTGGTTGCACAGACAAAATTATGTAATTACTGTTGTCAATTAATTTAATAAATTACTTCCTTCAAAATATTAAAACAATTATACATTTCCAACTACTTCTTCGTAAAACAGTCAAAGGGGTTCTTTTTATTGCTTTTGACGCACTTTGAAAGATTTGAAAACTTTTGCTATCAGTTTTCATTGTAAAATACGTAAGAATCAAAGCTGATGAGCGAGGATCCCAGTATACCTTAAAACATTTTTTTAAAGTAATATTTTGAATTTCAATTTTAAAAAATCTTCGGCATAAATGTTTAACTATATGAACGTTATAAATTGGTAGTAAATTATAGTTAGAGTTTAATACCCAAAACTAAGCTTATACATTTTATATACTCAAGGGCATAAAATTGGTGTAAGGATACTGTAATTTAATTTAGTTTTAATATTATCTGTTTAACTTTAAACGTATTACAAGGGTATCATATTTGTCTTTTTAAATGAAACTTCCATTCCTTCTTAACACACCATTTTACTATTATAGCCTTACAAATATTAATAGTTAGTGAAAATAATAAATCTAGTCATATTATAATTTGAAGTAAAAAATTCTTTTATTCAAAACAATACTCACTACCAGTGTAGCGAATTATGAAAATCTCCATTAATCGTCAGTGCCACGCACAGCTCAGTCTAGTGTCTAAACCACAAGTGTGCAAGCCATAGTAAGTCCTAGCCATCTATAGGCCAAGTTTACCAAGGCTCAATCTTAATAGGACAAGCCGAATGTAAGTCCAAGCCGAGCTATAGACAAAGCCTTACAAGGCCCGGAAGCCGTGATAAAGCCTCGGTACCCCAGCCTATTATGTCCAATACATTTGAGCCCACATCATGACTTTCAGGCCTTAAGTAAAGTCTCAGCCGAGCTGTAGGCCAAGCCGTACAAGGCCCGGTAACCACGATAAAGCCGTGATGTCCTAGCCTAAGAAGGCCAAGGACATCCAAGTCCAATTCATGACAACCAAGCCTTAATAAGTCCCAGCCAGCTATAGGCCAAGCCGTTACAAGGACCGATAACCACAATATAGTCTCATATGTACCAGCCGTAAAGTCCAAGACACCCAAGTCATTATCACGATGACAACCAAGCCTTAATAAGTCCCAGCGGAGCTATAGGCCAAGCCGTTACAAGGACCGATAACCACAATATAGTCTCATATGTACCAGCCGTAAAGTCCAAGATACCCAAGTCCTTATCACTATGACGACCCAGCCTTAATAAGTCCCAGCCAAGCTATAGGCCAAGCCGTACAATGGCCCGACCAATCAAGACCAAGCATGGAAGTTCAGCCAAGATGACCAAGCCTTACAAGGCCCACACAAACATGGTAAAGACGAACTAGTCCAGCTGAACATGGCCAGTCATAGTATCTTTATTACTTACCTTATCGTTATCAAGAATCAAGAGGCCCATGCCTGCACATGTGTTGATGTAACAGTCATGTGTAAGTAAAGATAAGTCAATTCAAAAATAAATCCATCAAATCGCCATGAATTCCATAAAATCTGAATATAGTGTCGAGTTAGAATTTATATCTTTGAACCATTTATATATATACTAGCTGTACCCGGCCACGCGTTGCTGTGGTTCATCTGGTTAAATGGAAAATAAATAAAAGACATAAATAAAGACATAAATTAAAATATGTTTATTTAAACAATGCTTGTGGGTACACAATATTTTTTGTAGTTCCATTGTTTGTGTATATATACAGATTATCTGGTTAACGTAGCAATCCGTTTCTAGATCTAAGCCACACAATTCTAAATTTTGGCCCTGAGCTTTGTTAATGGTAATTGCAAATGCCAATCGAATTGGGAACTGCAATCTCTTAAATTTAAATGGCATGTCTGTTGGAATTAAAGGAATGCGAGGAATGAGGACATCATCATTTTTGTAAGGTCCTGTCAAGATTGTTGCTTCTATGACGTTGTTTATTAATTGTTTCACTGAAAGTCTTGTGCCGTTGCAAAGCTTTGGCTGGTTGATATTTCGCAAGATGATTATCGGCACACCGATTTTCAATTGCATTAAGTGTGGTGGCATCCCTAGCAGATAGAGTGAATTTAAAAATTCTGTTGGGTAATTATTTGCTTCATTTGCTTCTACAACAGTGTCGACGGGCTTGTATGTGACTACCTCGCTTTGAATTTTAGTCTGAATAATATTATTTAGTTCGTAGACGTCTTTGTTCTTGGAGGCAAGAATAGCTCGTTCACTCAGCCAATCGCAATTCTTATAATTGGTTTGAATATTGGGAAATACTTGAACATTTTTATGTTGGAAATATGGAACCAATTGAAACATTTTTTTAAATAAAAAGCTACACTATCCCAGAGTAACATAGAGTAGGATTCATTTTGATAAAAACATTTTTTATATTCCATATTTGTAAATTTATTTTGAAAATCGTAAAAAAATCTTTGGGCATTAAACCCAGTGTCTAGCAGCTGTAGTATCAATAAATAAACAACATTATGAAAAACTAAAAAATTACTATTGAAAGATGAAATTTATAAATATCAATAGAAACGTACTATGCCAAAGATGTGCACAACAACATAAATTTAATTATGTGTGTATGTTGCCATTAAGGTAGGTAAAATAAATTAAATATAATTTTAGGTTAGGCCTAGAAAGATGAACCAATACATATTTCTTGAATGTACCTATTGGCATTCATTACCATAGCAGCCAATTTAATAAAATAACTGATGAAACAGTTGATTCGGATGTCCAGCTAGTACAAATAATATTTTTAAGTTAGGCCTAGATTGAACCAACATATATTTCAACACACACAAACCAATAAAAGCTTGCGTTAAGATAATAATATTTAAAATTAAGAAAACAATATGTTACAATCTAATTTAAAAAAAAAGAAAGACATTAGAATTTAATAGTAGGCTAGGCCTATTTATAATATGGTAAATGATATATTTTATAAATTGAAAATTGCCTCTTTTATTTATAACAATACAAAATCTCTGTCCTAATTAATATTCCCGAGAAAATAACATTGTGTACAATAACCTGTTTTAAAAAAGTTATTATTTATGTAACATTTAGATAAGTTTTTATTTAAATTGTAGGCCTAACTGTTACAATTTTATGTCTTGTATTTATAAAGATTCTTTAATTTTAAAATAAAGATATAATTATTGTCTTTTAAGTGTTTTTTATTTCATATTGATATATTAATTATCTTAGAAGTAATTAATTATATAGTTATGTTATTATAAAATTTGGAAGTGTAATACAGTTTAGATTATAAAATAAATGGGTTTTTTGAATTGTAGGCCTAGTTGTTACAGTTTTATGTTTTGTATTTATTAAGATTTTTTAATTTTAAAAGAAAGATAAAAATATGACCTTTTAGGCCTAATTATTTTAAATTTTATATTGATAAATCAAATGGTTTAATATAGTTATTAATATTATAATGATGAAAATAGGTTATGACAAAAAATGTTATTTGAGTTATTGTAATTTTTTTATTTAATCTGGTTTAACCAAATGAAAGACGGTGAAAAAATACAAAAAATTATTTATACTCACGAAATTAATGCTATAGTAAATGTTATTGTACTAACGGAATGTCTTACAAAATAATTGATTTAAACATTATTTGTTAATTACAACAATACATTAAAATTTGGAAACATTGAAAATATTTAATATAGTGTGTTTTGTTTTTACTTCAACAGATGTCGTTGTTCACAAAAACCTATCTTGATAGAAATCCAAATACATACAGTTGTTTGAAGTTTGAAATCAGCTGATAATGGAAATATAGGAAACAGTTGACTACAGCTGTTATTATTATAGTCCATAAACATATGTAATGGCGCTTGCATTTTTGTTAAATATTGAGCATATTTTTTGTTGTTTTTATGTTCATTAGATGCTACAGTTTTTCAAAAAGTATATAAAAACACTCGTGGATTCGAATGGAATACTGTGTCCAAATTTCAAAGCAATCGGTGAAGAACTTTCTGAGATTATCGATTTTGAACAAACGCACATTTACATTTTTATTTATATAGAAGATAGATAGATAGATTAAGTATTAGAGCCTTAATTTAAAATCTTCTGATGTTCTATTTAATAAATTTTAATAAGGCCTACTATTATTTAGGAAAACTGAACAGTCCAGAAAAGCATCCATATAGTCTTAATGGCTTCTAAATATACACTGAAAAAAAATATTCAATTGTTTTTTTTCAACAAAGGCGTACAGAGAGATTGTTTTTATAAGTTCATTGTTCTTATGCAATCTTGTTTATTTTTGGGGGAAAGATGAAATGTAATTTATGATCCTACTTATTCAACAAACTGTTAATAATTTATATATTTAAATATGATTTTACATTATTCAATTAAAATTTAGAATGTTGAATAGGGTTAAATAAATTCTCTCAAAGGATAAAGAAAAATATCTTATATTGATATATATATATATATATATATATATATATATATATATATATATATACAATTTCTATTCATATCGGCGAAGAAAGTCCCGCGATATTCTTCTCCAATCACAAACTTCTGTGGGCGTGTATTATATAACTAACGTCTTGCTTCTAATGGTCGCCATCTTAATTCCAGATTTTCGTTCATATTTCGACAGATTATGTCTTTGTTATTAAATATTTATATGAACTCAGGTGATGTTTTATATTTAGAAATATCTACTTCGTATTTCTGTATATCTCATTTTGTCTCTAGGTCTTCTGTATTTTTATAATCGGCGAAAGATCGGAGTTATATTTTCAATTCGGTTATTTTCCAAGTTGACCTTTCACGTCTAGATAAAAACAAATTATTTAAGTTTTCTTGTCTTTAACTGTGTATTTTAATTTTTTTATGGATTAATCAAATTCTTAGGCGTAATTTTAATATAGGTTTTGATTTGTTTTAGATTGACAATTTTCTGGATTAGTTATAATTGGGTCGGAAAATATTAGATTTAGAATTTGTTTTGATTCGAGTCTTATCTTTTTGCCGTTAGGCGCGTGTATGTTGACGTTTAAAATTAAATGAATGAAATTGACTTGTTTTTCTTTTTGTATTTAATACCCTTTAAAATTAAAATTTCGCAAAATCCTTTCTTAGTGAGCGTCTATGACCTCATACAAATATGCCTTTAAATTTTGGTATCAATATCTTTGTTGGTTTTTGCTCTACGTTGATTCTCTGTCAGTCATTCATTCAGTCAGTCAGTCAGGACAAAGCCGTTTATATATATAGTGATTACTGTGATGTGGTATTATAACCCATATAATATTATGAATACAAAAACTGAAAACATGTTCTACTTTTTCATGACTGGTACTACATTATACTCTAAGCTAAAAAATAAACATTTTTAGCCTATACTGATAAAGCATAATATTTACAAAAAATATACGTATAGGCCATGTCAGTTAACGGCGCATATTTGAAATAAAATAGAATTCTATTATTTCCAATATAAAAAATGAAAACTTCGACTGTAATCTAAACTACATTAAAACTATTTATACAAAAAATGTAATATAATTTGTGTAGTTGTGCAACTCTTGTTTCTGGCTTTATACTATTCAATTACCCATATTTAATAATTAACATAAATACTCATCTATTTCCTCATACGTAATGAAATCGTCCACATCTTCCACATAGCCTATATTTTACTATTTAAAAACAAAATTATTATTTGCAGGAACTAAAAACAATCTTACACTATATTAGAATTGAAAATTTAATTTTAGGGCTAATTTAATTTAGCATTATTTTCCTAGTAACACTAACAATTTGTTTCGCATTGTTGTAAATAAAATTATAAATTAGAAACTGATGACCAAGATTCGACCTATTTTTTTTTTTTTAATAACTAAGTTATACTCATTTTTAATAATCATTTTGTTTGTTTTTAAGTGTGTTCGTATATATGTGTGTATGTAAAACCGTAAACAGTCTTTCACTTCTTAAAAATTCTAATGGGAGCTAGGCTATATATTTCAACTTTATTGATTATGTACATTTTTTGGAAAACCTAATTTTAATAAAAATTTCATTTTACAATTAACATGACTTTGTCACTCGTTTTAGCAAAGACTAAACTGAAAATAAAAATGAGAAGGGCTTTTAATAGAATCTTTATACGGGGATAACTGCAGCAGTAATTCTTGAATGAGCCACGTGTCTTCTTATTAATAGTGTTATCCTCCTAAAAACATCCATACATCTGCATGCCGCACTTTAAGGCATTAACTCCATTACCGACGTAGTTAATTCAATAACAATTATTGGTTATTTTGTTTTCATAAGTTTAAAGTGTATTGGGAAATCCGTAATAAATTCACCTGAAAGAGAGAGACTCATTTTCTGTAACAACTAAAAGTAAATAGCGTGTATAACGTACAACTGTGTTTATGATTTGTGGTATACTGTTTCATGTTTACTACAGGTGACGTAAAAAATCGTGAATGAATTTTGCTTCACTAGAGGCAATGACATTTCCCTCGTCCAAACAATTGAAACCACAATTTCTTCTATATTTCCCTGTTATAATTTACAAATTCTTGTTCAGTGATTTAAAATATATGAAAATTTGTTGAATTTTTCCCTGAGCAGCAGATTATGGAATATATTAGTTTTCATAAAGTTTTACTAACAACATACTATTCTTGTAAATTTATAGTTGTAATGTGTAACTTTTGTTTTCACTCGGATATACAAGTCAAAGGTTGCATTACGATCGAAGTTTATCTTACAAAGTTAGTAGGGGAGTGATGTAAATAAAATCCTAGACAATAATCTTTATACGATATGATCCACCTTACAAAAATATTATTTATCTGTTTAAAGAACTGCGTTTTAAATAGGATAAACGTTGCTAATGTTAGACTTGCAAAGCTTTTTGTTGTAAATTCCGTCTCTTTAATCTCAACTCCTGTAAAATGTGCGTTGTACGATTCAACAACAATTTTGTGGTAATTAGTCACCACTGAGCCCTTCGCTATCTTTTATGTGTGAGGGGACTAGATAACGCAGAGTAGTGCATCAACCACCAGTGAAGGAAGACGTTTGCACAGCGTTCATCTTTGGATCCTTTCAGTGCCTGAATATTTAATTATGCCTTGCTAAACCTAATGGAATAGGGCCGGTACGGCCCTAGGGTTTATATCTGGGCGAATCGCGTATTGTTATTCGTATTATTATTAGTTAAACTAATACACGGCTATGATAGGTCTTTTGTGTTAGTCCGACAGGTTGTGGCAATACAATGTAGTTAATATTAATATTGGTTTTAGGGTAGATGGGTTAGCTTTAATAAATTAGTTTTAAAATTATTCGTTAAAAATGGCTAGCCTAGATTGAGATTCGCCCAGTTAAGTTATATTAATTTTAGCACCGATCTGATGACCCGGCAACGCAAAATAAAGTAGATCCACGTACCCCCCCCCAAACTGTACCCCCAACTGCTACCCTTGCACAATGAAGTATACATCTCTTTATCCAGTTTAGAAAATCATTTTTAAATATTTTCTTGCAAATCATAAGTTTGTCACCACTTTAAAATTCACTACAACTTTGGAAAATTATGAGATATTCTCATCGCCTAGTAATAACTCTAGTCTTACGATCAGTGATATAAATTATTTGTTAGTGTAATAACTCTAAAACAAATTAATTAATTAATACAAATATAGTAATTAATTAAACTTTTAACTAAGTAAATACAAATTAACGAACAGGATAAATAATTGGCATAAGTTAAATACCAAAAAGTTATTTTGAAATTTCGTTATTGACGTTGCTAAAGCTACTGTATTAAAGACAATATACATAATATTATACATGTAGTTCTAGACGACAATGACAACTACTGCAGGCAGATGGCATGTCCAAAATAACGTTTTTGTTGTCCTGAAACCATTGAACGCGAAACAGACGTTGAAATTTGTCCGATTACCAAATTCGGCCTATACTTACTTTGTAACTAATACAAACATTACAAAATACAATTTATATCAACATCTTTTGTTTGTAATAGCCGAGACACTTTTTTCAAACATGAAAAAAATTATAGAAACACCAGTTCCGTCACTAGTGTTTTCCGTTTTATTTTTTCATTTTCTGTTTCAAAACTAGTTCATGCTTATCTCTCTTTGGCGACGCAATTTTACTCCACTGCATTATTCAACAAAACTAATACTTCCTCCACATATGAATAAATTACCTTTGTGTTTATCTTCACTTTTTAACATTCATTGTCGCAGCAGGTTTTCACCAATGTGAATGATGAATTTTATTGTATACGTGAAGGTGGTTTCTGTTTTAAAGATCAGGGCCAAACTTGATGAAAAACAATTCTGTGATTTTCAATACTTTTTAATCAGAACTGACAATGAAAATGGTCGTCTTTTGAAAGAATAGAGGAGTGTGAAAAAGTTGAAGGAGTCATAATGTATTAGACTTGGACAAAGCTGTAGTTTCCAACATAGTCATATTTTCAGTTTTTTTTTGTTTTTTTTCCATATTTATTAATTGATAACGGGAGAAAATTTATAAGCTCAAAACGTTGATTATTAATCGTGAAATGTCTTATACACAAATGATGGCAAACATTCGAAACAATATTAATAATACGAACAATTTATTGTTATCAAATAACATTAAAATGAAAAAAAAGATTTTTAGAAGTCAAATTCCTGGAAAAGTTAGCCTGTATTTCCTTACACTCCTTAACATAAATTGATAACTATAATTCCATACCTCTATAAGAAGAAAAGTTATAAAAAAACTTGTACTGTTTAGTCAAGAGAAAACAATATTCTCTTCAGTCTTGAAGAAATAAACATTGAAACTTTCAAACACCCTTAACAAGTTCCTTTTGGTACCCTTTCAATGGCGTAATGCTTATCTTAACAGCATTGATTAACATTACAAACAAGAAAGGAAACTGACAATATTCAAGAATGTACGGTTTAATTATTGGGAAATGAGATTCTTATAAATTGAAGCTCCTCAGTGTCTCAAGACATCCCTTATTAAATATTTGCATAAATACTTTCTACGCTTGCAAAGAAAGAATGTTGATGTTGATTAGGTTTGGGAAACCTTACTTTAGTCAAGAGGGAATGAGATTACTCTTAAATTTGAAGAAATTAATCCACATGAAGCTTTCAACCCGTAACGAATATTGACAGCAATAAGTATATATTTTTGTACCAAACGAAGCGAGGTCCTTATTTCACTCTATGTACAAGGTTTTTTTCTTTTTCAGTTTTAAATTGGTGGCCACTTAAAACAATTATTGAATAGTTCCATTTCTTTTCTTTTTTTAAAGCGAAAATATTTTGTCATCGTCTTAAAAAAGATGATAAAATAAACACCACTAACCCTCGAATAATTGATTTAACACCAGACAACATGAATGAAGGTGTAAATCCAACTGGAATCCCTCGGGATTGTTAACCCGTACTCACTTTAGCGAGACCTTAAGGAATGCATGATTCAAAGGCATAGATCGCAGTTCTCAAAATAGTGATTAAGTTCTTCCAATATTAAACAAAATGCGGTTGATTGTTTTACTGACCAAATTATAACAAAAATCTTGACTTACTATTTTTTTGATATTTTACTTTATATGTATTAAAATTCTGTCAAGTTTAATGAGGTTAAATATTATTTACATATCAGTTACACTGTTTTGTTCCCGAGATATCCTCTAAAAAGTCTAAAACATGAAGTGACTTTTATATAACTGCATATATATGAATTATAGTAAAATATAAATAGTAATCGGATCACGTTTTATTCCAATAAATTAGGCTACCAGCCACCAAGGCCCAACAGTAGAGAGGGATAAGTTTCCCCTTTTCGATGAGACCATCATAATTCCAGGTTTTATCTACATCGATGTGTTCATTATAATATTTATTACCAATAAATTCTAATTATTGGTATATTACAATCACAATTCAAGGAGAAAACACCCATTAACCATTTAACTTTAATTATAGCTCAATGTAGGTGTTGTTTCGTTCACTTGTACAGTAGCTGTGATATTAATTGTTGTCCCTTCTTGGTCTATGAATATTTATTCACGTTCCACGATAGACAGTAGCCACATTGTGTTTACAAGAACATTTAACGATTGCGGTGTACTGTTGACAAAACCACTATGAATCTTTAGGAGTCGAACTTTCTTAATTTGGTTTAATCAAGTACAGACAAGACAAAATGAGAACTTGAAGCACCCCTGTTAACGTGTACAGTAGCTGTGATATTAATTGTTGTCCCTTCTTGGTCTATGAATATTTATTCACGTTCCACGATAGACAGTAGCCACATTGTGTTTACAAGAACATTTAACGATTGCGGTGTACTGTTGACAAAACCACTATGAATCTTTAGGAGTCGAACTTTCTTAATTTGGTTAAATCAAGTACAGACAAGACAAAGTGAGAACTTGAAGCACCCCTGTTAACGTGTACAGTAGCTGTGATATTAATTGTTGTCCCTACTTGGTCTATGAATATTTATTCACGTTCCACGATAGACAGTAGCCACATTGTGTTTACAAGAACATTTAACGATTGCGGTGTACTGTTGACAAAACCACTATGAATCTTTAGGAGTCGAACTTTCTTAATTTGGTTAAATCAAGTACAGACAAGACAAAGTGAGAACTTGAAGCACCCCTGTTAACGTGTACAGTAGCTGTGATATTAATTGTTGTCCCTACTTGGTCTATGAATATTTATTCACGTTCCACGATAGACAGTAGCCACATTGTGTTTACAAGAACATTTAACGATTGCGGTGTACTGTTGACAAAACCACTATGAATCTTTAGGAGTCGAACTTTCTTAATTTGGTTAAATCAAGTACAGACAAGACAAAGTGAGAACTTGAAGCACCCCTGTTAACGTGTACAGTAGCTGTGATATTAATTGTTGTCCCTACTTGGTCTATGAATATTTATTCACGTTCCACGATAGACAGTAGCCACATTGTGTTTACAAGAACATTTAACGATTGCGGTGTACTGTTGACAAAACCACTATGAATCTTTAGGAGTCGAACTTTCTTAATTTGGTTAAATCAAGTACAGACAAGACAAAGTGAGAACTTGAAGCACCCCTGTTAACGTGTACAGTAGCTGTGATATTAATTGTTGTCCCTACTTGGTCTATGAATATTTATTCACGTTCCACGATAGACAGTAGCCACATTGTGTTTACAAGAACATTTAACGATTGCGGTGTACTGTTGACAAAACCACTATGAATCTTTAGGAGTCGAACTTTCTTAATTTGGTTAAATCAAGTACAGACAAGACAAAGTGAGAACTTGAAGCATCCCTGTTAACGTGTACAGTAGCTGTGATATTAATTGTTGTCCCTACTTGGTCTATGAATATTTATTCACGTTCCACGATAGACAGTAGCCACATTGTGTTTACAAGAACATTTAACGATTGCGGTGTACTGTTGACAAAACCACTATGAATCTTTAGGAGTCGAACTTTCTTAATTTGGTTAAATCAAGTACAGACAAGACAAAGTGAGAACTTGAAGCACCCCTGTTAACGTGTACAGTAGCTGTGATATTAATTGTTGTCCCTACTTGGTCTATGAATATTTATTCACGTTCCACGATAGACAGTAGCCACATTGTGTTTACAAGAACATTTAACGATTGCGGTGTACTGTTGACAAAACCACTATGAATCTTTAGGAGTCGAACTTTCTTAATTTGGTTAAATCAAGTACAGACAAGACAAAGTGAGAACTTGAAGCACCCCTGTTAACGTGTACAGTAGCTGTGATATTAATTGTTGTCCCTACTTGGTCTATGAATATTTATTCACGTTCCACGATAGACAGTAGCCACATTGTGTTTACAAGAACATTTAACGATTGCGGTGTACTGTTGACAAAACCACTATGAATCTTTAGGAGTCGAACTTTCTTAATTTGGTTAAATCAAGTACAGACAAGACAAAGTGAGAACTTGAAGCACCCCTGTTAACGTGTACAGTAGCTGTGATATTAATTGTTGTCCCTACTTGGTCTATGAATATTTATTCACGTTCCACGATAGACAGTAGCCACATTGTGTTTACAAGAACATTTAACGATTGCGGTGTACTGTTGACAAAACCACTATGAATCTTTAGGAGTCGAACTTTCTTAATTTGGTTAAATCAAGTACAGACAAGACAAAGTGAGAACTTGAAGCACCCCTGTTAACGTGTACAGTAGCTGTGATATTAATTGTTGTCCCTACTTGGTCTATGAATATTTATTCACGTTCCACGATAGACAGTAGCCACATTGTGTTTACAAGAACATTTAACGATTGCGGTGTACTGTTGACAAAACCACTATGAATCTTTAGGAGTCGAACTTTCTTAATTTGGTTAAATCAAGTACAGACAAGACAAAGTGAGAACTTGAAGCACCCCTGTTAACGTGTACAGTAGCTGTGATATTAATTGTTGTCCCTACTTGGTCTATGAATATTTATTCACGTTCCACGATAGACAGTAGCCACATTGTGTTTACAAGAACATTTAACGATTGCGGTGTACTGTTGACAAAACCACTATGAATCTTTAGGAGTCGAACTTTCTTAATTTGGTTAAATCAAGTACAGACAAGACAAAGTGAGAACTTGAAGCACCCCTGTTAACGTGTACAGTAGCTGTGATATTAATTGTTGTCCCTACTTGGTCTATGAATATTTATTCACGTTCCACGATAGACAGTAGCCATATTGTATTTACAAGAACATTTAACGATTGTGGTGTACTGTTGACAAAACCACTATGAATCTTTAGGAGTCGAACTTTCTTAATTTGGTTTAATCAAGTACAGACAAGACAAAATGTGAACTTGAAGCACCCCTGTTAACGTGTACAGTAGCTGTGATATTATTTGGTGTCACTTCTTGCTTTATGAATATTTATTCACGTTCCACGATAGACAGTAGCCACATTGGGTTTACAAGAACACTTAACGATTGTGGTGTACTGTTGACAAAACCACTATGAATCTTTAGGAGTCGAACTTTCTTAATTTGGTTTAATCAAGTACAGACAAGACAAAATGAGAACTTGAAGCACCCTTATTAACGTGTACAGTAGCTGTGATATTAATTGTTGTCCCTACTTGGTCTATGAATATTTATTCACGTTCCACGATAGACAGTAGCCACATTGTGTTTACAAGAACATTTAACGATTTTGGCGTACTGTTGACAAAACCACTGTGAATCTTTAGGAGTCGAACTTTCTTAATTTGGTTAAATCAAACACAGACAAGAACTTGAAGGACCCCTGTGTTTTCCCACACCCCTTAACACACATTGATAACAATATGTTTAACCTTCAATGCCTAACGTGTAAATTAATCTAGTTACCCTTTAACTTGCAAACTTTGCTTAAGAAACAAAGTCTACTTTGGAGGAATTATACGTCTTCATTTCAAAGATCTCCAATTGGCAGCCTCCCTCCACTCTCCCTGCCGCGTAAGTTTTCTCATTAAACGGGATTCTTTGACTTCGCCTTTGTTTGGAAGTTTGGCAATTTGATCGGAATCGAGTTCTGCAAATGAAAGATGTTTTTTACTCATGATAAACTACGAAGAAAAATTACTATTTGGGTAATAGGTGTAAAATTGGTTTTGGAGTTTTATAAAATTATGTTATAGAATGAAAAGGGTTTTGAATACATAAGTTTACAACCGTCATTTATTCTTTATAGAAAACCTTTTCGTAATACATTTCTTAAGTTCGTTTGATAAAAAATATTTAAAAATTTTAGTGTGCCTATTCATTATGTAGAATATATGTTTTCTTCTGTGTATGATATACAATAATGTATACTTTTTTAACTACTTCAGAACGTCCTTAACTCTAAATTTGTATATACATTTATCATAAATTTATTCGTATCTGTACTATTGTATACATTTTACCTCATATTATAATCCAACTAACGTTTTTTTTTGTGATGCGTCTTACTTAAAAAGTAGTTTTTAAATTAAATATTTTAAAAATTAATGGAGGAATATTACTTACTTTTGATACTTTTTTGACAATTGTTATTGATAAGTACAGATTAAAAATAATTATCTAAAAATATTACTATTGTAACCCCTCAGGGAGTACAGGTGTGGTGGAACCCTGAGAATCCTAGCGGGATTATAACTTTTCCTTGCTTAGTTATTTCTTCTATCAAACACTCTTTTGACCAACTTTTGTTCTCTTCCTACCCTCACGATATTTGAGATCTTTATTTGATACATTTTTCTTCTCTTTTTGTAAAGCAATGATGATCAAGAGGTTTTCACTTTTAATCAACAGAAAGAAAAATACATATGTGGGCTATTTCAGAGGTATGAGTTAAAGAAATTAATTTACCAATAAAATGTTATTAGAAGCTCAACAACAGTTACCGAAACCTACAATGGTGATATCTCCGTCACAAATACAGAACTGAGAACTGATATATTTTGGAATGATATTAGTCAGCCTTACACGAAGAAAAGGCATCCTGGAAGACACGTTATTCCACTACTCAAATATTAGACTGTCGCAAATAATTGAAACCCTCTCATTTACAACTGCCTATAACGGCTACAAGTAAACATTTTCTTCACACAGAAGACTACGGATCTACTTAAGGAGTACCATTGGAGAGGATCGCCCAAATGGTCTTTTAATGACATTCGTGACTAAGGATAAAGACTTAAAGATTGTGAACGGCCTTTTAATTTAATATTTAATTATATGTGTATTTTTTTTATGATAGTGTCCATAGTTTATTTTCACATTTTGACTCACAACTACTGAATTGAAATTTTGCTAACGAATACGCTTTTAAACTGCGATGGCTGGACTTTTCCAATGTGAGAGAGACCTTTATAGTTATGAATACCAGAATTCAGTATATAACCTTATTGGTTAATGTTGTGTGCCTTTATGAACACTAATTGTTGTTAAAATTTTTGTTTGTTTTGTAGTTAAATATTTACAATTAAAAATTAATTCAAAAGATTTTTACTTTCCCAAATATACTTAGTATGGGAAAAAAATTATGTGATGGATCAAAAAATACCATGTCTAGTTTTTAAGGTTATATCCGTATTGAGATTCCCTGAGTCCCCCAATAAGTGTTTTTAAATGTTGCCTGTTACCTGTCGTATGTGCAATGCTCTAGGCCAAATCTCCGGAATGAAATTAATAACATTTAATATGTGGGTATGTTTTGGCCATACATAGGGATCTTTTGTTTAATGTGGGGTAATGCTATAAGAAAAAGTACAAAATTATGATTTTCTCAAAAACGTCTCAACTATTTTGATTAATTTTTGCTCAAGTATTTGGGACTGTTCGTGTGTTAACTGTAAAAAAGAAGAAGAACCGATCACAAAGTTGTTGTAAAATACTTAATTCCTCAAATTCTAATTTACCGAATTTGTTTAAATTTTAGTGAATTGCGACGATTACCCATGTGTAAATTTCGAATCTAAAAATGTATTACGGTAACAAAACAAAGAATGAATCTTGACCAAGGTCATTGAAAGCTTGATTTTAATCAAATACGATTTATTATGAAGTCGTATACAAGTTTACGTTTTATTTAATTATACGTGTATTTTTTTTGACGGTGTCCATAGTTTATTTTCACATTTTGACTCACAACTACTGAATTGAAATTTTGCTGACGAATAATTTTGGTTTGTTGTGTGATTAGTGAGTGAAAATATTTGTAAATATTTTTGCCGTGGTAAAGTTATATACATTTTCAATAGTCTAGAATGAGCACAAATTCCATCTATTGAATCACATGACAATGAAACATGAACATTTTCGCTGTCCTTCAAACTACCCGGTAAGGCCACCCTCAAAGAGTTTCCCTTCTTTAAAAAATCTAGATACGCTCCTGCAGATAACCCCAGATAACATGTTTTATTAAAAATCATATCCAATAAATCTGTTTCTCAAACTGAAGAAACCAAAGTTTTAACAACTTACGTCTAAAGTTATTTATAGACATTTACTTTAATAAATTTGAAAGTTCATCCCCTACGAATCAAACGCACCTGTTGAGAACCACCCTTGCCGTCAAACTTTGTACAAGTTTTCAATCTTCGAGGGGACTTGATACAACTTATCAAAGAAATATGACAAGAAGAAGGATGTCTTTATTTTAGAGTGCAACATGGTGGCAAAAGTTTGGTTTATTTACCGATGAATTGTTTTAAAGAAATGTTTGTCTTTTGCATAGGGTGTTCTGAAAACACAAAGTGTTGGATTTTGCAAAATATAACTTTCATTTATAGATATTAATATTTGTTAATACAGTGATAACAGAAGAGATTACTGAAGAACACAACAAAAGTTGCTTGATACATTAACAATACACATTATCCTTTAAAGATGTCCACTATTGCGGAAGAAGTAAAAAGAGAGTTGTGAAGCATTGGACAAGAATAAGCAGTAGGTAATGAGAATGAGAGAATGTAACTATAGTTCGATTCCAGTGAAGTGTTGCATAGGTTAGGTTAAGGTTAGGTTAGGTTAGGTTAACAGGACCAAGCCACATGTTCCTATCTACTCCTATCATACTTAAAGGGCATTTTTCGTGATTTAAA
Source organism: Aphrophora alni (assembly GCA_963513935.1). Lineage (NCBI taxonomy): Eukaryota > Metazoa > Arthropoda > Insecta > Hemiptera > Aphrophoridae > Aphrophora > Aphrophora alni. The sequence goes on along the minus strand of OY740774.1, from coordinate 87,318,306 downwards.
CTAGTCACCAGACTGGAACTATTATAACTATTCATCTAAGAATAAAATTACTAGGTAAGGCACAAGACTTATTTGTTTAAAAAAATGTATACACATGAACGTCAGTTGGGTAATAAGAGATCAAGAGTAGTGCGCAGTTGTCAATTTAGTCTACACAACGCTACCGACGTCTTGTAATGATAATAGAGTTGCGTAAATAAGTAATTTTATTGTTTGCAAATTTTTTTACGAGTTAAACGATGGTTTTTGTTTTAATAATTTAAACATGTTTAGTCTAACTGATAGTTTTATTATGTAAAAGTTGACATATTTATTTTTAAACATTTCTCGCTTTAACGGTAATAATTATTTCCCCTGTAACAATAATAATCCAGTACAAAAATAAATATTAGATTTTAATTGAAGTTTCTTCCAATTAAAGAGGTAAGATTTCTATTAGTTACGTTTTTTCTAAAAAATTATAGTTTTTGTGAGAAAATTCTGATGATTCGTTTACAAGAAAGAAAAGGAGTTAAGGATGTATTTTTTAAAACTGTTTAAAAAAATTATTCTCTGTGATGCAAAACTAATTACAGTACTTATGATTATTCTGAGCGCCTTAAATGAACGTAACTGCAGAAATATCGCGGTGTCACAGCGGGGTAACGAGTTGGCAAACCCGCACGGTCCCTATTGGTTTTTTCAATGTTAGTCTGTCTACTGGCTGCTCCTTCAACGGGCTAGACTCGTAACGGTTTGTATAAATTGAAGCGTTGATACTCTTTAACGCGTTAAATTCTTATCAATTTAATGTTTACAAGAATTTCTACTATTTTCTTTGTAAATATTATTATTTATTATTTTTTAAGTGTAGGATGAAAGAAATGCAATTGCTCCGAATACGCTTATACTAATTTTTTAAATAATATAATATTTTTTTACGGATGTATGAAAATGTTTGTTCTATATTTTCATACCTAAAAGCCATTATTTTTAATGAGATCTTAAAATATAAACGTTCCCTCATTACATACTTTCTCTTAAAATATATTTTCAGTAATTCATCTTGATAGAGGCTCCAAGCTCGCCACAAAGTCCGTTACAGATACGAAGAAATATTTTCCTTACGATATCTAAAATAAAAGCAATACATTACCCCTTCACATGTCGAAATAGAAAATCCCCTTGTCTTGCAAGTGAGGCAAGATCAGGGATAAAACAAAGTTGAAGGGATTTAATTGTTCCTTCTAAATGTATTTTATTCTAGAGCTGAAATATCGTATGTTTTATTGACAAAACGAACTCGACCATTTCGTCTGTGTTTGTTATTCAGTTAGGGACAACATTTTCTACTATTCGTTATGAAATTTAAGTATGAGGTTCTGTACAACTAGGGGTTTTTAATTTTCTTCCATTTTAAAATGTCGGATACTCAAAATAGTTAATGCATTCAGGTATGGACGTGGGTGTTCCGACTGAGAAACAGTGCGCCCTCTGGAGTATTAAATATAATGGTATGAACGACGAAAAATCAGAAGTCGTACCATAAAAAAAAAACGACTTAAAATTATTACAAAGTTTTTATTTGATCAAACAATATTTTTTTTTAAATAGGCTTTAGTTTCATACTCTTACAAATATTATAATAAATTTATATTTACATAAGAATTTCACAATTGTGTTCCTGTGATTTCGTATAAACCGTAATATAACTTTCTTGTTATAAATCAGTGACAAATGTAAGATACAAAAGTAACGTTTTTTCCGATTAAAAATATTTCCTTATCTCAGTCATCATCGCCTTCTTGAAAAAGAGAAGACTAATAGAGTATAAAATAAAGACCTCTAGCATCACTTGCCCTCGAATAATGTAATAGTGTCAGGATTGGTAGTGAACAAGAGTTGGTATAGATAGTCCTGATAAGAAAAATGAAACAGAAGGATCTACTCCAAGAATACATTCAGAAAGGTATAGATACAGCTGAGTTCTGCAGGTTAACCACACCTGACTATACTCAGTCTAAGAGGTTTTTAATTATTTAACAATATGGTTATTAACCTAAAATTTTCCAAATTCGAGACCTAGATAAATTGTTTTCTTACATCCGCACTCGAAAATGGTAGAATCAAAAATTTCAACTAAATCTTTAGGTTTGTTTTCAAAATAAAATTTATAAGGATACATGAATATCTCGTTAAATGTTAATAGATGTATTAAGTTGTATAAGAATTTACTTATTGCCTTTCACTTCTTAATAAACAAGAGCCCAAAAAATCCATTGTATCAGTGCCAAAAAACGAGTCTACAGATTGCACCTGTATGTACAGCAACATTGGTTTGTTGAAAACAGTTGAATAGTTTTTTCTCTCTCTCTCTCACTATGGTAGAAACTTGTAAGATAATATGTGGAAGATAGAACGAGTTAAAAAAAATTGTTAAAACGTAGAACGTTTACAACATCCATTTCCTCTACCTATAGTAGTGATCTCCTCCCTTGGCAGAATTATTATGATTTGGAGTAGCTGATAAAAAAGCCGTAAAACATTCAAAGCCGTAGATTCAGAATTTCTTAAAATTTTGTGAACGATTTACATAAAACAAAAATCTTAATAATAGACATTAATCTGAAATACGATTACTGTTCATAAATTAATTACCGTTTGGCCAGTAAATGTAACTAAATAACAGATAAAAAAAATTGTATTATGTACAAAAGTTTCGTGCGTATTTAGGCTACATTATTTTTCGCAGTGCCAATAAATCAACTTTTAGGAATTATATTTAGATGAACTTCTAGTATTAGATTGTATGCTGTGGTTGAGTAATAATTACCAAGATGCCACCCAACCATCAACTTCTTTAATTTTTTTGATTTATTTTTTTAATTTTCAAAACTGTGGTAATCACATCGCCTTACGCTACTTTTCATTTTATTAGTTTATTAGTTATAAAATCTAAATATGGTTATTAATTTTCATCGCTTTATACAGAGTGGTTCAAAATTGCATAGACATATTTCGGGAGTTTATTTAGAGCTAAAAATTATATAGAAAATGTATATTTTTAAAATGGCTTATGTTTAAAATGTATAATCCATCATTGCCATTACAAAATATTTTCAAGAAAAACAAGATTTTTCTCTTTTCACGAAATAAAATTTAAGTTTTTATTTTTCTATAAATTAAAGGATAACCGACTTAGCGACAAAAAACTAAAAACTTTAATTCTTGATAATTGTCTCCAACACTCAAAATTAACCTAAACCAAAACAATTTGGTATTATGATAATTGTTAATATTGTAAAAATGTAATAATGCTTTTATCAAATCTTTACTCAATATCTCACCTACTTCCAAAGATACAATGCTTTAAAAAAGTAATAATAAAAATAAACACACAAAATAACCAATAGATGAAAAACAAACATTTTCAGATTTTATTTTCACTATAGAATAGGTTCACGAAATATTGTCGTTCAATTTTGAATCACCCTGTATATTAGAACGAAAGACTAAATAATAATTGAAGGTTTAGATAGTATCTTGTCAGTTAATTACTTTCCCCCTCCTTTTCTATTTAAGTTCTGCCGACTTTCATGAGTTTCAAGTTTTTAAAACTCTTCTTTCAAGTCTACTAAAGTCTTCATTTGTAACTTTTAACACAACTTACAAGTCAAAAGAGATCTCGTGTGGACGAAGTTTTATAAATATATTAATCAAACTTGGTAAAATGTAAGGACATTTTAAGGAAAATATTTTGGTTTTTATAAGTTTATTCAAGTTTGGTAATTTTTGCAATATTTGTACCACTTTCCCACATAAAAAAAGATTGATCTTTATAAAAGCTGTACTTCAGATTTTATGAAATTTGGTAAGTAGTCATTTTAAATATTGTTTTAGAATTACTTTTATTGCAAAATAAATTAAGGCGATGATGATTGAAAGATTTTCGCCTTTAAAAAGAAGAAAAATACAGAATATAAATTGAAAGATTTTATGACAATTTCCCTCAAATATACCTTTAGTCTTAAGCCAATCATATTACTCACCATATTTCCTAAAATAAATATATAAGTATACTATAGATTCTAGATGTATAGAGTTAGTCAAAATTTCACGCAATATTAGAACTAATTCTAAAGATTGATAAAATGAAATCTTTATTTGTTAACCTGCAATTTTTAAACATAAAATATTTAAATTGCGTTAAAACACAAGTTACCGAAAACATTTTCAATTTTGGTACAATTCTAAGTACCTTATTTTGGTTTATTCTAATCTTGGTTGTTGTAGACAACAAACAATAAATTACGTTTTTAGTCCAACCTGACATAAGGTGGGGAGAAAGCCCAGTGTAAATAACCGGTTGTTGGGATGTGGGAAAGGGATGTTGGGATATAGGAAACACTCAATTTGCAAATTTTAATTTAAAATTAATGTTAACTTTAGTAAAAAATTTTTATTGGGTATTTTTTTGTGTTGTATTCAGTTGAAATCCAAATCAATATTAATATTATTGAAGTTAAACATTGTAAAAACGTAAATAACAATTTTCTTTTAATGCTGGTTTCTTTTATACGCAGTTCGAAATATAAGGTTATAAATCTCTTAAAACTACGTTTTTATTTGGTGTAATTCATTTAGATTTGTTATAATTTTTGTACGTTACAATAAATTTAACAACTAAGCTTATATTAGTTTATACCATACATTCCGTTTAGGCGTAATAATGTTGGTTTGACAGTAACAGAGATTAATGCTAACAATAAAATCAAATTTACGAAGAAAAAAGTCAAGATATATTGTAAGTTATAGCCATATCCTTCAAGGTCTTTGTAGGCAATAAATGGTTTTACTTCCATGCCACAAAATGTCACACATTTAATTAAAGAAGTATATTACACTCAGAATATCGTAAAGAGTAAATTATTGTGAAAACAAGAAAGCATAAAAATTCGCTATTGCTGGTATGAGTTATGTATTAGGCGGGTTGAAAAATAAATAGGCGTCATTTATAACTATTGAGGTGGTTCATTTAAGCCTTGAATAGCAGTCTACGTTACATATAAAATAGTAGAACAATACTGTTCTATTTTCGTAGAAAAAAGAAATATTTGAACTCTTAAAAAATAATTTAGAATAATAAAAAAAAGTTGTATGAAATCATTTATTATGGTTTACCATTAAAACTAATTAAATGTAATATCTAATGGTTAGATATTTATTTGGTTTTAATATTTAAATATTAAATCAAATATTTTATTATTTATTTTAAATATTAAATATTTAATTGGTTAGGAAATCTATTCAGTATTCTATTGATTAACCTAACCTAACCTATTCTTTAGTGTTGTGGAAGACTAGCGGTTTAGGTAATCGTTTCACTGATAAAATTAGGGACAAATGTCATATGTTTGAATCTCACTAAGGACAAAAGATTTTGATTTATTTCCGACCTCTGTTAAAGTGGAGGCGGGCCCACTTTGAATAAAGTGGAATTAAAGTTAACGCGGTTGACCAGAATCCAATTCCATAGGAAACACAAATTTTGTAAATTTTATTTTTGTATTAGTGTTATTATTGTCTATATAAACATAATTAATTCAAACAGTGGTAATTCACACACAAAAAAAGTTTAGCTTAAAATTGTCAAAATGATAAAATTGAGCTTCTCAGGGTACAACTTTACATAAAGTAAATTTCAGAATGTTTATATGTTCACAAATCTTTATATTTTGAAATATATGATTTAATTTAAAATCCTCAATATTTGTTGAAAATGTTGTTAGTAGTAAACCTTGTGTAGTTATTCTACTTATGCTAGGAAGTAATAATAATGTTAGCTCTACGTGCAAGTGATAAAATGAAGCTACTTTGCAACAATACAGAAAACGTTTAAGTTGGACATTCTGTTTGAACAGTGGTCAACAACAGTCACGTACGAAAATTATAAACAGTATGCTATTTTGCATTTCTTCTTTGCTTACCACGGTTAATTATTTGTTTGCTGAGTGTAAAGTGAATAATATAAATCAGGTTTTCCTACAATTTTTGTTTGGAGTACATCCACCACAATTCATAATAATCTGGCTTATCCGATACGTATTAAATAATGAAAATACCCCTCAGATGCTTACTATGTGAGGTGGGAATTCCGAGAGATCTACATCTCTTTTCATCTAGTCTTGGGGTATATCACTCTCCTTCATCTCTTTCACAACTATTGATCTCTTTTATCTCGTACTTGAGGACTTTGGGGTATTTATTTCTTTTGTGTATTTTATCTCTTTTTAATATGATTTTCTTTAAACTCGTTATGGTTGATACGGTCTATTGGTTTATGCGAGTTGCATTCTGAAACGCTACTACTCTGTGAAGGGGCTCTTTATAGTACATTTTATTATTATACATTTTTCGGACATTTGCCATCATTTGTGTGTTAAAAATCAAAACTGTAAGTTAAGAATCTATCTTGCACTTTTACTTACATTTTGCTGTGTCCGTGCATAATGTGAAAAACTAAAACTTTAATTTAATTTATGAATGTAAGTGGATAATAAGTTTAATTTCAATTGTTATTGATTTTCATGTAATTTGTATATCATAAATAATAATAATAATAATAAGAAATTTTTATTTGAAACACTCTTTTCTTAAAAAAAATTACGTCGCATGCTTTTTTAAGTATGAATTGAGTTTTATTAACAATAGTAGACTAATAACAAAAAGTAAATAATTTTATATTTACTTTTTATAACTGAAAGAAAAATGATAGTACATTATTATCAGATTACCTAATAATTTATTCTATCTTCAAATTTTATTTTTAATATTAAAAAAAAAATTGTTTTTAATATTTAAAAATAATTATCAGATGTTGATAAGCAAGAGGTTTTTTATCCACGCCTTATTATCGGTAAATTGTCCACAAAACCTGTTGAAATGTAGGTTTGTAATTAGGTACGCTTTATGTCAGTAATTTGGAGGTTGTTACACAGGTTCATAATTAAATGAAGTTTTCACTTAACTTAATCGTGTCGGTAATTTGTGTAACGCAACATCAAAGCCTGTGATTGAGCCTCTAGAGATTGAGTATGTTTCTCTCACCTCATCTGTATCTACAACTTAAAATGGTGGTATTTAATTTTTTTTCAAATTTAAACAATGTATCGATTCGTTTTAATCTTGGCAACACATTGTGTCTGACGTACGTTGAAATTGTTTCTATAAGTCATGACGTTTACCCGGGTTGTAAAATATAATAGTATAGGAACGGAATTATGGTTGTAAATTTTGTATTGAATTTGAATTATAGACAAAAAAATTGATTCGTAGTTAAAAGAAGAAACGTATCTGTCACTTTAATTATTTTGTAAAATTAATAGTTTTTCAAGATATTCAACAATACAAATTTTAAATGACCTCCATTTCGAAAATAATACAAATACAGTCTTTATGTTTTGCACACTTTGAAAACATTACATAAAAAAATATGTGCATAATCTGAACTCAATATCTTACCTAGTTCCAAAACTTGGTTTTTTAAAATACAAAATGGCGGATTGTTTGAAACAAAGCGGTTTAGGACACAAGTTTATAAGTACTTTTTTAATCTTTATTTTATGTAAGGAACTCACTCCAAAAGATTGACTACCCTTCATTCGATACCGGTACTATTTTATCGATACTTGTGACTTGTGAGAAAAGTGTCTAGTTGTGGATTTGAAATAGTTTCGGTTCTAGACTCTAATGAAAGAAAAGTTTTAGGGACGACTAAAGTACGACTATTTTACTAGTCTTATAATAATAATTAGCATTTTTTAATTATTTGATTTTTCTACTTATACGTTTTTACTAGCAAGTATTGAATATACAATAATATTTCAAGTGAAAAATATACGACATAGACTGGGAATCGAAACCAGAACCTTTGTCTTTACGCACCAATGCTCTACCAACTGGGCTATCCTAGTCGCTTCCCAGCACAGTGCGCAAACTTCTCACTTGACTTTACGTTTAGTTGCTGCAGTTTTGAGTTTCCAAATTAATTACCTCGCATATGCGACATTGAAATTAATTTTTACTCATTTTTCAGCCCTTACGCATGTATTTATTGATCTAAGTCTAGGTCGTATATTTTTCACTTGAAATATTATTGTATAATAATTAGCAGCGAGATTTACAGAATTTTATCCCATTATCTGTATTCTAGTAAATATTATTATTCTATATTAGTAAATCGTTTTAAATGTAAACAAACACTATTAAACGACACGAGAATGTATGACAGGGCTACCAAAATAACGAACTAATAATGACCTTTGGGACGTTACCTATTTTATTTTACAGAGAATTGAAACAGGATTGCATTCTACATCCTTAATATCATGTGTTTTGTCACTTTATAATCAGTTATTGCGCTCGTAACTAGGCATATGTCGTAGTGATTAAGCGAAGACGCATTTAAATATCCTACAGCACAACATGAAACGAGATCTTACTAAACAATAGAATTCATAATCTTTAACGTTGCATTGCTTCTCAATTTAATATTTACAGAAATATATATTATTTCCTTTGTAAAAAAAAAATTACCTCATATCCTGTATGGAAGAATCATCCCTGCTGTTCTGTAGTTGTAAAATTTTATTGTTTATTGTTTTGCTTGGTAACTTATACTACTTATGGTCTATTTAATAATATTTAAATCATCGTGGTGTTTAAACAGCTTTACTTAGTCTTTTTTACTAACTTGTGGTTTTCCATCTTGTACTAGTGTACCTCTATAATATGTGTTAACAATATGTTTACGTATTTGTATAAGCAATAACCTTTTTTTTTGCCAAGACTATTAATGTAAGTAAACGAATAAACAAAGTAAAACAAATCATTCAAATTCTAGATGCGTGAAAGGGTAAAAGTGGATCACGCAAGGGCGGTTTACCACGCAATGGTAATAAACCAGTCTTGTCTAATAGGGGTAACAGTTTTTATGATAAACCTAATCATAGAACACTGTGCTTACTCATGATAGCTGTTATAATTATAGGAGCTGTCTCATAAACTGTAGTGTATAGAGTTAAAATATCTGTAAACTTCCATTCTCTATTACATGTCTGCCCGACCGTTAAAATTTTGAATAAAGTTAGTGTTATGTTATTTATCTTTAATAAAACCAGTGACTACTCTGGAATATACTTCATCCAGGATGAGGAATTAGCTTGGAATACTCCACCCTTTTAAAGAAACTGTGATAATCCCAGTGACGTAGGGCTAAAATGTTAATATTTATTGGCGTTAAAAAAGTTTCCAATTTTTTAATATTTAGCTCATAATTAGGATTTTAAACACACTAAATGTAATATTCTGAATAGTAAATTTTTTAAGGTTTAAAAAATATTTTTATATCCATTATAAAGAGTGTGAAAAACATCTATTTGACACTTCTTTAACAAGTTATTCACAAAAGTAATGAGCACATTTTCTCAAATACAATTTTTACCCGTTAGACAAATGACATATTTGTCTTATTTAGTTTATGTAACATACTTATATGGTTCTACATTATACAGTTTTATTTTGAGTACTTTATAACTGAGAAATCGCACCCCCTACGATTTTACCATTATAACAAAGAAGAGATATTTAAGAAATTGACATTATAGTGTCAAATTATTGTCTAACTATAAAAAAACTCAGTTCAGGAATAATTTAAAAATAAAAATTTACCAAACAATTTATAGTAAATTAATTGTTCATTTGGAATCAGTAAACATTATTTAAGAAACTTTCTCCTCTCCAGTCTATAACAACAAATACATAACTGTTTACAATTTATTTCATAAAAAAAAAGCTAAAACAAGTTTTCTAATCTTTTTAGTTGAGAATATTGTCTCCACAATACACAGCAATCTATAAGTAGGTTTCCTTTATCCAAGCAATATAAACACCACTCAATATGCATAGAATATCTAAACAAGATGGCGAACCCAGAATGGAAATTGACCCGCATCCAGGGTGAACGCTGTTTTCACATTCATAAACATATTTATTGAGAGATAATCAAATTGTAAATTGTAATTGTGTTTTATGTAATAACATGTAATGGCTGTTGTTATTGTGGTGTTGCTAAATATCAATGATAATTAAATGTACCAATCACAAGAATGCGGGATTGAATTTAAAACAAACTTTTTATTTTTGATTGTTTCAAACTTATTGTTTTTTCTTTTAAAATTTCTCAAATACACTTAGTATCGTGACTGTTAGTAAAATCACTGTAGAGTTTATCACACAAATATTAGTTTTGAGTAGTTCTGAGTGTCCAAATAAGTGGTTTTGCGAATGACGTCCGTTGTTAGTTGTCTGTGTAATATTCTACAGTCCAAACGAGTGGAATGATTTTGATGAAATTTGGTATGTGGCCATATTTTGGCAATATCTCGAGTACTTAAATAGAAAATTTTGAATTATCTGCTATAAGACAAAAACTATATGGTCCTATTTTCACAAAATCAGTAAGTATTTTGTTAACATTTATCTTCTAGGGATTCAAACATAACGTATAGTTTAATTCCTATCTCCCCATTGAAAAGATCATGTAGAGGTTATAAAATCTTAATTCGTCACTACCGATTTCGATCAAATTTTGGTGAAAATTAATAACTGAAACTGATGTACTGGTTCAGGTAGAATTGTCAATAACTAACGATAATCGTCGCCATATGCAATAAAATCTCAATTAAATATGATTTACACTTATGGTAGAAGCACACTTAGGCTATTTTTAATGTCTTAATAATATTAAAAAAATTTAAAAATTGATAAAGGGGGAGAGTTTTCAAAACTAAAACACCCCTTGGGCTATCATAGTGAGAATGGGCTTAGCAATCCGGAATTTCACGGCTGGATCTACACCTTTTTTTTCATTTAGTCGTGGGTTAAATATCATTCTTTCAACTTTTCGAGCAGGTCTCTCTTGACCTACTCTTGTTCTTTTTCGACCGTGAGACTATTAGAATATTGCAGGGTTAAGGGCCTTTATTTTACGTTATATACACTGAATCTTTCAAATGTAAGTTAAAACTTTTATTGACTATAGTATATTTGTTTTTAAAATAGAATAAAATAAAGTACGTAACTTCCTTTGGAATTAAAACGGGATTTAATAAAAAAAAAACTTAAAGTTTAGCCAAATTCTTACTTGTTGAGGTTATTAAGACTTGTGTCCAAAGTTCCTATAGAAGTCTTTTTTCTAGTTTTCATTTAAGACTTAAGGAACAGCAATTCTATCTCTTACGATTGAAGATCTTCCTGGTCTCTCCATGACTCCAACATACCCTGTGATTTGTAACGTATTAACAAGCTTTTTTGCACGCAACTACACTGCACGTTTCGTCCGTCAATCTATTGCGAGCTAGAAACTTTCTTAACCCGTCTGATAAACTCTGTTCACGTTCATAATAACACTAAATCAATGCAATGCGTGTTTATAAAGTCATGATATCAATTAAAAATATCAATTGTAAATTATTACAAATTAAACAAGAATGAGAAAACTCGTTGCTATGGCATCAAATAAATAGCAATGAAAATAACAGCTGTGGTTTTAACAAATCATAATAATTATAATCCCAATTTTATCCTCATATAATAAAGAATTTTTCTTGGGAAGTGGACAACAATTAACGAAAGCACAACCATTTAAATTTTGTTTCCGTCTTTAAACAACATGGGGAAAAATAAACCAAAATTTATCTCTAAAGGAGTAGACATATTTTTCCAAATTTTGAATGTGGTTATAGTTTGGTCACATTACGAGACGTTATATTTTTTCATTTTTTTGCAAATTCATATTTTATAGTTGTCTGCCATAAGATCAAAATTTAAAATAATTTTCTTTCAATATCGGCTGAATCAATTTTAATCAAATTTTTCTTAAATGAAGTCTCTAACGAAGCAAACAGAACATATTGGATGCAATATTCCGAAAAATAATATTTTATAGAGTTGTTTTGTAAGACCAAATTTATCGAAATCGACTATACAGATCTTGTTGAAACTTAGCAACGATTTTGTTGCTCAGTTCTATTTAAATTATATAAGTAGCTTTTTAATTGAAATTACTATACTGTTTGCTAGGATCTATATAATTAGTTTGAGTACAAAATTATGTAAATCTTAGTATTTTTAAACTACAGATGAACAGATGAATATTATTAGGAAATAAATTTATTAATAATTCAGAAGTAATTTGATGGTTTGAACAAAACAGAATTCTGCTCCTCCCAATATATTGGTAAGTGCGAGGGATTGCCTATCTTTGGCCATTACGGCGTTGTCCAAGCTTAACCCCCACACCCCTTCAATTAACCTGTAAATTTATTTTATTAATCTAATAATTTTATAATATATTATGTATTAAATTATTATTATTTATTAAGATAACTAGATAATTATTTGTAGTTAATGGCTCGTCCAAAAATGGCTGGTCACGTGAGATTAACCGATGAGATTGGTTAGGTGGGGTAGTAGCTCAGATAATCGCATAATCAAAGATCCACGTTCCTCGAACAATAATTTTAATTTAATTATGATGGTAAGTAATTAATTAATCAACTATAGTTACACCCCAAACATCGGTTATGCGTTGAAATGTTCCAAAACCTAAAAATGCTAAAGAAAATAAATACGTTAGCAAATCTACCAAACTAAATAACACGGGAGGCGAAGCGTGGCGGAAAGCGGAGCTTTTTGTTTGACGAAGTGAGAAATTTGTATATATAGACCAGTCCAAGGACGAACCCTTTACTAAAGTAGGTCTCATAGATGGAGGAACTCCACAACTCGTCGACAAATATAAATAAGATACAATCTTGTTGAGCACTGGTAAAATTCACAATGATGATTCGAATTTGCCCCCAACCACAATCACTGGAAACTTTAAAATAAAACACAATTATCTGAATAATTGTTCTTTATTAATTATTTCCAATAAATGCCCTGATGTACATTTCGATAACATGGTTATCATCATCGGAGGGTCTTGCTTATAAACTAAATCTAAACTTACATATCTACTTAAATATAAATAAGACAATGCTAGGATTGGTAGAAGATTGTACACAAACTAATCTTGTTAATTAAAGGAAATAATGCATAAGATCTCCTTCAATACCGAAATTTCTCCCATAAGAAATTCATAAGTTAAAAATTAATAGTTGTGGTTTGGGTTTCATTGGTTTTATGGATGGGTATGTGAGAATGTTAGTGCAATATTTTTGCACCCTTGATTTTATTAATTATAAATTATAGAATTGAAATGAATTAAGGAGAGCTAAGAGGTAATATTAATTAGCAGGAAAGCTTGCATGATTCAGTGAATACCTCTGGTAGTTCGTACAAGATACAATTTTATTCATAGTGTTCAAAAACTAAGTATTAAATGTATATTAATTTAATTTGTTTAATAATTATATGGTGTGATATCTTGTCTGCGGAAACAAGTGAACCATGAGATCTGCTACTCGGTGGAAAGAACCACTTTCATGAGGATGCTTGAACTTCTTCCTTCTTCATGTGAGGAAGAGAATGCACATCTTATTGAGCTATGTCTAAATGTAAACCATTCAAAGAGTGGAACTGACGAGATGATTGACCTGGTGTTCACATTGGTGAAATAGAATAGTCGTGCTATCGTTCAAGTGCTTTTGTTGGTCTTGGAGATAAGCACGCATTTCGAATTCCAATTTGATTTGATTTGCGGTGAGTATCTCTGAAATTCATGTCGACCCTGTTGACGATGAAGCAAAACAAAGTACGAAAAGAAGTCTCTCAGGAGCTACTAAACACCGTAAATGAGAATCCGACTTATTAAATACCTTAAAAATTGGTAATGAGTTTTGAGTTTAAGGATATGGCCTAGGCACCAAAATGAAGACTTCACATGACGTCACTTGTCTTTTTTATCGTTTGCCAAAAATCCTGCAAACGAATTTAAACCAATTATAATATATCGATTATCGAAAAGTTCTACAAATATGTGAAAAAAGTAACAAAACTTAGTTTCTAAACCTAGTTTTATTTAATAATTATCTGATAATAAAAATCGGATATCAATTTTTAAAGAATAGTCCCGTTTTCATTTAAACGTTCCTTTCTCAGTTAATTTTTATACAAGTTAAAATTTCTTATTTATATATTTTCAAAGTTTTAAAACTAGTTTTATTTAATAATGATCTGATAATACAAATCTGATAACAATTTTTAAAGAATAGTCCCGTTTTCATTTAAACGTTCCTTTCTCAGTTAATTTTTATACAAGTTAAAATTTCTTATTTATATATTTTCAAAGTTTAAAATTCTCAAATAGAAAATCATATTTACTCTTATTGTTGTTTTATTTTTCAGACAAATCGAGAATATAAATCTGAATGAGGAATAAGATCTAAACAATTAAAACAAACAATAAAACAAATAAAACAATTATAATATATAGATTATCGAAAAGTTCTACAAATATGTGAAAAACCTAACAAAACTTAGTTTCTAAAACTAGTTTTATTTAATAATTATCTGATAATACAAATCTGATAACAATTTTTAAAGAATAGTCCCGTTTTCATTTAAACGTTCCTTTCTCAGATAATTTTTATACTTAAAGTTAAAATTTCTTATTTATATATTTTTAAGTTTAAAATTCTCAAATAGAAAATTATATTTACTCTTATTGTTGTTTTATTTTTCAGACAAATCGAGAATATAAATCTGAATGAGGAATAAGATCTGCAAACTTCTGTAGAACATAATATAGGTGAGTAATATGAGAGTGCAAAGCTAAATTCATTAGAAACAGTTTTCATGAGAAGAGTGTACGTGGAAATACAACTTTCCAAACATAAAGTTTTCAAAAGTATAATTTGTAAAAACTGTGGTTGTGTTACTTGAGGAAAACAATTCGGAAGAAACCTCTTTTTATATGGGTTAAATATCAATGACTTCGAGAAGGTAAATGTGTATGTAATATATTTAGTATGTACTATTATAGTTTTTATTAATATTGCCCTACGTAGTTACTTAGAGTATGTAAATTTCTACAAAACGTTACTTTCTAGTTACCCAGTTTAGAAAAATATTGTAGTAGTGAGAAAATTACAATATTGCTTTTTTAATAATATTTGACTTTTTGGAACGTACCCACGCACATTTTATAGTTCAGATTCTAAGACTTATTGTTAAGTCAACCGCTATTGGAAAATAGACAATTTGTGCAGAGTGTAGCGAACGATTCATTTTCTCTACACTTCCATCAACTGTGGTACACATTTTCATTTTTCATACTGTTGTAGTTTAAGTATAATAAAACAAGTTTTTTATTTTATTTGAAAAGTAGTTCATTCTATACTGTGATTTGGTGGTATGTAGGCTCACTTTAAATAAACGGTGGTTGACATGAGGAATTTTCATGCAGTTGGTTACAATTTAATTGTATATAAAAATCACTTTTGAAAATTTTGTTTTTGTATATATAAAGAAAATTAAATATTAAAACCAGTACAATATTATAAATAAATAGTCTTTTAAATAGTTTTATTTAATGATGCAAATTATATCGTTGTGATACAAAATTGTTTGCTGAGTTTGCAATATGCAAACAATCTAATAATTATGGAAATGTATTTCTAAGCTTACTTTTATTTATTCTCTCTGAATATTCAGGTCAAAGTATCCAATATATTACATTACAAGAAACCAACGAGGTGTGAAGGCTAACAACAGGGCAATATATTCTGTTTAATATTGAAGGCAATTCAATATACATCCGCCTCGTAGGGAGACACAGGAAAATCAAAATCGTAATAAGTGAAAGGTTTTTATAAATTTACTGCCGCATTACTTATTTTTTAAATCAGTTATTGAAATAGTGTTTTCTTTTTTTGTAAACAGTTTTTTAACAGACTTTTCTCGTGAACAAATAAACATTATTTTGTATATTCTTCCTACAAATATAGTACAGAATTGTACTGTTTTATTATTTATTACATTGTATATAACATACTCCTTTTATAATTATTTTTAACATTTCAACCACCATTTTTTAAACAAGTACGTAATTTATTTACAACAGTGAAAACTAAACTGCACAGATAAACTATGAGTTACAGTAATTTTAGCTTTTGTATTCAATATTCGCTATCTGTCCCCACTTTTCCTCACAATACTGGGCCATTATCTAAATATTTTCAAGCCCCCACTGGGACCACAACTAAGAACGTCTTCCACGAGAGCTCTAGTAGAACCTTCTAAACCCATTAAAAGTTTGTTTTCCATTGTAACAATTTATACAGATTAATTACAACTAATTAAAGAATAGAATAGGTAAACTCTGACTATTGTATTCAAAAGATGGTAAAAGAGTAACTATTACGAAATGTTCTGGTAGACACGTGATTTAAGTTGTCGCTTCTCAGATAAAAACACAACTAAGTGCCGTGGTTTCTAAACACAAGTTTTTTCGTTGCATTTTAGTCCTTTCCAGCTTATGAAAGACGGTGGGAAGGCTCACTTTGAATAAACAGTTGCTGTCGTGAATGGACGTTCATTTGAAATAAAACATGTTTTTAGTAAATTGTTTTGTATTAGTTACTTAATATTAAAGAAATAATACTTTTGGATCGATGCTCAATTTATAGTTTCGATTATGAGACTTAAATTTGTTAATAGTCTAATATAGGCTATGTGAAAATGTCTGTCGAAGCTTACATTCATTATAGGTCTCTGAATATTCAGATCAAAATATCCAATATATTAAATAAGAAATCAACAAAGTGTGTGCCTAATGACAAGACAATATATTCTGTATACTATTGTGTGCAATTTAATATCTTTCTACGTAGAAGAAATAGGAAAATCAACAAGTGATTATTTCTACAATTGTGAAATTTAGTATGCAATTAATTGAATTGTGAAATGTATGACTTAAGTCATTTTTTAACTATACCATTTAAAAACTTAAGAAAATAACACCTACGACTGATCTGAGTTATTTACTTTTAGTGTAGAGGTGGCCTCTTATGAAAAGATTTCAATCTGTCACAATGAATAAAAAATAAAATAAAAATATATTTGAACTATTTTTTGATAATAATCTTTTATGAATTTTTTGGCCGTTGATTTCGAATTTAACAATGAAGTGTCTTTATTTGACCCCTTAATTCTCTAAAATGGTAGATAATTTAAACTCAAAGTTTTATAATATTTATTTATTTATCAATGTAGTTAGTCATTATAAATGTTAAAATATATTGTCAATTGTAAAAAAGTTTATCGATAATCAATTTAAAAAAATGGCGATTTAGATCATTCACTGATTTTTATACATTATATGTTTCTGTTTTAATTTAGAAAAGAGTACAGTAAATTTATATGAATACATCTCAATATTTAAGGTGTTTTAAATTTGTTATGAGGGTTTTGGATTTGATAATTCACTAGGAAACCAATTACATTCCATTGATTCCCTGTAAAGCAACATGGTGGTTTAAACCTAATGTTTGCAGATAGCAGACAACTAAAGTGATTGCATTAGTACAGTAGATAAGGGCAGAATGTACTGAATTGGTTTTACTTCGTCCTAACGGTACGTACATTTCCTTCCACTTCAGAACAGATGAAAATGAAATTAGGACAGACGGTTAATAGCATTTTAAAGTCGTTAATTAATAAACAGAAATATATTAGTTCTTAGAGGTTACTTAGAAAGTTCTTTAATCCAAACAGAAGTTTTGGTGAAGTAATAACAAAACCGTTTGATCCATAGGGAACTACAAATTAGGAGGAAATATGTTAATATAGGAGGAACATTTGATAAAATCGGAATTTTGTGTGTCTTATTTTAAATACGTTTAAATGGTTTAACATATTGTAAAATATAAGAAAATGAATGCAGGTATTAGAAAAATATTATGTTGATAAAGAACATTTTAATATATATATGCTGAATAATTTTTTTTCTTGTTTAAAGACGAAAAACCTCTGGGTGATCATCACCTTTATAAAAGAAAAATAATAGCAAGAAATAAAGATCACCAAACCGTAAATACCGTATTAGCATCGGCGTCGTAAACAAGGGTTTTTCAAGAAAGTACTGAAAGGAAACATGACAGAGAGGGATATAACCCAAGACTACATGAAAAAAGGTGCAAATCCAGCTAGGTCCCTAGGGATTGACATGTTCGTATTCTTTATTAACGAGCCCGAGAGGTTGTTTATGGTATAAATTAGAGCACATGCACATGACTGATGGACTACCTTATAGATAACCAGACATCATTTTAAATAAACATATTTTATCAAAGATAAACGAAATGTATAACAATCTGTAAATTATTTTTTAAGGATCAACAACTGTTTATTTAACATGGGGCCTACCTCCGTTCGTTCACATTTAGAAAGAACTAATTTTCATAGAAAAAATTGTTTTCCTATCTACTATTAATCAGAGAATTGACGACTAAATCACAAGGCTACCAGTACGTTATGGAATAGTTTTTCTCTCAATATTTAAATAGTCAGATTAATTAGTCTATCAATTATTTATATTCTTTTACTATGGAAACATATTGACTATCTGAATACATTCGTCTTTAAATTTATAAAAATGTTTAATTCCTTTCCTATTTCGTTGAAACCGATAATATTGATCTATTTGTGTGACATAAATTCCAGATACAGATGTACAGAGACGGATGTCATTTTGAAATCAATATTTTGACTTCACTCTTATTATATATTAAGTATGTGGGAAACTAAAAAGTTAAAAAATTGAGAGTTTTTTTACGGAATATTTGTATATAAACTTATACAGGCTTTTTAGTGGGCATCTGAATTGCCAATAGCCAAACCCATCAAGGAAGATAGAATACTGAATAACAATGGGCATTATATGGGTACTTGACTTTTACGGCGGAACCATTACTTCCTGCATCTTCCGTCTAATATCATCAATGGATATTAGCACACACCACACCTGCACAAAGAAGAGTATAGTGGAATCTATAGATTCGATATTTTATTAACATTTACTGGTATGAACAACAACGGCGACTCGTTTATTTTATAACTCCGAAAGGAAATATATGGACATGATTAAAATACTTTAATAACAGTATATCATAATACATTAACATATTGGTGATTACTTACTGGTCATGTTTACATAATTAGCAAAGAGGTTTAGAATTAATTAAAGTTCCTATTACTTGTATTTGTTATTAATAGTCACAAAATTCTCTAGGTTCTCATAGCTGGAGATTTAAAGAAAGAAATAATCTCTAAAAATTAAGAATCCCCTTTTCAAAACGAATGAAAGGAAAAACAAAATAAACATTCCTATCCCTCGAGTATTCTAACAGAGTTGGGTTCGCAAGAGAATAAGAGTTAGTCAAGAGAGACCTGATGAGATAGACGAACGAGAGGTATCTAACAGGACTAAATGAAAAAGTGTAGATTCAGCTAGGTTCCCTTGAGATTATTCTTTGACACCGTGCGTACTTTAAATTAAAACAAGTGACAATTAAAAAAGTAATGAAATTTCGCAGAAAAAAAGTTATTTCGACTCGGGAAGAAATTCAAATGGTTTTATTTATTATTTGTTTGGTAGATTTTTAAGGTCATATAAAGGTCAACACAATTAAAACATAAAAACTGTAAAATATTGTGTGTATAATCTTATTGAACATTAAAATTAAGAAATCTGTATCTGAAATATTTTTAAACTTGTTTAATTTTTTGAAGTTATGAAAGAAAATATTTGGTTATCTGAACTTTCAAAAAATAGTTTATCTAATAACATTAATTTAAGAGAAAATTTCAAAGGAGAAAAAGGGTATATTCTAATCTGATAAATCTGAGATCAATTTTTAATTAACATTTTTTTAATCTTTTTTTTTCTACAAAGAAAGAACTTTTAAAGCTTTCTTAACTGAGCTTTACTAAGCTAAAACAAACCATTTTTATCTCTTGTATTTGTTTTTTTTTACAAATTCAGGAGACATAAAATGTTTTGTTAAATATCTAAAAAAAAAGTTCAAATTAAAAAAAAATGAGTTAAATGTTTTAATTTATTTAGCTTATAATAATATACAAAACGAATAAAGTATTTAAAAATAAAACTAAATTGACCTTCAAATAACCTTGAAAACACATACTAAACAATAATACAATTACATTACCTCTTTAATTCCTAATAACTTTTAAATGCCTAACCCTGTGTATTTTAGTAAATCCGATTCCCTATCTTAATGAAAACAATACATTTCCCCGAGTCACGCCATTTTGTCTGACTTTAATTTTGACGTCAATTAATGTCATGGACAAATCTTTAATTAACGGTAAATTATGAGGTCCTTTTTAGCTTTGGTCCTTGATTAATAAAATTTGGCACGAAACTCACTGACATAAATTTAGGGAAGTATTTAATTTATATTTTCCAAGCATGAAAGGTATAATATGGGACATATTTAATGAAAATAAATTGTATTTTAACACTGGAGTAGGATAAAATATTCTGGAAATTGCTTTTGTTTTTAAAAACTCTGAAATATTGTTATAAACATACCTATGCTATTATTTTTTCAGTGGCGGCTCGTAAATTTGAAAACACGTAGAATGTAGGCTATTCTCTGAAAGAAAAATTATAGACACAACTAATATATACATTAATAAATAACAGTATATAATAATACATCTAAATATTGGTGTTTACTTACTGGTCACATAATAGAAATTAACAACGAATATTAAAATTAACTTTTCCATTTACCTGTTAATATTAGTCAATTCTACCGTGTGTCCCAAAAGTTTCGGACTGGTTCAATAACTTGAAAATCAAAGAAGGTATTTTACATGTGCCTTCTGGCATAGAAGAAGGAATTAGAATAAGAAAGTCGCAGCCCATTTTAAACAGCGTGATACAAAATATCCTTAAATATCCTACATTCTAATGGACAACAGAAAGCGCTAGTATCATCGGGACAAAAAGGCTTGGCTACTGTACCCCAAGCCCTGTTGGCTACTAGCGCTTTCTGTTGGCCAGTAGCCAAACTAAGGATATTTTGTATCACGCTAGAGCCCATACCCGTGACTTTCTTATTCTAATTCCTTCTTCTATGCTTCTGGTGATTAAAAAAACTCATTTTTGTCAAATTAGACATTTTTTACCTGTTCCTAAAAAATGGAGGTTTTTTTGGGGGAGGGGAACTCAATAATCTCAAATAGAAACCCCCATTGAGTTACCCCACATGTTAAATAGCGTATTTAGTAAAATACAACTGTACAAACTACAGATCGATATCATGCACTTATTTAAAATGGCGGCCGTTTATAAATTCGTCCTGAATGTTTCTCCGTTTCGTCGTGGGACATCCTGTAGATAAACGATAACTTTTTAATAATTATTCGAAACTAAAACGAGGTCATTTGTAAACATCCATTACAGTATGCAATTTATCGGGTTATGTTTGGGGAAATGATTTTTGTAAATAATTGTGGTTTATATTTCAAGAACAAATTGCAACTCATAAAACACTCAACTTCCATAACATGCTTGGTAGTTAGGGTGATGTATTGTGAGTGATTAAGTAGCTTCAGAATAATTAATAACGTCAAGCTTTTCATTTTGTTTTGTTAATTTTCATTCTAAATATGGGTGTTGTAGATATTTGCTATCAGATGTAGGCAGATCGATGTAATGCACCGATAATGATCCATAGATTGATTCATTGGGTGTGGGTGTATGCGTTTGTTTATCGTTTAATCTGTTGGAAAGTTTGTCTAACAAGTATG
The DNA here is from genome assembly GCA_963513935.1 of Aphrophora alni. NCBI lineage: Eukaryota > Metazoa > Arthropoda > Insecta > Hemiptera > Aphrophoridae > Aphrophora > Aphrophora alni. The sequence goes on along the minus strand of OY740774.1, from coordinate 87,296,484 downwards.
CAGATTGTTTTATAAAATCTACAGAAAAACAAAACAAAAAAACAAAAAACAATTTCATATCTTTGTGGTTTACAGTTGAAAAATCTCTTTATAAAAAAGGTAGGTTTGGTCAGTAGCTATAAATAAATCTGTCCTTTGTAAAACGTATTTGTGATACAAGGATAAAACAAAGCAATAAAGCTTAAAGTTTCAAAATATTATATCAATATAAATGAGCTATAATTGTTTCGCCTTGCGGCATCATCGGGCAACTTAATGATGACGCCGATGATGCCGCAAGGCGAAACAATTATAGCTTATTTATATTATTATAATATTTTGAAACTTTAAGCTTTATTCCTTTATTTTATCCTTGAATATGGAGTTTCAACAAGAAATATCTGGTGTTACATTCAAATTGTATTTGTGATAGTAATGATGTAATGCGTATGCGTCAAACCATACGCGATTCTCATTTCTATATCTTCATAACCTTAAATACGTGGGTTTCGTAGTTTTTAAATTGTGATTTTTATGTAGAAAAGTGAATTCCGCAATGAAAAAAGACTCTTAAGAAGTAAGGTATCTGTAGTATTGGAATAAAAAATAATAATAACCAAAATTAGCTTTACGAGTTACTCTATATAATTACCTCATAAACAAATTAATAATCATATTTACGATTGTAGCCTTTCTGGATTGTTTGCTAATAAATAAATCCCTTCAAATGATGCTATCGATCAATCCTTTGTTAACAACTTATTGTTTCTTTTCCACATGATGCGTTTCGACTCTTTATCGGTCATTATCAAATGTTACAGTTAATCAATTAAAACTCCACACTATACAAAACACAAACACGAACACATTTATAATTTTTTTAAATATGAGCGACTCGTGGTCAATGACTTATTGTGGTGTAGTTTGAACGTCCACTGCATGATTATTGATTCCAGGTGACAGTAATTCGTATTCGTATACGTTAAAGTTTTTTTGGTTCAACTCCCTTAGGCAAACTCCACTCATGGACCGTTGCGAATAGTCTGCTCATTAATTTCCCTAAAGCTGAGATATAACGGGTGTTGTACAATCTTCTATAAGCACTGTGGTAAAACACACGATATTAATTTATACATCTGTATAGCTGTATAGTGGAGGCGTAGAAGGTCACCTTGTTTGTTAGATTAGATATACATTAGTTCTTGCTTAGCAGTAGAATAATCTGAAGATGATAACTATGTTATCGAAATGTACAACAGAATTATTGTGATTGTGACTAAGTGAATTAACAATTAATATTAGGTGCCATAAATTAAAACAACAATAATTGTTTTATCGTTATGTAGTATTGTCTTATCCAATCCCATTCTTTATAGGTAGGAATTAGTACTAATATATTTTTAAGGGATTTCCATATTTCATATTAGAATATTTCCCCCATCATATTGGAATTAAAATTATATCGTTAATTATAATAATAGCTAGAAATATTTCTTTTCAAAGCCTGTTAATAACAAAAACTTATAAAAACAAATATTCTATTTACTATTTATGATAAAAACATATTTGATTAGCAATATCACATAAATATAGTATAAGTCAAGAACAATATCCATGATACAATAAGTTATAATACAGTATTATACAAATGTAATTATATAACAATTATACGAACAATACAAACACGTATATTACAATTACTCATTTCAGAATATAGTATGTTGGAAAAGTATCAAGTAATTCCAAAATTATGACAAGTGGAAGATAAAATTGGGAATATATTTTATAATGGTATACCATCTTCTCTAGTAATTTATCTTATTTTTAGTAATTTGTGTTACATTCTTATATTATTTTTTTATTATTTAGTTTTAGAATTCTTGAATTCCTTCTTTAGTTTCAAGCTGACCTCTTTGATATCTTGTAGGACAGATGCTCCATCTGATCATAGACGATTTACTTGTTCAAATTAATAAAATTATTCCTTTTGCACAAGTGAAGTAGACTGTAAATAGATATCTGAAGTTATTTAAAAACATAACCCTATGCGTTTGATGTTATACGGTATTGTTTAAGTTTTCCTTTTAAATATTTTTTATGTTCTTGATAATATTTTATAAGATGTTTTTCTCTTTGAAAACAAAATTAATAATCTATAAAAAAATACTCACAAGTATTTTATGATTTCAAATGAGGACTGTTTGCTATTTGTATAGGACGTTGTTTGGACAGTAACACAAACAGTCTCCCGTCACCAAGGCAACCAAGTAGAGCAGTTTGTGTTGACTAGAGGCCCGTAGGGATTTGCCCGTGAACTTTCAATTTATAATCATTGAACATTAGTACGGTTAAGTATAGAATCGAACCAAATATTGGATAAAAGTATAAAGTATTTATTAAACTATAGGTCATAATGCAAAATGTATTAACTTGTGTAAAAGGATTTTAATTTGTCTTGCCAATATATTGCCTCTCACATTCACATTTAATAACCCAAATACAGTTTTTTTGTATTCTGAGTGTCAATTTTAAGTTTGGTTTTGAGGAAATATTATTATGATCTTGTTCTTCGGGGTTCGACCGCGTCAATATTGTCTGCACGTTCAGTACAGCCGAAGTTTCGGGCACTTTACAGATGTCCATCCTCAAGGCTTAAATGTCAAGTGAAATATTGTTGAGGAAATATTGTTTTTATTAGTAAAAGCTCTTATCTTGGGTTGGGGTAACTTTGAAACATTTCGTACTGATTTTGTAAAAGGATGGCAGTCGGCCGATTTCCAATACGAATTGGATTTGTCAAGAATAAATTCCGATAATTTTGGAATGTTTGTGGTGTATGAAAGTTTTGAAGTCTTACTCTAATATCTGCAAGACGGATTTCCGCCTTAAATGATTGTGATATATTTTTCTATCTTTTTTTTTATCATTTCGGAATTTTCTCCGCGTATTTCAAGGACATGCTATTTATTTATTGAAGAATTGCAACCGAGAAAAATGACATTTGTTTCAAAACAATCAATTACTTTTGTAAAATGTGGATGGGTTTTAGGAGTGGGAAACTGCTTAAATCTTATTGCACCTTTAAAACCAAAATATTTGTTCTACTAACCACTCTATTCATTTTTCATTTTCTTATATATTTTCTAAATGTTCAGTTTTTAGATTTATGTACACTTACTGTGGTTTTTCAAGTGGTTACCAAAACTAAAGACTTCATAGCCCACCAGTCAACTTTTGTTATGTTCATCTAATCAACTTTTAAAATTTACAACCAGTTTGACCTACATAAGTGGCTTTAAAAGGTTAATTGATATACTACAGCTTTAATAATTTTCGTTGTTTTATATTTACTATTATTTAACAATATTCTTAGATTATAATAAACGTAAAATGTATATTTATAACATAATGTCTTTAACATAAATATTTCACACATAATATACTATTATTATTATTGACGTTATAATAAAATACAGAGAAAAAAGATAAATTTGATTACATTTATAAATTTCGACAAAGCTGTGACCCCCGTTATTTTTCCAAATAAATCTCACAAAATGACGGCACTAAATCTGTGTTATTGAAACTCGTATATCACAGACTTATTGGTTCCAACCAAATCATGCAAAGTTGCTGACGATTGCTTAAAAGTTAGGAGTTGCTTTCTTAGATAAACACTTTTTTATTTTCCAGACATGCGTAGTAGAGTGATGGGTCAAAAAAGGTTAAGTTTTTGCTGAAAATCATAGTTTTTAAGTATAAAAAAAGTTGTTTTTAGTTCGATGGCTGTCGTATATAGTGTGCGCAGTGGGCGTTACAAACTAAACAAGTAGACAGGCTTTGATATAATTTGGAAATAGTGTTCCCTATCCTTAGATATTTTAAAAACTTTTTCTGATAACAAATTTTACTAAAATAAGCCTTTAACGAAACAACATTCACGTGTAGAAAACAAAACACTCGCTCATGTAGCTAATATAAAAAATATAATTTCTTTAAATTTTCTCCAATCAATTAATTCAAATTTTGTAGAAATGTGAAGATTTCGGTGAAACACGAAATTAAATCTCGTTCACAGATATTGAAAACTCGATTTATCAAATACTATTTATGCCTATGTTAAGTTTATTGCAGAAGTTAAGCAAGTTAGTACTCTGCGTCAAAGTATAAAATACATTACAAAATGTTCATAGGTTAGGTTAGGTTATTTTTATACCAACTCATAAGAAATACATCGCTTAAACTCAATAAAGATAATTCAGTTTTACGTTGTAAAACAGTCAAGGTCCTTTCAATATAATTATTTCGTGACATGTTTCGCTTCCAAGTACACCATCATCAGACCAGCTATATAACAATTATCTATAATATTCATTGTATCTCACACACTCATGTCAGCGAAACATGTAGCTAAACAACTCGATTGAAGAATTCTATACTGTTCTATATAGGTATATGATATATTTATCCATGGTTTAACAATAGTTAATTGGTTCTCTCGCTTTATAAATTTATAGTTTCAACAGATATTGGCTTTTGTATTAGCAATGTGTAAAGGATTAGTGCAAAGTTTTTGCAGTGTTTATTTTTGTTTCTAGGTGAGGGTGTTATTGTTTTTACATCTAGTAAGTGTGGTCGTGAGCGTGCGTGTATGTGCGTTGGTACATCTCTACGCAATATTAAAAGTAAATGAAAATGTCGCACTGCAGAGTAAATATATTTAAGTTAAAATTTGGCAAACTTGCAAAACGAATTTTTTCCAGACAGTTTCACTTGCGGTAACTGTTGCGCTGTTTAGTAGCGCAAAGATATTTTAGACGATTTTAAGAATTGTTAGCTTATGGAAATCAACATGTATTTTATAATTTATAATTTTAGATATAAAAGCCATCTGTATACATTTGTACAAGAACTTCTCAGGAGAATTTCTCATAGTGAGTACGGAAGAGGAAATTCCGAGGTATCGTGGCTGGATCTAATGTAATCATGGGTTAGAGCTCTTTCTTTCGTCTTTCCTATCAGGTTTCTCTTTACCAACTCTTGTTCTCTTTTGACTCTGACTCGTATTAGAGTATTTGAGATCTAGCCGTCTTTACTTTTTTCAAGCGATGTCCGAGACGTTTTTGCTTTAACAAAATACCCAAGAAGATGAATAAGCCTATTGGTGATTCAGACTAGCGATGTTGATACTCGGGTGAAATGGATACTCGCATTACTCGGTTTCAAATGATTTCAATACTCGTATTATTATTTCGAAATCGAGTATCTGCTCAGAATGATTTTGCGCATCGGATTCGAACTCAGCTTTACCAATCAGATCGTTTTAGATAAACCTACACTTTTGCGTTCTATCTGTTAGACTGATCCACCAAGTATTTATTTTTTTAAACAATATGTGATTGACACTTTATATACGTAATTAAATGTTATCCTGCCTCGACACAAATTCAATAATTTAACGTTAGTACAATTATTACCAACATTAATAGTTTAGTTGTTATTTAAAATAAGTTAATTTACTATATTTTTTATATAGATGGTAACCTATTAATATTTATTTAAATATAAATAATAACAATTAAATAATTTAATTTACTTGTTGTTAATGTGGAAATAAATGCATATTATTATTTTAAATTGAACTTGTTACCCATCTAAATCATTTTAACTCAAAATCGTAATGTTTAATTTATGCGTACTGAAAAATCAGCTTAGAAACTAATATAACCAAAGTAGAAACACCGAGCTGTTTGTTTGGAATTGACACAACTCCAACGAATATCGTTGTCCGAGGATTTTATTTCGAATTCATACTCTCACATTACCTCCTCCTTGTTCCTAGTTACTAGGATTTCTTCCGAATATTTTAATACGAAACCGAGGATTTTAATACTCGGAATGCTCCTAGGATTTTGATACTCGATCTCACTGAGTATTTTAATTCGAACTCACGCATCACTAATTTAGACCTATAACATTCGTAGATAGGACAAACAGTTGCACGATAAACTGGTAGCCTATAACACAAATGGCGCTCTTATAACCATACATCAATGAAACTGTGAAAATAATTTAATAAAGCTTCTTACGAATTAAAAAAACGATCTGTTAGGTGTTTCAAAATAACAGTCCACGAGCAACCAAGAGATTAAACGTAAGACTTTGCCGTAGATCGTTTTGAAAAAAAATGAACCTTATGTAAATTTCCAGAATGAGTTATGTTTAGTGTGAGGCTATTTTCCATACTTTAGTACATGTACATTAGGCAAATTAAGTCCCTCATGGTTTCATTCAACTTGAGCGTGACGGGCAATGTTTGTTGTGGTTTTGCACGGTAACACTATATCTCTCTTTTTTATTTACTGACACCACTGTAAGTAGGTTTGTCCAACATTGAATACTCTCCTAGAATTGAGGATGGAAATTGTGATTTTTCAACAAGATGGAGCTAATGCTTTAAGTGATTTCATTAAAGAGAAATTCCATCATCGTTTGATTGTAAGAGGTAAATGGTCACCATGCTCACCAGACTTTACATCCATGATGTATTATTTACGGCATAAGTTATACAAAATATCCTACCCACAGTGAAACGATTTATAATATCCAATATTTGTGTCAACGAACTTAAGAAGGAATAAAGTGTGGGAAGCGTTAGACGTGTTACTCAAATGGCCTACAGATTAACCCCCGAAATCTTTTTGATCTGTTCAAATGATTTATATTTCAGGTTTTAAAATGTATACTTTGGTAGATGTTTATTCAAAACCCCATCATGACGTTATGGAACAACTTGTCTATACAAACAATTTTGAAAACTTACTTAGTAGGAGTTGGCAATCATAAGGAACTTAGTTAGATAAACACTTTTTTCATACAGTCTTATGTTTTTCATCTGTCTTTTATTTACCTACCAGGTTACTCTTGACCAACTGTTATTCTTTTCCGACTCTTATATTATTAGAATTTGATGGCTAGAGGTCTTAGTAAATATATTTATATACTGTTCCCTCAGTTAATTTAAAACTCGAGGCTTTTACATTGTGGCAGTGGAACTTTATGTTTAGTGTAAAAACAAATGAAAACAGTTTAATTCCACTAATGTAGTTATTTAATCAGTATCCTGGATTTATCCCTTTGTGGTCATAACGCAATGTGAATCGATGTTTCACTTGGTAATGGCCATGAAAGAGGTAAACTTGGATATTCCATTAAAAAAAAAAAAAACACTGTAATAACTTTCTCATACACCTTATCCTAACAATACTGTTAACAAAATAATATTCGTCTTCAAAAATTATCAATAGTACGAAAGAAAAATTTGTTAGCTCACTTATAGTTAGTACGGGCTTGGCTATCCCGAGGGACCCTAGCTGGGTTTGCTCTTTTTTCACGAGTTGTAGTTTTGGGTTAGATCTCATTTTTCATCTTCCCTACCAGGCCTCTCTTGTCCAACTCGTGTTCTTTTCGGACCATGTATTGAAGGGCTAGGAGTTTTTACTTTACGTTCTTTTCTTCCTTTATATTTTAAGGCGATGATGACTGAGAGGTTGTTTGCCTTTAAACAACAAGAGAAACAAAAGAACTTTACTTACCGAGTTTTCTTCGTGAATTTTACATGAAAGGTATGAAAAGGTCGGTGTCCTGTAAATCGCGTCCAGCACAGTCTCTACCTGGAGTATTTTTGGCTAAAACGGAATTCCTTCGACGATCGAAGAAATTTACAAGGGTCAAGACATTCCTTCTGCCGCCACAAATATGTCTACTTCAAAATGATTGAAAAGTTCCACCATAATATAATATGTGAAAAATATAAAAAACCCTAAGTAAATGATTCGATTTTTTTCATGAACATTTTTGAGTGCCCAGGTTTGCTGCAACAGGATATTTATGTAGAAGTTAAACGAATAAACTGATTCCCATCACACTTTATTCAGGCTGTGGATTGGGTAAAGGACAAAAGTAATCTTTCGACATTTAGGTTAGGTTTGGTTAGGTTATACAGATGTCATACTCTGGGGTAGGCAGTGATCGAAGTGCCAAACAATGGAATGCAAAACTACGCCTCAGCTGGTGGAGGTGTGATTCATGGGACAGGATTGTCTCGAAAGTTAGACAATTTCTAGACCGGGCGCGATTTGCAGACATTCCTCAGTGGGCGCTATTTCCACTGGGCGCTAATTTCACTGGGCGCGATTTACGTACAACCGAAAAGGTCTCTCCTTATCACATTTTGGTAAATTTCATTTGAATAACTATTTTAAAAGATATTCACTAACATTTAAGCTTTACTGTGTTATAAAAAATGTTTTAAATTGAAATTTAGTTTTATTGCCCATGGTCAACTTTCATTTTATTTTTTTAACAAATTGTGTAACGATTTGGGTAGCTAAATTTCTAATAATTGTGTTTGGGTTATAGTCTTCACATTTTATAAAAAAATCAATTAATTCGGTGTAGTCTTCATTTAGGTATTAGATCTTTTGTAACAGGTTCATGGACGATATTTTTCATTTTCAATTGAACGAGGATTTTTGTATTTTAAATAGGGTTTAATCGGAAATTTTCCACCATTTGTGTAATTAGAGTAAGAAAACTAATGTAAGATATTTTTATATACAGTAATAAAAGTAAATACGTCATGATATCACTGATTTGGCAACTGGAATCTTGCTTGCATTTTGGTTGCGCCGGTGATGGTTTTTAGTGGCAGTGGAACAGCTGATCTTGGTCTACAGATTTAGAAAAAGGGAATTCAGAGAGAAGTGTAGTGTCCGTTAGCTGGATAGAACTCGTGTAATGTAGTACCGATTTTTTCAGTTAATTTTATTTGGTCAAGTTTTCCAAATTTACAATGGGAGGCTAAGTTGCGGCTAATGGCGTTTTACAGATCCTCGGCTGAGACCGTCGGACCGTTGAATGTGTTTAATTGGGTTATTTGGAAGTAGGCTTATAGCCTTGATCATCCACATTACTGTTAGTGTTATGTGCAGATAGTTTTATAATTAGCTTGTAAGTCTTCAAAACTTGTTAATTATATTTAACTCATTAAGAGCTGGTTTAGGTCTGACGGGAATTAGCAATTAAACGACTTCACAGGGTATTGTTAAGCACGTTTTACCCCGTTAGGTCTATCATACCTCAAATCATATCACTCGGTATATCAGTGGTTCCTAACCGGTTCCTAACCGTAAATCACCATAAATATCATTTCAAACCATATTTATAATGTGAACAATTCAACATTAATAATTAAATAACTTAAGAACAGGATTTTTGGTCTTATAATAGAAATTTTCAATTAATGGATAAAATTAAAGAAACATTTTTGAGATATGCTAAACAATGTTCAGATATTAAATTTAATCAAAATCGGTTCTTTGGACTATAGATCACTGCACAGACGACAGACAGATCAACAGACAATACAAAGACAGATATAATTTCAAACAATCATCCCATTAGACCTGAAAATGTATATTTCCTTCTATTACCTGTCATCAATTTGTTTAACGATACAAAAGGTTTACGAAATACTATGTACAAAAGTTGTTAATTTTATCTTGTGCACTATTGTTGAGCCTATAACTTCGTTACTCTTTTATCTAAAGTTTTGAAAAGTCGCCATCAACTTCCATATGGGTATTTAATGTCGAAGGAGGTACTTTGCTGATATTCATAGTAAGGAAAACAAAGATTTACGACCCACAAAAAAAAACTAAGATTATAATAAATCTATTATACCTATTATAACACTTATGTACATTTCGACGACATGGTCGTCATTCTTTTTTACAACTAAACTCGTTTAATAAACTTACTACATTTATGATATTCTTAGTTTTCTTTCTTGTTTTTTTTCTGGATCTGGGATTTCTCATGGGAGCTAATTTAAAAATTTTCTACAGAAACAATTTTAAATACCAATTTTTACAGATGAGTTTAAGACCATTTTATTAATGAGTAATTTTTTATAAACCTACTCGTTTAAGAGTAAAAGGTTAGGTTAGGTTACAAAAATCTGAAGTTTGATGCTGTTTTTGGAGGACATTTCCCATTGTTGAACAAATTAAAACTTTAATTAAGCATGACTAGGAATAAAACTATCAACATATGTGGAAAAGATAAAATATACCTAAAATCTACTATAATTATAAGCAATAGTATAAGTTATACATACAAAATATTATTTTTTTAGGCTATTTGTTTTATGGTTTTGTTTGTACGGTACAGTATTTTAAGCAATTTTTTGTATTTAGAAATTTGTCGTTTTAAGCAAATAAATAGCAGGAATTAAATAGCCAGAGAAAATGATATTTCATAATTTACATCTGGCTGAAAATAAATTTTAATCAAGTGTTTAAGAGACACCAATAGTGCCAACAATATCTCTGTATATGTCTGTGAGAAAAATTGTATTGGTTTTGACTTGATTTCTTGAAAGCATTAGCATTATTATTACTTCTAGTAGTTGCCAATAAGTATTTCCCAAACCACTATCAAAAGCTTCCTTTATTTTGGTTTATATTAAAAGTAAAATCTGCCTCGATGTGTTGAGAGGTTCATAAAAACAAGCTGTGTTTTATGAGATCATTGTTATGGGTTATGATGTCTATAAACCCATGTTTATGGAGAGTGAACACTAAGTATGGGCAGTTTAGCGGTATAATAGTTGACCATGTTTTTATTCAATGATATTTCGTGTTAAAATGCATTTAGTGTCACTTAATATTACTATGTTTAATGAATCAGCCAGATAAATCAATTTATCAAAATCGCTAGTATCGAATTTATCTTATTTGAATTTATAGAAAAGACCCCGCGGCTTTTTTAAAATTGTTGGCTGATAATTTCGAAACTGAAATATTTAATGAAATAGTAAAGTTTTTTGATTTAAAAAATCATCATAATCGAATTTGAGAAAATTAAAAATTTTTGTTTTGATTCGAGGTAAATTTTTTTTTTATATTAATTCAATATTACAACTGAGTATGTACCCATCTAGCAATTTACACTTCATACTTTTACACTTGTAAGGGATATGACCCAATGGTTATTCCCTATCACTATAGTCCATCAGATCTGAAGGCTTGGTCCTCTACAGTCTTCTCTCCACCTGAAGAGGTAAATTTTGTGTTTCCAATTTGGTATTGAGATAATAATTTAGTAAAAATCGGTCAAACTGTTTGAGCGTTTGGTACGGTACTGTTCATATGATAGACATTCATCATTTATATTTATTTTTTAATAGTTTGGTTTTTTAAACTCAATTGTTGGCGACCGGTACATCTCAGTTCGTTCAAAAGTGCACTTATCCTGCTGCAGTTTGGACGTTTTTCCTACACCTCCTTTTTTAAACCTAACGAGCTTTATAATAATAATAATTTCAAAAATTAAATTTCAAAAAAAAAATAATTTGCCTCAAAATAAATTCCACCAATACACACTATTGACTTAACCCATTACAAAATTTTTTCCAACCTTATTCCACGTTATTCCAAATCTAACTTCCCCACGGGATATATCTCCATCTAACCCCCATTTAACATCCCAATTCAATAAGTAAATTCAACCCCTAAGCGTTCTATTCCTTACAGGAAGTAGGGACCACGCCCACACCATCTTCTTCTACCCATCAATTTCCGTTTATCTTGATTGAAAGCAAGGAATCATTGATTTTAGAGTTATGTGCTTCTCCTTTCAGCAAGTGGTTTTCATTTCATGCAAGTTTACCACATTGACATTGAGTTTTTAGACAGATATAACAGCATTTATGATATTTTTAAAGTAAATATTTTTAAAGTAAATCTTAAATTCTAGTTTTCTGGAAGTCTGATGCATAATTTTGTATATTTTCCCTTTAGATCTTTCTATTAGTGAACGTGTGACCAATAAACATTGCTCCTTGGATGTTTTAGTACATTCACTAAGTCCTTCTAAACACAACGTGATTACTGTCAAGTGAATCACGTGACACAACAGGATTCATAGCCCAAGAGCTACTGTACACTTGAACAAAACCCATTGAAAGAATATAAGTTATAATTTATGATTGGTCTGCTTTTTGCATTCTGATTCAGAATTACTAATCATTGGGATCACAGTGGTATTAAATATTAAGTTGTACCCATACATGTGAACAATCCAGACTCCCTTAACTGGATTAGAAGTGTAATACAACCAGACTATTGTTTATATTATACTCTAATTCATTGATGCATGTATACAAATTTTAGAGGAAATTGCAAGGCAAAAACAATGCAACTGTTATGAAAATATTAATTAATTAAACTAGTAAAGATGTCTTAATTTGTATAATGAATAAATGAAAGCGTCAAAAATAATAATTGAGGAAAATGTTTTTTAGTCCGTCAAAAACTAATAATGAATTGAATATTCGTTGGTTACCCTATTAATACAACTTATTATATAACCGATTTTGGGGGTTTATGGTGTGAACGAAACATAAGGAGTCGTACAAACAAAACTTTAAATGAAAACTTAAATGATTTTCTAAAACTTTCCTACAATACATTTCTACTGGAAATAATAATAAAACGCTTTAATTACATAACAGTTACGCGGTTTCCTTTCCTGTGATTTTCATCAAAACTTGATCTAATTTTCATATAACGTGAATATATTAGTAACAAAATGTTAACAGTAGTTGGATTGATTACGCTTCCAACGAATTAGCTCACCACCATCGAGGGCTATCAGGAGTTGTAGTTAACTTTATAATTTCCCTCGGTTATTGGTGTTTTGTTCAAGTGTACCTGTCGTGTTTGTAAAGTTACTTCTTGGTCTAAAAACGTTGTTGTGCTACCTCTTATGCCACATTGGGTTAACAAGAATAATTTATTCATTTAAAACTTCTAAGGAGCTAGGTTTGCTGTCCCATAAAACCACTATTTAATTCAAATTACAAATAACTTTATTTTCAAAAACAATGTCAGTATGAAACGAAATCATTCTAGTTATACACACAGATATGTTTCCAGCAGTGGAATATTAAGTAGACTTCCAACCTCTCCTCCAATGCACGCTACAAACGTAATGCCATTCCCTTATTACCCCTGCAGTCACACAGGAATGTCCAGAGTATAATCTATAGTGGGTTCTGAGTTCAGTGCAGAGAAATATATCTCCCTTGGGACAGCTCTGGATAGATAAGGACAGGGAGAGTCGTTCCTGTCAACTTGGAGTCTGAGTTGACAGTTTAGCGTTAACTTGAAAGCAAAGCTACATCTTTCCGAGAATTCAACAGGGATTTGTAAAACAGTAAATATGTTTCTATAAACTATAATACACAGATCGTTTAATAAAAACATTTATCGCACTGATTTAAGCGGCCCCCATTTTCAAACAAGTTAACGAAATTGACGAGGGAAATCACTCACAATTTAACAAAACTGTAAAATTAAAATTAAAATACTTAGGAAACAAGTTGATGGGCGCCATTAGGGTACTCACCCAGACCCATCATACAGTGTAATAAAAAATGGTCCTCTAAACGTAATGACAGGATGTTGGTTTCTTGAGCGTTGTCGGAAATGTTAAATTGTATTTGTAGATCAAGTAAACAATAATATGTAAATCACATTTTCTGAGTGGGGGATGGTCTGAGTGCCTAATTACATTTTTGAAATAACTTCGCTATTTGTCATCGTAGAGAAGTAGGGTTGGTATCAATATGTACAGAATTGAAATCTATAATTTTTTATATATTATAATTTGATTAACACACGAGATTTGAACTTTTTTAAAATTGTTTTAATTAGATTTTTCTGACAGGTTTATATAAGAACACTATAGTCCCCATACTTTCATGTTCCTATATTTACTTTTGTGGCTGTTGTTGTGCTTAAGTACCGAAGACAACGGCTATAACGACAATGGACGGAGAGGTTTGTTGAAAATATTTTTTTCTGTGTCCTGAGTAAGTTAAGTATGTTATATCCCCATGAGAAATTTACAATCTTATGTTTTCTTATTCAGTGATTATAATATAGTTTCATATAAAGTGAAAAACCGTATAGATAGGCGTAAATAGTCAACAAAATTACAACAACTGTCATTCACTCAACGACAAAATCAAATAGTAACTATACATATTATTAATACTATATCGTCAAACATGCCTATGCATTTCTTATAACTGAAAAAGAAATCAATGTAATTTACTTTATTATTCATTTCTATTATTTCTAAGAGGTTTAGAAATGGCTAATATGGAAATCAGCTGAGAACTAAATTTACACTTTTGTATTTTTCATTTCGTCTAGAGTAAATCACTCACTTTTATAATCTCAGCTTACAGATATTACCCGCAATTCATCATTGCCAAACACTTTTATTTATAACTTTGAAGGAAAATGGGGAAGGGGAAGGTAGACTGGATCGGGTAAAAATTGGATTAACTTTTCTTTTCAGGATCTGACATATTACAGTTTGTTACATTGTGACAGGAGGGAGAAGCTAGGGGTGGAAATATTTATTGTAAATTTCTCTTATTATTTTGTTAGAAAAGTACAGTTTAGTTTCATCGAAATGGGACAATGAAACAATATTTTCAGAATATTTATTTATTTTGTCTGAAACAAAATACTGTGTAGTAAAGATGTAAAATTTGAATTCAGAAATACAAAATATTGATGTGTAATGACGTTTATAAGAAATAAATAAATTTGCTTATTAGAGTGATCGTACTTTGAATAACCTTATAAACAAACCTCCTCCCATTATATAAAACCTTACTATATCGTAGAGGGCGCATCCGAACTGAGCAACTTGCCCCTCAGGTAGACAAGCGGAAGGTCAAGTAAGGATGACGCTTAGGAATGCGCGGTGCGTTAGCGGCAGGACGTGGTAATGACCTCTGGTACACGTAGTCATGACTCATGACCCGAAGCGCTACCTGAGGGTAGTTGTTGACAATCAGTCAGTTTGTAATCAGTGGCAGATGTGTGCGGGTTGGTTATGAAATGCTTCTGACATATAACAAGCTCTCCACTCAAGATTCAAAGCATCGTTTGAGACAGCCCATCCAAACATTTATGTTTTTTTAAACAATTTGAAAAAAAGTACAGTCTGATACGTACATACGCCTGAACAGTGTTGGCGCTGGTGTACGAAGAAAACTGACAAAAAACCAGAAAACAGTTTATAAACAACCAGATAGCTCAGTATAACAGCGGCACAACGGGAAGATTGCATTTCACGAAGTGCATTTCTTTCAATGTTTCAAAGAAGTAAAGTAGTCTTTGATAGTCTAACCTAACCTTACTTGCATGTAGTAATTTATTTGTTACCTAAACCCGTCAAAGGTCTGCCACTAGTTGCTCAGTTCGGACGTTGGTGGTCAGAACCCATTTTGGCATGTTGCTTATTATCTGATCAGGTAAAAGTTGCTCAGTTCCACTGTCAATCATGACAATTTGGATTTTTTCGACAGTTTTTGATATAATCTTGAAAATAATTGCAAGTGGTGGTGAAAATGTTTAAATTTCTTCTAATTTTACTCCAATTTTCAAAGACAAATGATCTAATATATATTTTATTTGTAAGCAGTTAAATCATTAAAATAAAAATTACCCGATGATTAAAATTATTTGAACTACTAGTTCTTAATTATCTGAGTGAAAAATATATCATAGACAGACAGAGATGACATGATGCTTAAAAGAATCTAATACAACAAAGTAGAAGGATCTTGTTAAACACACCATCTCTGTGTATTGATTAAACTTTTCTCATACATTTTATAGATTTTTAATTGCAAAAAAAAAAAATTATTTCAGGTAACTTTAACTCCGTGATATCATCAACAACCTAAATCAATTCCTTAAAATATATTCTAGAAGCATGCTCGGTCGATATTTCATAGCCCTAGATTGTACAATTACTACAACAGTATTTCTAAAATGGAAACGAGCAAAGAATAATGAAAACACATTTTTATTAATGACTCCATTTTAATTATAGGAAGCTACCTCATCACTCACAATGCATCACTCTTCAAGCACGTTACTCGGGTTGAGTATTTTATGAGTTGTAATTTGTTTTTGAAATATAATCCACGTTATTTATAAAAATCATTTCCCCAAACATAACTTGATAAATTACATTCTGTGATGGATGTTTACAAGTGACCTCATTTTAGCGTCGAATAATTATTAAAAGGTTATCGTTTACCTATAAACTGCAAGCGTAGATTTATTAACCAATGGATGCTTGATGGGGTGGATTTGTTGGTTTTAATTAACGTAGACGCAATGGCGATTTTTCGACGTAGGATGTAGAGTATCATCCTACATTTTAGAAATCATTATAAATTTCTCCTAATATTAAGATGAAAAAAATATTTAACATTTAAAAACATAGTAGGAAAGTTTCGCGTTATCGTGAAGGACATGAAAAAGCGTCCTCACTGAGAATACGCGCTAAACGATTGATTACAGGTTGACAATAAACACAATATTGAGGATGTAGTTTTGGTCCTCAGTACAACAGAGAGAAACAAGCGTATCAGTGTTAAATATTAGTTAGATATTTCGATAGCTCTGATTGAAGTTTACAGTACTGAATATTAATAAAATATCGATTAGACTCATTCCATTATACTCTACTGTGTGCAGGTGTGGGTATAGCTAATGTCTGCTGATGCATGATGATATTAGGCGGGAGATACAGCGAAGTAATGGTTCCGCCATAAAAGTCAAGTACCCATATAATGTCCATTGTTATTCAGTATTCTATCTTCCATGATGTGTTTGGCTATTCAGATGTCCAGTAAAAAGCGATTGTCACTTTATATATAAACATTTCATAGAGAATAATATTTACGTTTAGGTAGTACAATTGAAAGTAACTTTTCACTTTCACACAGATGTAGTATAACGAATAATTTGTTATTGCATGGAAATTAGTCGTAATTGTCTTTCAGTACCAAATAATGGTTTTAAGAATGACTACCGTCTGTCTGAACATCTCCATCTGGAACGGAGCTCACCAAAATACGTAAATATTATTAAAACATATTGGACAAGAATTAACACTTTTAATAATTTTAAAACCTATATTCAGGACCACCTATGTATAAAACAGTGTAAATATAATACTAGTCTGAAAATATAAAAAAGTTATAGAGTCTTAATACTCTAATATTGTGAATAAATAAATATTTATAAGTGCGCTGGTAGCCATACGGTTTAATTCGTCACTTTTATAAATCAAAGCGGCACTAATTTGTTGGGTTTGATTGCCACTAAGGACACAAGGCTTATAGGTGCAATTTAGTTTTTCCTCCTGTGGTAAAGAAAAGGAAAGGCTTATGTTAAATGAACGGTAACTGGAATGATTGAAAAAAATTGTCAAAATATTAAGGAAGATTTAATAAATATAACGATAATGCATTTGTGTATAATTTTATTTGGTAGAACAATAATCAAATAACATGTATTTGATGATAGATTTTTCGTTAAAAATACTATTTTATGTACCATGATTTCATTAATTGGTTTAAAATTGTAGGCTTTTCTAAATGATTTTAAAAAAAGTTTTACAGTACCGGTAAATGGATACATTTTACTATCTCATAGTATTTGATTTTCTTATTTCTCTTTACAAGGCGGATGGATATTGAATTACCCTCGATATTGTACATAATATATTGCCCTGTTGTTAGCCTTCACACTTAGATAGTTTCTTGTAATGTAATATATTAGATATTTTGACCTGAATATTCAGAGAGTTCAATAAATAAAAGTAAGCTTAGAAATGCATTTCCACAATTATTAGCATATTTGCATATTGCAGTTGTCTTAAGAGGAGGTTTCAGAACTGTATGTTAAAATACGTAGATTCTACTTGTAAACAATTACAAATATTATAGAAAAAGATATCATACAACATATTATATAATATAATATTGTAATTATTAGATAGCCGTTTGAAATCTACAAAAGTAAAATTTGTAAAGTTGTGCATTTTATTGTAATGAATTGTAACCAAAATCTTAGATTTATATTAATGTCAACCATCGTTTATTTATTATGGGCCTTCCCTCCATTTTAACCATAATTTGGGACGATCTAATTTTATTTAAAGAAATTGCATGTCCTTTTCAAATTAATTTTATTATGCTTAAGTCATCACAGTGTGAACAATGAAAATGTCTACCACTGTTGATACAAATTTTGGGTAGAGACAACATCGTTCGCTACGCTCTATACAAAAAACTCTGGGAAAATAATGAGATACAATCGTAATCAACTTTGAAGAAAGCAAAATGCAACAATATAAAGTCCTATTCCTCCAAGAAGACAAATTCAGTTAAATACTGGGGCACGCACGTATCGGCAGTTTTGTCTTTCCTTCTTTTATTTCTTTACGTATAATTTATTTTATCTTCCTCACTTTCAGTCAAAAACATGTCTTTCTGACGTGAAGAAGAAGAGCTTTTGTTTAATACATTGTTGTGAAGAAAATTTTTTTAACAGTATAAAAACAACTACGTAATTTTAACTTTATTGATTTTCTCCATTTTCTTATGTGTTGGTGTTGTTTCGAAATATGCTTTAATACTGAAAATAGTATTACATTTCATCTTGATAAAACAACAATTGTGTAATTTTTATCACACAGTGTATACATAAGTTGACAACAACAAGTTGATCATATATGTCGTATTGAAACAATATTATCGACTAAGAACTAATTAAGACGACCGCTATTTTAAAATTTGCTGTCTGGTTTTCTCGTCAGATAATTCTTGTACTAATTAGGTATCGAATGGATTATTTATTCGTTAGTTGTCTTAAATGTGTTTTAGTTTTTTACGTTATGGTCCTCGTTTACAGTTCAAACAACTGAAATATCACATGCATTGAAATATCGTGACCAGTGTCAGTTTTTGATATTTGACTTTTTTGTATATTTTGCTCCTCCTTTTTATTTAAAAGCGAATAACGCTCGGTAATCATCGCTTCATTAATAAAGGACACAACAGAGTATAAAATAAAGACTTGTTGCCCTCTAATGCTCTAATAGCGTCAGGGTAGGACGAGAACAAGAGTTGGTTGATGAGATAGAGCTGATAAAAAAGATGAAAGATAGGAATCTAATCCAAGAGGTAAAGTAAGACTCTGCTAAGAGTGCTAAGGTAAGAGGTACTCAGGGAGACTCTGCTATTATAGGCCTACAACTGTACTCACTATAAACGAAGCCCCGAGAGAGCGGACACTGAAACTGTTTAGAAATAGATTTCACGTTCTAAAGTATATAATGGTGTCATCGAAGCACAACAAGTAGTTTTATAAAAACTTTAAAATATAAATAAAATTTGAACGGTTTTCTCTTTACTTTACTGCACGAAGGTTTTATAAAGACAAAAACAAACAGAAAAAAAACTTCTTTACTGTTTTTCTGATGTTCACTAAATAAAAAAAAAGTTTTTAAAATTATGTTTCATTGGTTTACAAATATATTTAATAAATTATCGTTTAAATACTAGTTATATTTTTTGATAACCATTTCTTCTGCAGCTTCATTTAACTTTCACTTAACTTGTTTACATTATATATCAATAATTAGAGTAAAATATAAACAGCAGTAGGATTATTAACGATTCTAACAGTTTGTGTCTCAAGCCATAGAGTAAAGATACAGATATCATTCAAGGTTTTAAATACATCGATGTTTGGACGCTATATACATAATCACTATATTGTCAAGAAATCGAGCAAACCATCCTAACATATTTTAATTTTTATTATTTCTCCTTGTGAGTGTGTTTTGTTCAAGAGTATAGTAGTTGTGGTATTAATTACATTTACTTCTTGTTCTATGAAAAAATTTTCACGTCACTAGCTAGAGTATTTTGACTAGCCTTGCCTCATTGAGGTTGCAAAAACGATTAATTACTATATTAAAACATCCAAGGTGCAACGCATATCTTTTACAGAACATTAGTATCAACTAATCAGCTGTTAGTGACAGTTTATGATGATATAAATCACTCAACCCTCTTATTTCGTAAATATAGTAGTCACGGTTTCTATTTAGGAGATGGTTTATCAAATTCAATACAAAAAAGAGTTTAATTTTCACTACTACGAAGGGTTACACAAATTGATTTGTATTTATGTGTTTACACTACATTGAAGTTTTATTTTGTAATTTGATCATAGAACGTGACTGTAGTGTCATTGCAAATAGAATTGTGTTGCGTTTTCAATTTGTTTTGTATTATCTTTAACTGGATTTGATTTGTGTTTATAATGCCTGAAGTCTTTCAGTGTGCTTCAATGAGTACAATGACGGTTTTTGTTGTATTCAAAATGGATTAAAACGGATCTTATAGAATACATTTCATCAAAATTGTTAAAGATTAAAAAAAAATTGTAATTTTATATATTTTGTTGCGGTTGGTATAAAAAGTTTAGGCATTGTGCTTTGAAAAGTTCTTAATTTTTTGTTGTTATTTTGATATTGCTTTACAATGCTCTTCTTCACCTAGATCTGTCCTTCCAAGAGCCACATAAAACCCAGTTCCTCATGAGCACCTGAAGTACTTCCTTAAATAATGACCGGGAATAGAATTCATCATTATAAAGCTGCAATAGAACTCATTATTTCACACTAATTACAAATATATGCATGACATTAATTGACGTCATAACTATACTCAGACAAAATGACGTGACTCGGGGAAATGTATTGGTTTCATTAAAATGAATTTACTTCAGTGATGATGACTTCTAAGAGAATGGTTTTAGTTATAACGTAACTAACTTTGTTATTACAGTCACATTCTGCAAGATGAGACTATCACTTCATTTACTTTTATTATTTGTTATTATCGTGATTGTTATTTATCAAACGATCGAAGCGAATTTTAATTCGGCCATTTGACATTTCGTCACTCTAGTTATGGCTAAATGTAACTGATATGAAATTTAAGAATAAGGTAACTTCTCAACATTGTTAAAGGGGTAAACCTCTTGTTATTCATCGCCATACAAGAAAAGAAGAAAAGAAGATCAAATAAATAACCCAACCCAACTTAGCACTCGAAATTGCTCTAAAAGCGTCAGAGTTGAAGATAACAAATGTTAGTTGAGAGAGTCCATATAGGAAAGATAAGAGACAGTTTTCTAACCCAAGTCTACATGAAAAAAATGTAGATCCAGCTAGACTCCCTCGGAATTGCCATGTCCGTGTGGCTATAGTGAGCTCCTGGGAGATCCTTTTCAAAATATATACGTACAGAATATTTTATTTATTTTTAGTTTAAAATAACAACTACTTAAAACAGTTCCTGCAAAGTTTGGCATGGAGGTAGGTACTCGTACTAGGAATAAAGCGTACGTTCTGAAGTATTAAATATACCAGTTTAAGTGAGTGGTAACTAACAGTCGTATTAAATAAACTTAACAGTTTAACAGTCGAAAAAAGCAGAACATATATTGTCCGAAAATCACAAATTTAATTGGGAAGAGGCAAAAATCATACACCGGGAAAGTAACTTATACAAACGTAAAATAATTGAAGCCTCGTATATAAAACTAACGGACAATCATATCAGCCAATCAAGTATAGAAGTAAGGCCATTATGGCTCCCATTATTAAAAAAAGAACTAAAATTTGATTATAATACCCCTACAACTAAAAAACAAGCTGAAATTTTACCTGTTAAATCGCCACAAGGGGTTGTAACCCACTCTCGGACTAGGAAGCTTAATACAACTAACAATAGGCCACTCCCCAAATAGTTTGTCACGCCTTCTGGACCACGTCACTTGTTGCTATATCTTCGATACAACAACACGTATTTGACGTTAGTTGTGTGTTACCGTGATTGTGTTTTTTGACTTCTCAGTTTTAGCTCTGAGATGCATACTTAGATATTAAGGTTGGTGGTATTCTTATTTATTTTACTTCTTACATAGGCCTAGTTGCTAGTTTCATGTTTCTTTAGTTTTTTAGTCACTTGATAACGTGAATTGATTCTTATTCCCGAAACGTCGTGTTTTGATTTTTAACACACAAATGATGGCAAATGTCCGAAAAATGTATAATAATAAAATTGAACTTCCATCATTAACAAATAACTTCAAACAGAGAAAATAAACTTAAAAAGAAAAGTGTAATTTGAACAGTTGCTTACAACGTTCTTGTAAGAAGGTTTTGCCTGACCGAAAATCGTCAATACTTACTACTTGTTACGTTTTTCTTTCCCAGAATACAAAGTTAGTTTGCTAATAAAAACAACTTCAACCGGAATTTTCCACATTTCATGACCAAAAAACTGAAAAAGTGATTTTGACGTGCGGTCTTTCCGTCATTGTTGTTGTCTGTACGTAAGCGCGATAGCAGCAAAAATTAAGAGAGGAACATGAAATTTAGCATCGGCGACGATAGTGTCCTCATATAGAACCCTACTTAAATTCATAAAATCTATTTGAAAATGCTAAAATGGTGAGTATTTCATATTTCGTGTACTATTCAACTTATCAAATTAGATATAAGTTAAATTCTGCACGTAATCAACTCTCTAAGATGTCAAGAAAGTTTGCTATTCGTATAGTTATGAAATCGCGTTTAGAGAGTGGAGACGTTTTAATGTATACAAATACGAGGCTCGTTTTTTTTAGGGTCTAGCCGACGTTAAGAAAATATTGATACACATTTACTACGTTCAGTACAACAGATAAACAAACTTACCCTAAGAGGTAAGAACTCATGGTCTTTCAATACAATTTAACTATTCCCACAAGGCTTAAGAAACTTACTTTTGAAGATTAGATTTATGGGATCTGCTTGTATTACATTGTTTGTTGGGGTGGGTAAGTACCATAATGGCCATGTACTATTTTATTACATTTATTATAACATTTTATAGTTTGAAATGTTTAACGAAAAAATCAAACAACATTTTGTTGTTTTGTAGTAGGTTCCCTCTAAAATAATTTTTTTAACAAATTCAATTACAATTATATAGTGTTCAAATCTTAAAGAACAACTTTGTAAATGTTTTTGTCACTCTTTCAGCTTTACGGTAATTTTCTCTTTGCGAAAAATAACTTCAGGTTTTAAAATAAATTCAATAAAGTTTAGTCAGTTTGTTTATATTATTGGATTCTAAAGTATAGTTTTCAAAATTTATTAAAAACCTGGTCTGAAATACTAAAGTATAAAGTAGATAATTAATTTATTTTTTTGTTTTACGTAATTGGAAAGCAATGAAACAAAACGTCAATATTTTGTTTTTGATTTGTCGATGTTTTGATCCTGTAGGGAATACAGATAAACTATTCTTAATGATGTCTGTCTCTAGACATTTGTCACTCATTATTTTAAGATCAACACACAAAGGTCTTCAGTTAGACTAACTATTTTGAAGTTTGATATTAGCTACTGATAATAAGTAAATAGTTAATAAGTAATAATTAGATTTGACTTTAAACGTGGCATTAATTTTCATTTTCCTTGTTTTTTAAAGGTGAACGCTGTTATCTTCACCTTATAAAGAATAGGAAGAAAAGACCAAAAAAAAATAAAGACCCCTTGCCCTAAAATATTTTATCGTCATAGAAAAAATAGCAAGAGTTAATCAAGTGAGTACTGATAGGAGAGATGAAAGAGAGCCACCTAACACAAAACTGCATTAAAATAGGCGTAAATCCAACTATTTCCCTTGGGATTTACAAACCCATAAGCATTACAGTGAGTCCTGAGGGATTTTATCATTGTTGATCCAGATAGATGCAAAACTTATGAATCTTTGTATTATTCAATCGGCTTTTTTAAACATTGTTTTTGTATATTAGAGTAACAAGATCTATATTCACATTGTATTATATTGTCCTGGCCATGTTACATAATAAAATATAAAATTATATTGTTATTGTTTTAACTTGCAATTGTGTGAACAATTTTTAAGTAGGAAAAGTTAAAAATTAACAAATATACCGGACGTCTGAAAAGTCTTAGTATGGGCTAATATCTCTGGATTTGTTGAAGAAAAAATAATTAAACTTTGGTGCTTGTTTGAGTACCACAACATTTACTTTTCTTGAGTATCACAAAATGTATATCCTTAATCTTCCAGCTGTTGATCAGCTGATTTTTAGTTTACACTGAGATTTAATATATTAATATGAAATTCAAAATATTAGGAACTTGTTACAATATTGCTTACAACATTAGTAGAATTATACAACAGCTTCCTGGTTATAAATAAAAAATGAACAACACAAATTGTAAATTCGAATTTTTTAACCAACTAGAAATTCATAATATCTGTGTTCATTATTAACTTAGTTTTTTTACGTGCGTGTATTGAAAATTACGAGATGTTCTGATCAACTAATTCATCTTAAATATCTTTATATTATTTCTTGACGGCAGTTGGTAACAAATTTCTACAGCTGTTAATACCAATCAATGCCAATAATTACTTTTATTTTATAGTTTTAAACGTGATAGATTGACAGCATGCTATTATATTGTTTCCAAACGAAAATACTAAAGTTTTGGCAACTGAAACACACGATTCTACTTTAATAACAGTAATAATTCAATAAACACACATGCAAACATACGCTTACGTGTCAATGGAACTGCCTTGAATTGCTGTTACACGCAAGGTTGCGTAGGCGTCTTATGTCGTTTAACTGTTATGTCTTGTTATTAATGCTGTTTTCTGTTATTTTTACCAATTGCTATTTTATACAATACATATACAGGTACAATACAATACAGGTACTATTTGTTTGGAAATAAACACTAGGTTTGAAAGATTATCTGTTGCAATAAATATATTAAGGGAGATATTGGTCTAATTACAAACAACATAACATTATTCCAACATCTTTTGTTGGCGGGTTGGATCAAAAGACTGATTCCACGGCTGGTTTTTAGTTCTTCCTCTCCATCAGATTATATATTTATTGAACTATTAAAAAACAATAATGATATTCATAGAAATAGTTTTCCAGGAGTCTCTAAATATTATAACATTTCCAAATTGACGGATATTAAAATTAAACAAATTTAAAATGATGTGTGATTAAAAAATGGACAAATTAAAAATCTGAAGGTTATCTTGGATCGCCATTATCTTTTGAGGATTTTTATAGAATATAAATCTACCCTGTAATCCAAGGTAACTTCATCAGATGTCATGATTTGAAGATAAGTTATATCCAATTTAACAATTTCAAACACTTTATAACGAATGGGATTGTTGCCAAAACACTCCTTCAATAAATGATGTTTCAATCACCCCACACCTATGACACGATGGGAGACAACTCTTACCTTATATTGTGATATCTTTTCAGGGAACAGTGCTCTGTCAACAGTCCAGTCACCATCCAAAGTTTATCTCTGTTCAACATGATCACTGTCTTACCTCTAGTTTCATTAAACCGTGTCACAAGTCTCCAAAACTGTCTACAAACTGTACAAACTATTCCAAATAGCTCTGTGCTCCTTATAATCATGGAGTGCATGTTCTCTGATTATTCGGCATCTTGGGACGTCTTCTCTCCATAGTCTTTATGACTCGAATGTTTCCTGATTTAAAACTGTAGTTTACAATGAATCTGCTTTTTACTTTTTAGATATTTTAAGTTTGCCCTTATCCACAAGCAAGGTTCAACTCTATACAACACTGAAGCTGTCATGTCCAGTTGACTGTGTAAGCGAATATACAACTTCACTTATTCTGAGTTCATTTAATTGTGCACTCAGTAAGATTATCTAGCATCTAAATGCGAAACGCAAAGGTATTCCTCCAAATAGATGGAGTTCCAGTTCCATACTTGGCACTAATAAGCTCGTCCCAGTTTGGTCGTTGTCCTGGAATGTGGAATTAATCTGTGTAGCATATCTCACTGCACTGACGCAGTATAATCATCTATCTAATTTATCTTGAAATGTATACCATCCTTGAAGAGTGGTGAAATCAGTGCGGAGCCATAA
This sequence comes from Aphrophora alni, assembly GCA_963513935.1. NCBI lineage: Eukaryota > Metazoa > Arthropoda > Insecta > Hemiptera > Aphrophoridae > Aphrophora > Aphrophora alni. Next base: position 87,270,516 of record OY740774.1, on the reverse strand, counting down.
ATCCATGACTTCCAATGTCAGATCCCAGAAACTTATGTCAGTGTACACAGTGCTGGGGTAACTTCTTTTCCACTAACCTAAATTACTGTCTATTTAATATTGCTTTAGGTCAGGGTCTAGCGTTGGGAGGGGAGAGTTTGGTTGCGCTGTTGTCAAGTTTGGCGGTCGCGTCAGTCGGAAAAGTGACAACATAGCAGGGCTGCAGCTACCCCCACCGGCCTGTTATTGGCCAAGCCGGCGACAAGCCCATCAGGTCCCGTTACCGTGCCAGACCTAAGGCAATAATAAATAGACAATAAATAATCTTAAGTAGACGACTATACCTTGCCTCTTCAGTAAAAACATCTATCGGCGACAGGTCTAAAACACTTATTTTACCTTCGTGTATGTTGATGTTAACCAGTGTTGTACTTTTTATATTTCGTTTTAATAACAAGCTACTATCACACAGTTTTGAAAATATATTTGTTCACCATTTATTAATTTTAAATACAAACGACAACTTTGTTTCTGGTTTAGTTTTTGACACAATGTGTTGAAGTTTTAAAGGAAATTTAATATCGTCTCACAGCCAAGGTGTCTTAGGTTTGAGTTATTAGATTAGTGTTCCATATGTGACTTGTATGCACTTCATTAGGGATGATTTATCTTTATTAGTCACCCCTAGGTACAACTAACCTCAAGTAAACAATAGCAACGTCTTGTGGCTCCATTAGCATATTCCAACAATGCAGAAGGAACGCTAAGTAAATAATTTACAAAACAATGAAAATAATAAATCACAAAATGTTCCTAGTCCAAATTCAAAATTCGATCTTAGCGCACCCAAATATAAGACAATTACAAGTTTCCACGTAATTTTTAACAGTTTTAATACATTTTTTAAACTTATATTCAGTTCTAGATATGTTCTTAGTCGAGAAAATTATCAATTTAACTATACAAATAATTTGGAAAAAGTCAATATTCGTAAGTGTCCTGGTTGAGATATGGTTCAAGTTATAAATTTTCTTATCGTGAGTTTCTAATATAACCCAGGACAATTTAAAAAAAAGGTGATAAAACGTCTACAAAAATAAAAATGAACCACATGAATTCTTGGAACTACTTTGAAAATACGACATCAAGCATTTCACGCCATGGCATTAGAACTATATGCAAAATTAAAAGTAAAAATCAATCAGGGGTTTCAATATATCACAGAAGTGATCCAAATTCAATTTTTTGCAAAAAAAATATATTTGTTTTCACAAAAATTGAATTGCACCAATAACTTTCGACGAGAACCAATCAATGTTATTCGTAGTTCTTTGAAATATAATATATCTTGTAAATAAAGTAACATAAATGAAATCCTTAACTTCAGTATTCTGGTTTTCTTTTTGTAGAGAGAAAATAAAATAAAGAGCTGTCACAAATCTCTCCATGTGAGGGAGAGATACATAAGGAAAGGAGATTTAAATGAGGAAATCTTATTGTGCAATACATTAATAAAATAAGGCGTTTATAAACAGACATTTTATTCGTGGATTCTTCTTTTAAGTAGACGGATTAGCACTGGGATAAAACGACAGAATAATGTAGCGTACCATGTGACAGATCTATGAAATCTCATGTTAGCACTGTAAAATTGTAAACACATTTATTCAACAATGAAATTTGAAGAACACTTCAACTTTTGGTTTCACTGGTGGTTATTTTTCTACAAAATGCTTGTGTAACAAAAGAAAATCACAAAATCTATCTTTCGGTTTTTGCGTATTTATCCGTTTTGAGGTCCCCTGAGTTTATAAAAAGTGTTTCAATTTTGATGTCTATCTGTCGTCTGTCATATATATTAGGTACACTACAGCCTAAACGGGTGGACGGATTTTCATTAAGTATGTGGGCATATTTTAGCTGTACCTAGAGAATTATTTTTATATAAAAAAAATGTTTTTCATAGATCAATATTTATAGCTGCGTTAATAAAAAACGATTTTTGAAAAGTAGATTTCATTTACTAACGTGTGGCCTATAAGGACCCAAACAAAACAAGTTGGTCACCACATCCCCCAAAATGTCGATTCGTTATATCTAAAAAACCAAAATATCGGCCATTTAGTTAAAATATAATGTTAGTTTTTTTTTTTTCAAAATCGGCTCTAACAATTTAGTTAAAACTTAGTAAAATATGAAAATTAATAAATCCAAATACCGTGTGTAAAATCTTTTTTTAAAGAAATACTGTTTACGAATACATGGTCAAAATCAAAAAGAACTTCAACTACGTCATTAAAAGCTTAATTTTAAGGAAGTAAAACTTACGCTGAGGACATATTTTATAACACAAGCAAAGCAGATTTAAGGACTTATATAAAATCCGGTATCTATGATTTCTTTTCACTCTAGTTGCCAACTAATAAATTACATTTTGTTTTAAAATTTTCATTATTTTATTGTCAGATGAAATAAGAAAGTTTGTTCGTTGTTTTCACTGTCCAAAAATTGTATATTTTTTATGAAAACAACTTCAATTTCGTTTAGTTGAATTATCCAAACCAAAGGCGAAACAACTTATGGCAAGTATTTCAAACATTAACACCACTCAAAGATACAATATCGATGTGTTGCTGTCACAGACTTTGTAAACTATGACAATCAAACACTAACATACTTGTCAAGTTTCATGAAGCGGCGTGGTTTAGATTCAGTTACTAATTATTGTTGTATATAAAGTTTTACTGTAACCAATGTTACCTAATTAATTTTGAACTAATAGATATCTTAGCAGTAATATATGTTTAAAATCAAGTTGATGAGTGGAAATGTTCTACTTAAATCGAGTGGTTTATCCCTTCAGCACGTCAGAAGTAAGGACTTATTAAGGCCTCGAATATATATTTGTTCCTTCTTTGTAGGCGGAAATGGCTTCGCTCGTCATCGCCTTGTAATAAATGAATATAAAATGAAAACTCCAAGCCCTTGAATAATTAATTAGGGTCGAGGTCGGAATAGAACAAGAGTTGGTCAAGAAAACCTCATATTTCAAGGAGTTATATTTAATTTCCTTATAATTCTAAATTTATATATGGCTAATATAAGACTAAAATACAAAATGACGATTTTTCTAAAAATCAGTTGTAAAAATTTTGATTTAATTTTGCTCAACTTTAGCCTCTAAAAACCAAAAAAGAAACTAAAATGGTTGGTTAGGGAGTTATAGGTAAATAAAAAAAACTTATAAAAGTCATAGTTTTTCAAAATTTTCTCAACCGATTTCGTAAAAATTTTGTTAAAATATAAAAATCCATAACCCAAATCAGTGTGTAAAATAATTAGTAAAAGGAAAACCACGGTCATGATAAACTAGATTTTAATTGAATATAATTCATAAACAATTTAATGAGTTTGTGACACACATTATAACTTAACCTAAGCTTAATCTCTCTTTAAATATATAAATAACTTTCAAAATTTATATATAATGACATGATATTTCTTAGGAATTTCCAGACCATAACACCGCTGTGATGGTCCAAGATAAAAAAACGAATCTTACAAAACAAAATTATTTAAATTTAAATAAAAAATTAGGATATTCTGAAAATCATTTCTTACAATTTTGATAAAATGTAGGATCTAACTTACAGCAACCTGTAAATTTATATGAATTTGTAGTTTTGAGCGAGTGGATCGTTAAGAGATTTTGAGTTCGGGTAGGAAATTAGGGTATGGGGGGGGGGGAGAATTGCTCGAATACTTAAATACTACAGCTCAGCCAGCCAGCTCCATGAGCGATTAAAACTATGTTTTTAAATATAATATACAATAAACTAAATCAACTAAGAATAGTATTAAGGGAATTACTCTATACAAAACTAATGGTCTAGGAAACAGTATTAGGCCAAACTTATCACATATTTAATTAAATACGAAATTTGGAGACGCACCGCCGAAAACCTGGGCCGTATGACTCATCCAAAAAGGGGCTAAATATTCATTATTTGGTGGGTGAACAATTTCGGGGTACCTGAAATATCGGTTATCCGATACATGTAGACTAGAAGATATGCACTTCCTTGAACACATCCTGTCTCTCTTGCGGGTGCCTGAAGTAAACAGATTTGATGCAAAATAAATTCCCCAGTAATTTATCATTCAGGCAACCCGTTATAGGGATGTTAGATTGGAAGTATTTGCCTGGAAAAAGGGAGGTGGTGAACGGAATTGACCACAAAGAACTCAAATAAAACGAAACCTTTTTTGTTGATTAATTTGTAAAATATCAAAATTAGTTCTTTTACCGCCTGGTATTTTGCCAAAAATTTACGAATCGTAAGATTTTTGCTGTTTGTTCCTCAGAGGTACCCAATCCTGGTGTATATTGGCCTTTACTTTTTTTTTCAAAGAGTCTGGGTTTAGCTCCGTCTCTTTCATCTTTTTTATCGGCCTTTCTTGATCAACACTTGTTTTTTTCCGACCGTGATGTTATTGTAGTATTTGAGGGTAAGGAGTCTTATTATTTTTTTTTTGTAAGGCGATGATTACTGCGAGGTGTTTCGCCTCTAACGAACAAAAATAAATTATCTGTTTGAAACATTAGTGTAAATATTGACATAATTCCAAAATTTAATCGTAAAAGCTATGCCGAGTTAACGATATTGGAACTTCATCAAAGGCGTTCATGGTTCACTTTATCTCATTAACCGATAATTTTTGAGAAGCGACAGATACGTTTTTGTCTGGGTCCGTAGATGTTATATTTTTGAAAAGTATTTTTCAAATTCTTTTGTGGAAATTTTGAGTTTTGGTTTTATTTCTGTTTTTTTTTTTGGTATATGATTTTGTGTGTGATAAATTGTATGTACTTTTTTTACACCTTTATACTTACTTAGTATAGGATAAGTAATGTCAAAAATTTATAATTAGGTCTAAGATTGATGTCCACGTTTTAGTAGCGCAATATTCATTTTGATGTCTTCTGAGACGAAATACTGTAATGGAATTTTTAAGTTTGTCGGCTATGCAATAATTTTCAGCTCAAAGTTTACCTAACCTAACCAAATTCAGGTTTTTCATGAGCTCATTCCTGGAGACTATGCTTAGAGAGTTATAACTGTAAATGGTATAAAAACGTAATTCGATGTAACACTGTTATTTTCGACCCTGTGTTTTATACATATAGAGGTTGCTTTCACCTTAGAAGTAACAATTTCTAAACAAGGGGAACTGAAAACTCTCCTAAATACACTGAAACGCCTTTGCATCTAAAAGAAATTAGCGTATGGTGTGTTATTTCGAGGTGTCAAATAATTGGACCTTTGTTTTATGAAAATTCCACCAATGCCTAACCCTTCCAAGAGGATATCCAACAAGTCATCGCATTGGTGGAAGAGTATGAACGTAACAGCTGGTTCCAGCAAGATAGTGCAACTGCTTAAACCGCTACCTCTGTTATGAGGATTTTTTGGTGAACAGGGTTTCGACCAACAAGATCCCCTGATCTCACCAGTCCTGACTTCTTTTTGTGGATTTACTTGAAAACACCGTCGACCAATAACCAATACGTTTACTTATAACAACAAATAAATCAATCCAGAATTTTTTGTAAATAAATAACTTTTTTAAATGACTGTTTCTTTTTAAACTTCTATTAAGTTGAACACTCTGTAGATATATAACATAAATTTATACTATCAACCAAACGTACTGGGCAGAATTTGTGTTAAATGAAAGACAAACACAATATTTTATTACATTTTATGGAATTTAATCAACCGACTATGGTTTCACCAGTTACGGCACTTACGAGGAAAATTAACACAGAGTAAACAAACTTTAAAAAAATCAAACAATTTATACATATTTATGACAGTAGACAGTTACTTGCTTATAAAATAAACATTAGGCAGAAGGAAAGCTGTGCGGGAGGCTATGGTCATAGGACCTAGACAAAGAAGAAGCGGGGAAATTGTGAAACATTTTACATAATCTTTGACAACTAAACTAACATCTTTACAAGACAGTTTCTTAACATTTTAAATTTCCAAGGTGTTTAATTTCGTACGTTTAGCGTGACATGGATTATTTTAAACTTTATATTCGAATATAAATTCGACACTACACGATCATTTAAATGGCTAATAAAGCTACAGCCATTACAAACAAACCGCTAACAACTTTCGTGTTCCCCTTAACCTACAATTCTATAAATATTGTGTTTCTGTTTTATTTAACATAAATTTCTCTAGTCACGCAGAGTGTTATGGCAGTTGGCTTTTTATCTGTAATAAAACACGTAATTCATTGCCGATGGGAGAGGGAATGGACAATAGTAACGTATAATAAACTGAAATAAATAAAAGATACTGTCATTGAAGAATATTTGGCGTTGAGAGGAAGTTAACACATCTTCGCGTCGGTCTCTCCAAGAGGGCTCACTTATAGTGAATACTGGTCTGAAAGTTCCGAGGTACTCAGCTGGATCTACTTTATTAATGTAGTCTTGGGTTAGATGACTCTCCTTAATTTTTCTGATAAGATCGCTCTTAACAAACTCTTGTTCTCTTACGACACTGACGACATTAGAGTATTTTACAGCTAGCGACCTCTATTATCTTTTATAATTTTGTTTTATGATGATGAAAACCAAATACGGGAATCTTCCGCAATGCCATTTCTTTTAAGTTGTTTTGTCGGTTAAGCACATAATGAATTTAATGTAGGAGATGTTCTAGGGTGATACGAGATCCTTGATCAGGCGTTATTTTTCTTACGAGTCCTGAACATTTATGATAGGTAAAAATGATTTGATTGTTACATCCGTGTGTTTTGCTTTATGGATTTTTATAAAATTTCACCATTATTAATTTATAGCCAATTTGTTTACATTTTATAATATTTAAACTTTTAGTTCATAGTTTTAGTTTTATTTCAACGGCTAATATATGATCTGTTGTGTTCAGCCAATGTTTGTTTCGATGGTTTTACGAGCATAACTCAGTAAAAATAAATAAATAAATTGAAATAAAAAACCAACTAAGAAAAAAACCATAATTGTGATTTAACCATTGTTTGAGCCATTCTCTTTTATTGATAATTTCTCAACAAATACTTTTACTTCCTCACGAGATGAAAACGAGATATGTTAATTAAATTGCATATTAGTCTTACTTTCGTGTCCTGCATAGTTTCTTGATGTGTTAGAAGTCTCTCAAGATACACTTTTCTAATATACGAAGACATGGATGTTGAGTTTTTCGCTGATATTCTGAGAAAAAAAAATGTAGATTTTACAACCACCTTTTTAATTTTTTTAGTGACTTAGCTTATTCGAATATTTATCATCTATTTGTATTTAAAATCTAACAGTCGACTTTGAACAAGGTTTGATATCGGTTCAATTTTGTGTTTGTTATTTTTGTGTTGCTGTTGACTTGTGATTTTTGGAACGGGTTTGTTTATAGTCTCAGTTATTTTAACTACTAGTACCTTTCTTAGGTTTCTAGTTTTAATTTTAGTTTCCACTATAGTCCTAAGATACTGGGCTATGATGGATCTTTTCATGGTCATAATCTAGGTTTTTTAACTTAATGGCGATAGTTGATCAATACTTTCGAACCCTCGTGTGTTACTTTTATAAACACAAATGCTGTTTATCTTCGAATGCACTTATAATTATCCAATAACTTTAAAACTATAATGGATGTATTCTGCTGTACAGCCCAAATAATTGATTCATTTTCGTTAAATTTGTTATATTTTGAACATATTTGTAGTGGCTTTTAATTTCATAAATTTTTTCTTTACGGAAAATTTAGTAATTTAAGACCAAAACGTAAAATTCGGATTTCTTTAATTAATCTGTTTTGATCATTTTTTTTGGGAATATATCTCGAGACATTTGCTTTCATTTATTAATATCTCAAAATTTTAAGGTATTGGCACATAAGTCACACTAAACGTTCTGATATTCTCAAAATATTCTCTGACGATTTTGATCACACGAGTCTCTATGAACCCAAATAATTATAGTTGCTATTCCTAAAAATTCCAGTTCCAAAAAAAGTGAAAAAATACTTAATTTCTTAAAATCCACTTTACCATTGATATCAAATTTTGGTTACATAATTAATGACCCAAATCGGTAACAATACATATAATAATAAAAAGTTATGTCCCAAATCATTGTATGAAATTACAAGATTGCATACAAAATTGCAAAATTAGGGTTTAGAAACTTAACAAAAAAGAAAATAAATCGGGAAAATTGTAATTTAAACTTTCAAACAAACGAAAATAGTCGCCATTCATTGAAAAAGTTTTAAATACAGAGCGAGTTTATGGTGTAAGTTATGGAAGTTATTATGAATATATAAATATTCTTATAAACAGTTTTCTTTCTCACTCTTTATTATATGGCGACATGTACCGTTTTTTGTCAGTAGCTCTACTTGGTTTTTTATAAATGGTTGTGTAAGAAAGTTAGTGCATCGGTTTTCTATTGTTTACATTATCTACCTGTTTTGCAATATTAAGGTAACTATTTCTACAAATCAGCAATTCCTTTGTGAACAACTGTAAGTTCACTTTATTCTGCGAGGTCGACCACTTTGAAATTCAATTTCGAAACCTCTTGTAAAATATTCACAACACACTTACAACAAAAGAGTCCTTCCTTGTAAAACCATTGTTCCAGGAAGAACGTGATCACTTTAAAGTTGCCAGAGAGTGTTTTTGACTTAAATAAACCGTATCTTCATGTATTAATACATATTGTAATGTGGATTTGTTGAAATTAAGATATTGGTGGTTTTACACGACACAATTAATTTATATAAGGACATATATATTTGTCATATTTTGATACTTGTTTTAGAATTTCAAGAGACCAGGTGTGAAATCAATTGGAAAATTAAAAAATGTAATTCATCTATATAGCTTAACAGAGTGGGCCAGTTTCGTATCAAAATATTTTGATCATACAAATGAAGTTTTTATCAATTTATTTCCTCAAAAATTAAAAATTTCGATTTTATCGAAATTGGTTTAACCAATTATCATTTTTAAAAAGAAGTTTATAAATACCCAAATGACACGTGTGAACACTCCATCCCCAAGTTTGACATTTTATTACTTGTTCATACAGGCGTTATAAAAGATCGAAGCATTTAAAAATCGGACCAATTTTGTTAAATTTGTTTTCTCTCTAGGACCTCACTATAATGATTACGGGCTTGGTAACCCCTAGGGAAACTAGCTAGATCTACGTCTTCGTTCATGTAATTATGTATTAGATGCCTATTTTTCATTTTCCAATTGGCGCTATTACAGTATTAGAGAGTTAGGTGTCTTTATTACATTTTCTTTCCTTTTTTAGGCGATTAAAAATGAAATTTTTTTCGACTCTATACAAAGAGAAAAATAATTTTGGGTAAATGTGAAGATTAATTACAAAAACCAAAAATTGAATCTTGACACGTCATTTAAAATCATTTACGATTACGTTTGTGATTAGTTTATGGCAGAAGCGAATCAAGGTTGACTTTTTTTAAGTATACAGTGTGTTTCCGAACTCCCCTTACAAACTTCGGGGTATTGTATCAAAGGTTCTACATAATTGAAGCAAATTTAGGTGCATTGTCGCTATTATTAGTTTCACTTATTATGTTAAGTTTCATTGTTGTAATCCATCTAGTTTCAAAATGGTGGCATTCAAAGCACCATTATTAAATTGAAATAACTCAAAAGTTAGCTATTTTATAAATAAATTACAAGAACAGTTTTTCTTAGTAAATTTTATTAAAAATCCATAGTTGTTTTTAAAATAGGGTACAAAATAACGAGGATTGGAATTTATTGTCCTGTCATGCTTGACGATATTCCTACCCTGCAAAGTGTTGATTGCTGTGATTTCAAACTGTTGATTGTTGCACTGTAAAAAACAGATGGTTTCATTGATGATATATTAAGAGGAGACGGGTCAGCTGATCAATTATTTGTAATAACAACAGCTTATTTGTTGAAGTCCTACTGTCAATAAGTAACTTCATAAATACTTGTACTTACTTAATTTCATTAAAGACGTTTTCGTACATCTACTAGAATTTCAGTTAATAAACAGTCACTGTTAATAGATAAATGTGAATTAACTCCAATTAAAATTTACACTTTAAATCAACTTCATTTATTCATTCCATTAGGCTATTCTGAAGAGGCCAAGAACAATGACTAATCACGACCTGACAAGAAATTCCAAATCTCGCTTATTTTTCATCAAATTTTCAATTTGTTATAAAATTTACTAAAAAAAGTTCTTCTTGTAATTTATTTTGTAAAATGGTTAGTTTTAGAGTTACTTCAATTTTAAAAAAATGAATAGCCACAATTTTGAAACGAGTTAGATTTTCAAAATGAAACTTAACATATTAACAGAAATTAACAATGCACCCAAATGTGGTTCAATTATGTGGAGCTGTTATTTGTAAACTTTATTTGTTTGTGAGAAACACATACGGACGGACAGACGAACAACAAAACAAGACAAACCATGGTTGTCTTACGTTTTTGACTTCTTTTTACCTCAGGAACAAGAAATTTCTTTTACTTCGAAGTTTGCAAGGAACGTTCGGAAACGCTTAAATATAAAATATAAATAAATTCATTTATAAATAGTTTTCAGAACATATAAAAAAAATAAAATAAGGTGGAGTATCACTCTTAAGAAATACACGAGGAAACGTCAATAATATAATAAGTTAAACTCGTTTAATGTTGTTATTGATGGACATTTGTTGAGAGATCGGGACGAATATTAGTTTTGAGTTTTATTTGGTTTTCTACTGTTGATCTTACTTCCATTTGTCGCTTAAGTGTAAAATACTAGAGGGCCTCGTAACTGTACATTTTTGAAGAATCCGCCACTCGCTACGCTCGTATCGATCCTACAGGAACTTATCTAGGCCTATATAATTATCATATTTTAAGGTAAATCAGAATTAATAGATGTTTGACTTGACATCGCTATTTTTCATCGTAGAGAGGTGGTGTTGTTATCATTAGATGCAGAATTGTGATGTGTTATACTTGAATAATACACAAGATATGAATAAAAATGTGTTAAAAATGGCCGCCGTTTTTACAACATTATTTCATTTTTCTGCATTACAATAGAGTTAGTGGCGTTAAGCCACAATTCCAATGGTCGCGGTAGGTAGGCCGGATGTTTATTTGCCATGCGGAAGGAGATGGTTCTTGCGAGGAGTGTGTCTCAGGCAGTATATTGAACGGTCGGAACTTGTTTACCGGCGACCGATTGAAGGGGAAAATGTGTTGGCTAAGACCATTTGGACGAGTTTAAAAACCCACAACAGTATGGATCATTAAGTGCTCGCAATTATCATCCCTAATTGTATCAGAGATTGTAATGACCTACAACGGTTACGCTATCTTTGAACCAGACTACGTTTCCCTTAACGAATTCTTAATACGTAAGCAAACTAGATTAGTATTTTAGGTATAATAATTAATTGTTTAAACTCATTACATAGCTGGCTTAGTGCATCTGTGACCTAGAGTGTTAATTGGAATAATGGGGGGTATAATTCTCAGGTCATACGCTTACCTAACCACAAGTTCGATGATTATTTTATATAACCATTAATCTATAATACACCACATACCAAAACTATAACCAACCATCGCAAGTTCTATATCAAAACTCTGTAGTCTATCAAATTTGAAGCCTCTATCTTCATATTTGTAGGCATTACAATGTTTACTTACAGACGACATCGATGATGGTGGAACGACATGTCGAATATTGTTCGGTTTTCTCAAGCTGTTACTTGAAGATCAGTCGAAAAGAATGTCGTTATATTTTGTTATTAACAAACTTACCCTATACGTCGTACACTAGGTAAATAATTAAACAGTGCTAGTTGTATATTAAATGTTGAGCTTGACTTATGAGATAAATTATACAGTATAACAAACACACAGAACACAATTCTCACAAAAAATACGCCTAAGTATCAGACGCGTTTCAACGACAAGGTCGTCCTCTTCAGTGATACACGAGCTACACCAATCAAACTATAACTGAATCTAACGTCGCGCCGAACCCCATATTTATACAAACTGAAGGGGGCCGTGGGTTATTATTTTACAATGCCAAGGCGTTAGTACGCGCCACGTGTCAATTTACCTACTTAAGGTTTAACATGTAGCTAATACAAGATAATCGAAGTAACCATACATTTAACATTATACCTTACATTTTAATATAGAATTTTGTATAGGTCCTAGTTCATTATTTACTATGTCCTGGTACTTATTAATATTAAAAGTCTATATTTTTATACAACTGAAGGGGGCCGTGGCTTATTATTTTACACTGCCAAGGCAATAGTACGCATCTCGTGTCAGTTAAGTGTTAGTTGCTTTAAAAATCCATATAACTTAGTGAACGTGTTTTGTGTTATGAGTGTACGCTATCTATCAAGTCAAGGTAAAACCGGCTTACGTAATAATAAAGAAAAATAACTACTTTTGACGGAAAATAATGTTTATTAATTAAAAGTAAACTTCTTTTATTTTCGAGTCCTGTGTCGTTTGACGATGCATCAGGAGTTTCTCAAGGGACATTCCGTATCATACTCTTAAATTTTCTAGAAAACCAAGAGACGAAGTTTTTCATCCCAAATGAGTTTCACGTTTACTGGAAAAGATATTATCTAGGGTTTAGAGGTAGCGATGCAAATTAGGCAAGATGTAATAAAAGTATTTAGACAACAAACTTTGACTTTGACTGAGACTGTGCAAACATTAAAAAAGTTACTTTGTAAGCAAGTTAAAGTTTGTTTAGTCAGAGACTGTACAGGTTTTATTTGTAATCCCCGAGATGATAATGCAAAAACTTTAAAACACGTTGATGCGCGCCTTCTTGTTACTTACCCAACCCAAATTACAAGCATATCCTTTAAATTTAATTCAATAAATTTGGTTTATTGAGTCTTATCCAGTAAGGGAAATTTTTGAAAACAGTTGTTACACAAGCTTTCTGAAATTCTTGTGTATATCACTATTTACTTGACGTTAGCTATATTAAAAAATCCACTCGCTACGTTAGTGTCGGTGAGGCGGCCATGCCGGATCTCCTAACTATACAAATTTCTTGAGGAGGTCAATTTTGACAATAACTTTGCTATTTGCCATCGTGGAGAGGTTACTGGCATTACATGAAAAATATAAATCTGCAAATGTTTATCTAATTTAATGTGTTAAGTTGAATAACAATTTACAAAAGTTAAATAACGAGATATGAAAACAATTTTTTTTAAACGAGCGATATTTTGAAATTTTCAATTAGATTTTTTTTCTGAATTTCACAGGGTTCTATATAAGGACACTATCGTCACCAATACAAATTTTCATGTTCCTATCTTAATATTTCTACCCACTTAGTGGGCTACCCTTTAGACCTGTAAAACCCTTCTAACTCTCGTCAACTGGAGATACCGGGCTCATTACACTGGCCACTAGATGGATACAATCAAGAATTACAGTATAGCTTTTAGCAGAAATCAGGGCGAAATACTTCCCTATAATGTATTTTTTTTAACTATAATAATAAGCGTTGTTGGACAAATGTTCATATGAAGTTTTCTCCTTATTATACACTAGTAAGTATCAGTTCGTGAAGTGTTATCGTGCACTATTGAATCACTCTGTATATACGAGTCTATTTGGGATTATACTAGTATCAAACTGGGAATGCGGGTGAACGTAGGTCGCTTCACTCACACTAGCGCAAAGGATTGGAGTGTCCGGCGACCTATCCTTAAACCACACGTATGAGTGGGCTTAACTTTAGAATATTTTAATTTATTTTATTTGATATTTGAAATTCAATATATATTTATTCTACACATAATTACAAGAAAAATGAGACGAAATTATTTGTAGCAACCATCGGTGATTTTGAACTCTATTAAAGTAAATTATACATTGTTTGGTTTCATTTTTTTTCTCGTAATGAAATGTAGAAAATTTCATGTATTGTAATTTCATGTATAAATAAAAAATGTAAACATATTTATTTTTTCTCTGTAATAAAAATATATTACAGATTTTAATTTAAAACATCAAAATAAATAAACGAAAGTTTGATCAAATAGAACAGAAGATTAGTATTATCACAGTACATGAAAGTTTGACCAAGTGAAGCACAGTAGATAACAAATGCAGGTGGCCCAATTTAGGTACAGGTCCTAATACTTTGCGCGCCTGTGTGCGATAGCGCGTGCGTCAGTCGCATTCCTAGTTAGATATAATATTTGGTAAAGTGCTTATATCTTTAAGGGTTTCTATTACAGTAATTCTTTATTAATTTATTTTTGTATTTGTTTCTAAATATTTAGACTTACCTTATTAGTCACTTTTTTTATACCAAGTGTCCTAAAAGTCCCACCCCCTATTATTTTCTTTATTAATGGAAATAGACAGATTAGCTTTAGGGAAAGTTTAGATAACCAAAGAAGGAGTTTTTTGAACTATCAAAATTTTCAACCCTTACCTCCGAAATGGGGTAGTTTGGGGGTAAGTAAAGTATTTTAAATAGCAACCCCTATTGAGTGATACTTCATTTTAAAGGCCTTTTAAAAATAGGAATAATGAAGTAAACTAGAGGTCTCTAAGTTCATCCTATCCAACATAGCGACCAATCGAGTTGTGAATGTTAACCTACAAACTCCGGTTGTTTTTATTACATTAAAAACTGCTCTATGTTGGTAAAATGATGGCAAGAGCCTTACCTTGTTTTTTGAGCTCAGATTAAGTTCTCGAAATGGCTACCATTTACTTCTTGGCAGATATAGATTCTGGACTCAAAAGCATGTTGTACATTTCGTAACATTTCCGTAGTAATTATTAACGTAAAATTCACACACAAATCGATTGGTCGCTATGTTGGGTAGGATGAACTTAGAGACGTCTGGTTTGCGCCATTATTCTTATTTTTAAAAGGCCTTTAAAATGAGGTATCACTCAATAGGGGTTGCTATTTAAAAATTTTGACTTACCCCCAAACTACCCTATTTTGGCGGGTAAGGGTTGAAAATGTTGATACTTCAAAAAACTCCTCCTGTGGTTATCTAAACTTTCCCCAAAGCAAATCTGTCTATTTCTATTATAAACAAAAATAATAGGGGGTGGTACTTTTAGAACACTTGGTATATACTGACCATCTAAAATGAACATATTTCAAAAAATTAACAAAAAATTAATTGTATCTAAAACACACCTCAAATCATTTATATAAGCGGACGCGGATTTAACAAAGAATAGTCAAATTAAATTAAATATTAATAGACACACATAGCTACGTTTCCAGTTTTAAAAACGACATAGACTCCTTACATACCCCACATAATGTTATACCTGAACTTTAATAACCCTGTAAGAAATTTAAAACTTTCCTCTTTGTAATACAATCACGTTTAATAAATTTTTGATTTACATTAACCCAAGTTACTGAAGTGATTAGGCAATGTCTCACGCATAAAACCTAAGTAATTAAGATACCGCGACTCCCGTACTTATCTGTGGTTTCCTGGGACGTTACTTTTGATTTATGTTTTTATCTTTATAGACTCAGTCATAACAGTTTATACTTAAAGTATTTTCTTCTACAGTTAACTTTTTGATTCATTGTAATTACACCTAGGTTTTTGGTTGGGGAATTTGAGACGTTTGTGGAAGATTTTAGAGTTGGAGAAGGGGAATACGTGGGTCGTATATAAGGAATACTAAGAAACTAAAAGGAATTCGAAAATTTATGTATTTTTGTCCTAGATTTTATGATCACTTCTTGCTGCATTATACATACAGGTCCCATTATAGATAATGTGAACGCGTAGATTTTAAAACGCGTAGGATGTAAGCTACTGTCGATAGAAAAATTATAGTCATAAGTAAAATACAATATTAACAAACAGTATATAATAATACATCTAAATATTGCTGATTACTTACATATCATATAAGATTAATTAGCAACGAGATTTACTGTTAACTTACTACTAACCATATTTTAGTAAATCTTATTGTTCTGTATTTTTAAATCACATTACATGTTAAGAAATTATATGGCTGTGCTGCCAAATTGACGAAATCATATTGACCATCGGCCCTCTCATCGCTCTTTAAATTACCAAGAACCGAGGCGAGGATGGAAAACTACACCCTCAACATCGTGTGTATTGTAACTTTATAATCAAACGTTGTACACACAAATAAGCATATGTTGTAGCGATTCAGCGAGGACCTCTTTCAATGGTGTGCTTTTACTATTCATTAACATATATACTATTTTGTAGTTGATTTTTTTTCATAATATAATATTTACAGAAATTTATTTAAGTTTTTGTAAAAATAATTAGTTTTTTAACTGTAAGATGATCCCCTCATCCTACAAAATGTATATTGTTTTTTTTTATTTTTTTTTTTATATATATTGATACCAAAGTGTAATTCAAGCGTTACTAATTTCGCCTTATTGAAATTTATTAAAGTTACTCCAAATCTACTGAACACCTCTTGTTGAACTTTATCGAAAATCAGATTTTGTGTTTCCCCCAAATCGGTGTACATTCAAAAGAAGTTTAAATGGTGATATAACTATAATTACGTTTTCTAGTGTTAATAAGATACCCTCACAAACCTCTAGACCTTTTGTGCATTACTACACCACATTCTTTTCCGGATATTCTTTGTAGACAATCGTCACGTTGATTGTTTTAGTGACGTCGGCATTAGTCAAAGGAATTCTAAAGTACGGAGGCGGGAGTTGAGCCCCGGCCTTTGTTACTCTCATTCTTTTTGTCTCTGGTTCTTTTTAATGGGTGATTTCCTTAGTCCACCTCCTTACATTGGTGTTCTCTTGGGGCTTCTCTTCCGAATCTTGCTGCACTCAGGCTTCTTCTCAGTGAATCATCTATAGCGACAGGTTGTATTAGTGGCGCGATGTAGATGTTCTTACTTCTATTTTTCTGAAGCCTTTAAGGTATGTCTTCCTGGTTTTGTTGGGTTCTTCTTCTATCAGAAGTGTGATTCTTCCTGAGTAGCCTGTTTGAACTTTATCTACTAGGTTTATTTCATTAGCGTTCTCGACGATTCGGAGGCCTTCCTATGCTAATAGTCATCACGTAGGGCGTGGTTCATTTTACCAGTCCGTTAAATTGCAATGACGTCCCACAACATTTCTCTCTACATGTATTCCCACAAGCAGCTAAAGAAAGGAAGATACATCCGTCCAGATCCTGCTTGGTCGAGTAAAGCTAATTACTATGAGAGGAGTATCCTCCTGTTTCATATGCGACACCTTTCTTCAGTATCGTCAGCACAGGTCTCTTTACAGTGTAGGCTATAATTATAATAACTTAAAAAAAACCAAAAAAAAAACTTTTCTACTTTTAGCTGTTTTGATTGTGAAAAACACCTCGTGTTTATACCAAAATCTGTTCATATAAACAAAACATGTGACTCAAAAATTAAAATAGGACTTTGTAGCGTTCGAATACCTCACCAAAAAACTAATTATTGAAAACTACAGGATTTAACTTGTAGAGCAGACAAAATTGATAACTTTTATTACATTTATAAATTTCGACTAAGGTGCCTCGGTTATTTTCTCAAATAAATCTCCTAAAATGGCGGCACTAAGCCTGTGTTATTGAAACCCGTATGTCACACTCTTATTGGTTCCAACCAAACCATACAAAGTTGCTCACTTTCGTTTTAAAAGAGAATATTTGGGTTCATTACATAAAGAGTTTTATTTTCTCACATAAGCGTAGTATATTATGTGACGGGTCAAAAAATAAAGCATAAAGACCAAATAAAGTAGTTTTGGGTAATGTCTTATTTTTTTCGTTTATACAGGCTTTACAATCCAAACAATAAAATCAATTTTTAGAAAATTTAGTTTGGTTGAATTTAGAAGATATTTTGGTCATATCTAGACGAGTATTAATTAATTTTCTTAAATTTTGAGTGTAGCGGCCACAATTCCCAAACTAAACATTCTGATTTTATTAAGTATTCTTTACTGTTTTTAAACAATTTATTTTCGTGATGATTTGAGTAGGTTTATTACTTTCACGCAAATAAGTAATATTTATTGAGAACGTTGTGTTGTGTCAATAAACAATTGCTGTGGAAATATTAGTTTTAAAGTTTTCTGGATCCAAGATAGTGGGTTTACAAAGTGCGCTACACACTAAACGAATGGACAGTTTTTAAAATAATTTTCTATATGGTCATTTTCGGCTATATCTCGCACGATTTGTTTTCCCAAATTTGTGATATTTGCGGTAAAAAAACTCTGATAATTTTACTATATTACACGATTAGTTTAATTGTGTTTGATCTAATTGCTAAAGTGTAGTCTTTATAAACACAGACAAAACTTTTTGAAATCCTAAGTTTTAGGTTAAACCAAAATATTTGCTTATGGAATTGAAAAATATATAATAATTACCTTCTACAGGGTAGACAATAAAATCGTTTCTACAGATTGTGTGAAAATGTTTTGTTTAGTGTCAACTTGAAAGATCCAAATCAGTGTGTAAACTAGCAAATACAAAAATTGTCGTTTTGAATAATTATTAAAAACACAAACATCGAATGTTAAACGCCGTTTAATTCATTCTTATCAGCCTTACATCGTATAACAAAAACCAAGCTACAATATATATAGTTTCCATTGTTAACAAAAAATAAAAACACTACAAATTAAATACTGTTAAAAGAGATTTTATAATGAAGGGCTTCCTAAGTTAAGGTTACAAAACCTACAGTTCCACCAATAAAATATTTCCCATTTAATCCACCCTTATTGGTATTTCGAATCTGATGACATCTTTTCACCAAACCGGAAAAATTAGGAGAATGATATAGTTATTGAAACGTCTTCTTATTACATTTTATTTTATTGTTGTTCAAAGGCAAAAAACTTTCAATGTTAGATGAAGTTTTCACGTGTAGTTTTATTTATCTTCAGGTAATATATGCTTTTGAGTATTGAATTTTAGTTCTTTCTATGGACTGTGAAGAATTTTTGAATGAAAATTTTCTAAGTGTGTATACAAGATTTTACAACGCAACAGATACATATTTTTCACGCCAATTTCACTAATGATTTATTTTGATTGTTGACCACTATGAACCCCGATTTAATAAATTTTTTTGAGAAAGTTGAATGGGGTTGTTTCCACGTAAACAGGAGCTTTTTGTACATCTCGTATTTCAGAATCAGTTTTTGATTTATTTTGATGTCTAGAATAATTTTTTGACACCTCACTTAATGGACATCCTGTATATATAGTACAAATTATATTTATATCCACTCCTCTGTATTTCATCGTTGAATGCAATTAGTAATTTCTACACCACTGTTAATGTATTGAAATTTAGAAACAATTTAAATGAACCTGTTACTCGATTAAAAATTAATTCAACAATTAACACGGAGACAAATTAATCTGATTTTACCTTTAAATCGAATCCTGTGTGAATTACAGCATTCGTAATCATTATGGTTTTAATTTCTATAATACGTTTAATGAATCTGATTTTAGTAAAGAGTTAAATATAGTAAAAGATTAATTATTCTTTGATTTTTACCTTCCTAAATAGGAAAAATTATGTGATCGGCTAAAATACTTACTTATGTGTTAAGAGCGTGTTTAGGTATCTTAAGTAAAAAAAAACGATTTTTGGAATGATGTCTATAAGTCGTATGTACAGCTCAAATGCATTCACTTATTTTATTTAAATTTAGTATGTGGCCGTATCACGGGGGTTTTTTCCATTCTTTTGTAACTAAATATTTGTATGTTGTTGGTCATAAAAAAATCACAAAATTACGATTTTCTTAAAATCGGCACTAACAATTTTTTCCAAGAATCCATTTCTCCTGTTCTTGTGTCATCGGCGAAAGAAAATGGCCAGGATACTGTTAATAAAATTATAAAATTATGAATTGTTTAAAATAGTTTTCTATTTATAAAATATTACGCTTCATGAATAATTGGCAAAATACAAAAATCATCTTTGGTCAATCTTACTTTAAATGAAATACGACTTACTTTGAGTACTTGTTTGTGACACAAGTGAAGCAAATGTAGACTTCTAATTTAAATATCTATTTTTTTTTAAACAGCGTCCATTGTTTATTTTCACTTTTTGATTGACAAGTAGTGAAATAATATTTTCTTTGATATCTACATTGGTTTGTTCTTATTTGATTTCGGGGTTTGTGCATCATTTTTGTACAGTTTATTATACTACTTACCTACTTGGTAATCCGGAATTTTAAAAGAAATTGGATGTAGGCTACTATGCAGAATATATATACGTGGGTAAAATACATTAATAATTAACAATTTATAATAATCAATATTTAGAGTTACTTACTGGTAATTTAATAATAATTAGCATCGATATTTACCAGAATCTATATTCATTTAAGGAGCCTTACAATCACTGTTACACTGACTTATTAATGTGACAATATATACTGACTGTTAAACAAACATTTATAACGACGCGAGAATGTATGGCTGAGTTATTTGCTTGTTTTCTATATTGAAACCTCATGGGAATCACGTCCTCTTTAGGGCATGTAAGTTTAATTCTATAATCAATCATTACACTGGGAATTTTTGGTGATTCAACGAGGACGCATTTAGATGTCCTACATTGGTACGCTTTAACAGCTGCATTTTCCTCTAATTTTGATTGCATGTGTTTATACTATTTCCACTTTCAGTGGCTCACTTATACGAGCGTGGAGATTTCGAGGGCTCCCAGGTGGATCTACACCTTTTTGGGGTTAGATCTCTCTCGTTCACCCTTCTTTTCAGGTCTACCTTAACCCACCTTTTATCTTACGCCCTTGATAAGATTAAAGTGTTTGAGAGCTACGAGATCATATTTTATATTCCCTTCTTAATTTTTATAAAGCGATGATTACCGAATGGTTTTTTGGCTTTAAACATGAAACTATTTACATTGTTACAATGATTGTTTCTGATGTAAATACTCATATATTTGTATTGCATTGAATATATTTGTATTGGATAGCCATTGAGCTGAGTGCACGTGTCAATTCAGACCCCGGATAATAGTCAATTAATTGTCTCCAAGTGAAGATCCCAAAGCTCCATCCTGTTTTAATTAAAATGCAAATTTCGGATGAGGGGGTTGAATCAGTGTACGTTGATTAAGACTGATTGTGATAACAAAAGCGTGAATTGTCTTTGATTATGAAATACTATAAACGTTGTACAAACATTGCACAAACAATTTTGTGCGTCGTATAGAGAAATTACGTGATGAGTTGAAAAATAGAAGTTGAGATTATTGCGAGTTCTGTTTTGAGGTTTCCTTCAATCCAAAGAGGGGTTTTTGGAATGATTTTTGTTTGTCGTCTGTTTTATATGCAAAGATTTACAGTTCAAACGCGTGGACTGATTTTTATCACATATTGTATGTGGGAATTTTTTGACTTTTATATCACTTCGATAATGAAAACTCAAAATATTGTATTTTTTTACAATAGAAAAAACACAAAATTACAATTTTATCAAATTTTGCTCATGGTAGACTTTAAGGATCCCCAAAAAATTATTTGTCTCCATCGCCTCAAAAATGTCGATTTGTGAGTTATCTATTAAAAAAGCAAAACAAAACAAACAAAAGCTAGGACATGAGGCTGTTTTAATTAATTTTAAATCGCGGCATAATTAATTTTTCAAAATCGGTTTTATTGGTATCATTTAAATTTTAGTGAAAGTTGAAGATTATTGACGTAGACACATGTATAAAACTACAAGTCAATAATCTTATAATAATTGAAGACTAGGAGAATGCAAAACTGGTACTGCTAACCCTCCTTGAAAAAATAAAAAGAGAACAAAAACATAATCTTGGAAAGAAGTAAAAACAAAATAAACGAAACGTTAGAAAAAACGCGAAGTAAATATATGCAAAACACAGACTCAAGAGTAAAAAACAAAAATAATTAAATGAACCTAAAGAAAACACTCAAAAAGAAAACAAAAATCATCAAAGTTCAGGGTCAGAAGGGTTCTTGTGAATTGAACAATCGTTTTTTTTCTGTATTGTATTTAGTTTTTATTGTGAAAATTTGTGTATTTATTCATTTGGTGAATCAAGTTTCAAGGAGTGAAATTATTTTCAATTTTAATTTCCTTGTTTAAATGTCCATAACTGAAAATTTTACTCCACTGTTTTAAAAGCAGGTGTTTTGACTAGGAATAAAACAGTCTTTCGGGAACCGAAAAACGTTAAAAATCTTTCCTCACTAATTTTTTGATATTTTCATAAAGTTAAAAAAATCAACTAAATTATTTTAGTAACAGTTCCACTGTTTTGTTCTTTATATTTTTTCTAAAACTTAGTAATTTTCATGTCACTTATATATATATATATATATATATATATATATATATATATATATATATATATATATATAAATTAACCCTTATGAAACCTATAGTGAATAGTGGTGTGCAATCCTAAGATCATGCTGTATTTACACAGTTCTTTACGTAGTCACGGGTTTTACACACCTCTCTTTCATCTTTCTTATCAGGTCCCTCTTGATCAACATTTATTCATTTCGGACTCTGATATTATTAGATTATTCGAGGACTAGAGGTTTTATATTATGTTCATTTCTTGTGTTTTCTAGCTTCATAAATATATTACTGAATTAGTGAACACAGTAGGCCTAGTATGATTATGTATGTTTTAATTTATTTATGACTTTGTTCTTTCATGACCTTCAATTTTTTAAATAGAAATCAGTTGAGTGTTTGATATCATTACTTGAGGCTCTTCAACATATCAACATACATGTTTGATAAAGACGGCTGTACTTCATAGTGCTGAAGAATACTCCAGAGGCGATTCCAAATACGATTCTTTTGGGCTTAGATGATCCATTACAAAACGTTATCCATATTATGTAAATGTTAGAAAGTAAAATCAAGAGACAAACTTCTTCGTACACTATAAATAACTTCAGAATATATTTTCCAGGTTATTTCCTCTACACACTAAAATACATTTGGTTTTCAACGATATCGGAATAGCGTACAAAGATTTATTTAATATTTTCCACTTACTTTGCATTTCTTCATTTGTCAGCTGTTATCTTGCAGCTGTCAGTGGCAGTCACGTCAATAATAAAACGTGATAAATAACACAATGAAGGGTAAAATCTGCTTCGGTACTTTTAACTCTTGCATATCTACGTATAAACGAGTCTTGTGATTGGTTGAAAAAAAAAAATTGAAGTTTTTGTGGGTAAAACCATTTTGAGATTCCATGAATTCAAAAAGTGGTTTTGGAATTATATCTTTCTTTTACATCTATATTGTACAACCTAAAACCGTTGAGAAATTTTAATAATATTTGGTATGCAGGGATATTTTGCTCTTTTACTGGTACTGTTTTTATCATTAAGTTGGTGCCTTAATGATAAAAATTTACAGATAACTGTTGAGTAAAATTGACAGATTTTTTGTTATTTTTACCAGTAACTCACTAACCGCCATTTTTGGAGAGATGACAATCAATTCGTGTTGTTTATATTGTATAGAGGTTACATTTGAGCAAAATGTGTTCAAAAACGTTACAGTAAATTTTAACAAATAAATATTGAGCTCGACTTGTGAGATAATATTAGATGGAAAAAAAACTCGAACACAAGATCTCACAAAAATTACGTTTACTTAATCAAACGCGTTTCAATGACAAAGTCGCCATCCTCAGTGATACTTGGGCTAGTTTTGGTATTGTAGCTCATTTATCCCTGAGGATGTAGACTTTGTCGTTGAAACGCGTTTGATTAAGTAAACGTAATTTTTGTGAGATCTTGTGTTTTTTTTTCTAGTTAATTTTGAAACGATCATATTTTATATTTTTGTATGGCCGCTACTACAAAATTTTAAGTTATAACATATTAAAAGAAGACCTTAGATATCGTCAAAATATGTCCACCTACTACATTAGATTATAATCTGTCCATGTTTGGGATGCAGAGGACTGCTCATATGACAGAGATCATTTCAAAGCCATTGATATATCCGCAAAAAACTTTAAAAGTAAAATTAATAAAAATGCACCATCCGTTTCTATCTAATTATTCCATAAATATATTTGTGTTTTTGTAAACTTTTGTGCAATGTTTATTGCAATCAAAGTCAAACTACTCTTCATATACCCAGTCTTAATCAAAATATACTGCCCTTCCCCACTTGTGCAGTAATTTAAACTTTAATTGAAACATGCTGGAGCTTAAGGGTGTTCACTTGGAGATAATAACTTCATTAATGTTCCAGGTGAGGGTCTGAATTAAAATGAGAATATAGTTTAGTGGTTATCCTTTTTTGTTGTTGTTGTTGTTGTTGTTGTTGTTGTTGTTGTTGTTGTTGTTTAAAGTGGAAAAACCTCACGATCATCATGACTTGTACAAAAAAGTAGAAAAGAAATATAAATCAAGACTCTCAGTCTACGAATACTTTTATAGCGTTATGGTCGGAAGAGAACAAGAGTTGGTCAAGAGAAAAGGTGAAAGAGAGCGATTTAACTCAAATCTACATGAAAAAATGTACATCTGGCTAGGTTCTCTTCGTACTACAAAGCCCGTACTTATTATAGAGAGTTTTAGAGGTTATACAAGAGAAATGCAGACCTAATAATGTATTAGACCGACCGGTGCGAGGTCCTTTTTCAACTACTCTATACGGCATTTTTTTAAAAATATTTATGATTCAGTTACGGCTAAACGAGTGAACCAATCGTTAATAAAAAGATGAATGTAAATCTAAAATTTACAAAAATTGGGCTTCATTATAAATGGATGCTACTAAACAATTACTGCACAATTCCAAGGTATTCTGATTAAAACTACAATTAGAGAGTCCACATGTAATGTATTTTCGTGTAAACGAGCTATAACGAGCATTTGAGCACACACAATTTGAAATTAAAAACGAAATTTGAATAGTTTTTTTTTTAATGTACACAAAGGACGATTTTACCTGACCAACGTATACAATGTTGTCCCTTTTAACTTTCTTTATGTTTTCCTTTATTTAAATTTCAATTTTCGAGTTTCATAGCTATAGAAAATATCCAATATGTTATTATTTACATAATACGTACATTGTTTTGTTCCTCAAAAACTTGGTAATATAAATTAAAGTATAATATTACCGTTAGTTTAATCGTATACGCTTCCAAAGAATCGGAACACCTACCACCACTGTGGGGGTAAGTGTTTGATTTTCAGTTAAAACCGGTTTCATTCTCTATGTTTATATACATCGATGGGTATAATATTAACTTTTACTGTGATCTCATTTGAATGGTATATCTCAATACATTCAAGCAGCAAGCTACTCATTAAGGATATTTCTCTGTGTGAGGGTGTTTTCTTCACGTGTACTATATCTGTTATTTTAACTGTTACTTTTTGGTGTATGAGTATTGTTATGTCACATCGTACGCTAGACACATTGGGTTTACAAGAACTGATTATTGAATGTATTAAAACAAGTGCCGAAGGCAACCACTACATTATCCTTTTTATAAATTTCAAGTTTTTTCGATTTTACTGCGTCATTACTAAAATTCTGTTGATAAAAATCATTATGATTGTATTTTACTTTATTGACATAATTTCCTTCATTTTGAAGCTTTTCAATTAGAAAAGGAGGAAAAAATAGATAAATTATAAATGAAATATTTAAGAATAGGAAAATGCGAAAATTACTATATCTATCCTATTTTGTTTGTCTTGGATTTTTAGGCTCGAACTTTAACCTAACCTACATAACTAATCTAACCTTACCTAATTTTACTTGTTTTGGAACTCTGGGCTCAAACTTCATAGTAACTCTGGACTCTCGGACTTTTTATTTTGTAAAATTAAAATAACTTCACCTATTATATTAAAAACCTGCTTTGGTAAGATCTGAAAGTTTGACTTGGTGATGTTTTAGATGTTTGTAATATTTGTGTGTGTAACACCGAAGTTTTGAAATGTTCTATTTAGTAGTACGTTTGTACTTTTTTCGTGTCCTTTCTTTACTGAACGTTCTACAATATTTAAGTTCAGGCTGTGGAAAAGGTTATAAACCCAGTGGACCAGAGAGGATCAAAGATATTTGCTTTTTCTCGCAGGATATTACTGTCCTGACTATTCCTTGGGGAATCTTACCGTATCGTAGTATATACTAAAGCAGGAATAAGCTTCTGAATTTTGTGGGTTTTTAAATTTACCTTGTGACAGAAGTTGGTTGATTTAAAACACTTATAGTTACTTACGTATATTCTCTCCCTCCCATTTTAAATAGATTTATTAATATCAGGTATATTATTTTCTTACGTACGTAGTGGGTAAAAAGTTATGAACAAAAACTCGAAGTAAAAAAATTCCCTGACATTTTGTTTTTTCGTGAGCTCAATATTATTTAATTTTGGAATAATATTTGTATAGGATCTATTATCTGTGCAGTGTTGTACAGCCAAAACACTTCGACCGATTTTCATAACATTTGGTATATTTTGACCAAACAGTAAGATTTTCTTCATTTTTGATAACTTTAAATTTAGAGTTATTTCTCTAAAGAAATATAAAACAAATACTTTTTCTCAAAATTAGGACTAATAATTTTCATCAAATTTTGCTAAAATAGAATTTCTAAGAAAGAAAAATTGATGTAGTAAATATTATACTGTCTTCATCGATATAAATCCTTGAATGATGATTGCCTTTTCTGAAAAATGGAACTTTAGATAGGCAATTAGTTGGAAACGTAAACGATCAGACTACTGCTTTAATTTTTTATAGTAATTCATTGAGATTTATATTTATGTATACGTTTAATGTAAGTTATATTAAGTTTGTAAGAAATCACAAAGAATAAAACAGTGTAACTGTTATGTAATAATAATAACTCTCTTGTAATAATAACGGTTATGTAATAATAATAATAACCGTTTTTAAACCATAATAACTGTTACGTGAAAATATTTACTGTTAAGTAATAATAATAATTTCTATGTAATAATAATAAAGGTTATGTAACCATTATAACTGTTATGTAATATCAAAAACTGTAATGTCATAATAATTACCGTTACATGATAATAATAACTTTTATTTAATAATAATAACTGTTATGTAATAACAACAAATGTTATGTCGTATTAATAATAGTAACTTATATGTGTGATAATAATAACTGGTATGTAACCATAATGACTGTTACGTGATAATAATAACTGTTATGTAATAATGATAACTGTTATATAACTATATTGACTGTTACGTGATAATAATAACTCTTAAGTATTAATAATAGTAGTTGTGTAATAACAATGTATTTTATATTTTGAAAGATTGGTAGATGTTTCGGCAATAACTGCGTAACGTATACAATATACCTGTGAAATTTTAAATAATGGGATATCTGAAGCGGACTTCCCTTCACATTGTGAAATATTCTATGAACATATATTGTTCTTCACCAATACTCCTTAATAAGTTAAGCATACTTTAACTACTTCTCAACAGATTTAAATATATGTTAAAGGATTTCCTAGAACGCAACAAACCAAATCAGGCATTATGTTAAAATTGTGAGGAAGATTAAGTCTTGCGAAAGCGTGAGTAATTTGATATATCGTTTTCGTTGTTAATAAATAAATCACTAGAGCACTGTGGTGATTATATATGAACAAGAAAACCCCTCAAACCAAAAATAACACAACTACACAAAACTGAATAATGCGTTTATAGTAGTGTACCACTGAAGATGATAGCAGAGCTATCGAAATGTAAAGGTAATATAAACGCATTATACAGTTTTGTGTAGTTGTGTTATATTGTGGTTTGGGGTTTTTCCTTGTTCATTCGTTGTTAATATTTAATTTAAGACCTTAGGAACTATTTGAGAGAATTTTTGGAATGCGGACTGTTTATTTACTGGCCCGCTTGTCTATTTTAGGTATTATTGTCAGGAATTATCTCAAAGACAAGTATTGATTGATTAAATGTATTTAACTTCTGTGCAAAGTCGGTGTATATTTATTGATTAAAGTATGGTGAAAAGTGTTTAATGAGTGAAGGTAAAAATTGTATGAAACATATGAATAATAATCAGGTTTAATGTACCATAATGTTATGTTGGTTTTTTGTAGTTTAGTACGATGAACATCAGTTTGATGTTAATAAAAAAAATACTGACTGATTATTATAGAATTTATTATTGATTTTTAAGGTGTGGAATACACCAATTTAGTTTCTTCTTACTGCTTTACACTATACAATTTACACGTTGCATTGCCATTTCATTATTAGAACCACCTGCATACTTTATCAAATTATTATTATAAAACCATGGACTGTAGAAACAATCCATCAACGTCAACTCACCTCGCGTGTGGATATACTTAGGTCTGATTGTATGGTGTGATATGCAGGGGGGGGGGTGAAGTATAACAGCTCAGAGAAAATAACTTTATAATGTGTAGAGTAGTGTAAAAGGTTTTTTGTTGACACATTTGCTTTATATGCTCGTTACCGCTTTAGGCGTGGAGTTTAATGGGATTTACTAATGTAGAATAAAGATTTATTAAAATACAGGTAATGGGAAATTTAATTGTAAATCTCGTTGCTAAATATTATAACATGACCAGTAAGTAATCACCAATTTTTAGATGATTATTATATACTGTTAATTATTAATGTAATTTAGTTGAACCTATAACTTTGCTTTCGACAATGTCCTCAATCCAACGCGTTTGAAAACATGCCCCAACAGTGAGAAAAAACATTGCTAACGGAATGTTTTTAACATAATTCCTATATATTTTACATAGTACCAACTGTAATCCTAAAATAATTTTTCGTAGAGTCCCATAGTTTTTTGAAGTTATACTTCTTTGCGCTCGTTGGGATGGGGTGTTGGTCGAGAAACCGCGTCACGCTAAAACTGAGAAAAGTCGAACCTATGGCGCTGAGTGATCATGCGCAGTATAATGATAGCAGTAGGCTGGTTCGTTGTTGTGCGTCATTGTGATTTCATTGCTTGATTTTTTGATTTGTAGTTTTTTGTGGTTTTTGAATAATATATTTTTAATAATTATTTATTGATCGTGTTTAAATTATTTGTTTTCTATATGATTGTGTCTTTCCTGGAATACAGTAGCCTACGATTTCTAATGACCAACCAGAAAATGACCACGATGAAAGAAATTACTATTATAGAAATTTCATTAATAATAATATTCTATTATTATTATTATTATTATTATTATTACAGAAGAAATTACCGATAATGATAATATATAGGTGTATAATATAATACTGAAGTCACTTATAATATATTGAAGAGAAATATATTGAATAACAGGGAAAAATTTGTTATATTTCATTTATGTATCCTGTCTGTCTGTCTGTGTGCGTGTGTGTGTGTGAGTGAATGGCCAAAGAAATATAACATCCACCGTGTGAGCCGACGCAGATTTTTTTCGTTATTAGCTACGCCTTAAGAAATATATGCCTGAATCTACAAGGTACAATTTTTTGCAAACAAAAATTTTGCAATATTTGCGCAAAATAATTGCGTAAACCACAGACAGAAAACTTTCAAGGTCAGGCGCTCTCTACAGGTTCTCCAGAACATCGTCTGTGCGTTACATATACCTGCGGGTGTTAGTTGTTCGTTTATGTTACACTATGATCACAATCCCGCTGATGGGATCACAATTTCGGGAGGGGAGTTAATGGTAAATGATAATGAATTGAAAACAATCAGTTGTGAGTTGGTTAAATGGACAGGAGGTACATTTCTATGATAAGGAGATCTACGAACTTCTGCTGCATCATAATAAGTGTTGGATCTCTTTGAAGATTACTTAAAGAGTTCAAAATTTTGTTGTTTATATTACTAGTTATGTAATTCTGTTATTTATTCCAGTCTTCTGTGGAATAATATGGTTTTTACTTATATCATGATCCTCGTACTATTGGTTGTATCCAACTTGCGGTCAGTCCAATTTGCGGTCAAGGGTAAAACCGTCCATTTTGCGGTCACCCCAAAAATGTCGTGGGCTAATCGAAAGATATTTGTCCAATTTGCGGTCACATATTTGAACCCCATATAGTGAGCATAGTGCGGCACTGTCTCAAACACTAGGTTGTAAATCGTGTCTAACAGGTTTGGCCGGAGTATTTTAAGTATTGACATTTATTTATGTTTGGCCTCGTCCCCCTAAAGTCGTGTTGAAGATTTGAAGTGGGGGAAACGTTTACCGAAATTCGTCGTATGCCATTTGTTTTTTTTGATTCAATTCAATGTTTTTTTGAGTCAATCCAAATTTATCTATAGTCTTATTTTAAAAATGTCTGGGACTGGCGAACCTTTAGTACGAAGTATGCTTGTAATGCAAAAGAGTATATTCTATAAATATTAGTATCTATTTTTGTTGTAGCTCTCTCCCTCTCTATTTATATATGTATACAGTGTTTGTTTATTATTCCCTGTGGATTCTGCCAACCGGGAACTGTAGACCGGCACGTGAAGATGGCAAACGACTTGATTTGTGATTAGTAATTAACTATCTCTCAAGATGTGACCGCAAACTGGAAACCCTTCCACCTCCAGAACCTTGATCATCCTTCATAAAACTACACTTGACCGCAAATAGGACTGACCGCAAGTAGGAGGACACCGTACTATTACAGTCTGAGTTTAAAAAAACGTATTTAAAGCAATTATAGAATCATTTATATTATGGTTTCAAAATATAAATAAACATTCTTTTAACAGTCCTCATTATTTATGGTTAATTAGTGATATGGAAAGACATTAATTGATGTCAGAACTAAACTCAGACAAAATGGCGTGACTCAGTGTAATGTATCGTTTTAATTAAGAACAATTTAC
This sequence comes from Aphrophora alni, assembly GCA_963513935.1. NCBI lineage: Eukaryota > Metazoa > Arthropoda > Insecta > Hemiptera > Aphrophoridae > Aphrophora > Aphrophora alni. The sequence continues at coordinate 87,239,485 of OY740774.1, read as the reverse complement.
TTCAGTGATGATGACTTATCTGGGTCTGGGTATAATTGTGACGTAAATAATTTTGTTAATAAAGTGTCATTTTTTTGATTTACTTTGATTATATCTCACCAACTTGATCGTCATTTATCTTCACTATTTACATTTAACTTAGCCAACTGGGCTAATATAAGCATTAAAGCAACTATAAACGTTTGACTTAATAAAACTGGCACTGTGATAACTATTTCAAACATATCGTCAATCCGTCTTTGTTAGTGTTGTCTGCAATAAATATAGCGACCACATACAAACAAAAACTTCAAGTTTTGGTAAGAATAAATTAGTTTCTATGAAGAGCAGACGTTCTCTTTATACCTCTTTAGACGTTTAATAAAGTGATCTTGCAAACGTATGTGAACTAGTGAGGAATGTAGGACTTAAGACTATTCCTAGATCAGTAATGAAGTAACGGTAATTATTGCCAAAGTTACTGTATAATTAAAGTTAATTATACAATAACAGTTAAATATTTGATAGTTGTCCTGCTCTTTGCATTGAGTTGTGATTAAACATTAATCAAGGTCACATTGGTAGTAAATATGCTGTAACCTTTGATGTACATAAACTATACTAAGGCTCAGGTCGATGATGAAATTAATTCTTTGAAATCGTCAAGGATAACTACTTTGTGTATTTTACTCTTAATTCATTAATGTCTACTTACAACGGCAAACATAACCTAAAACAAATTTCACGATAAACAGCTGTATTAATTGTTACCATGTTCAGACAACTAATAACACAGTTTAACAAAATTGTACTTACATTAATTATATGTTGCAATTAAAGGGGTGCCCGATAGCTCAGTTGACAGGCTAAACTGGGCGAGGGTTAAATAGTAGCCATTGTCTGAAATATCACTCCACAGTTACTGACACACCAAACCATCTTTGTACGAGCTTACAACTAATTAATACAGTTATAATAATAATAATTTGGTGTAATTAGGTGTAATACAAACGTGGTCCGACAATAATGAGTCTGCTATTCGTTGACCACGGCTTTGTGACTCACTTTACCTGACAATTTCTTAAACTTAAGTATTAAAATTATAGATGGAACTCATAATTTCATAATTTGCAGAAAATCTACTTACACACATACATTATACCCAGTTCTAATTGCCCCATTATTCATAAACACGCAACTTTTCTCAGTAGATAAATAGACTTTTATGTATCCCTTTATCCCATAAACTCTTCCAAATTGAATTAACGATAATAAAACAAAAAGTTTTGAATAATGTTTAGAAAATAGATTAATTGATAAAATGGTATTTTACAAAACCCTTGGATAAAATATTTAACTCAGATTGTCTGAGTGATTAAAAAACAAATACTCCTAAGGTTTATTTGTAGGTTATAAGATAGGACATTTAATCCAGAACAAAAAAAGAAGTAAAACCCAATTTTTATTGTAATGGAAATTAAAAATTTAATAAGAAAGATAAAACAGATTTAGTTGAAAATAGTGGTGTGTACAAAATTAACTCTTTATATTGTAACTGTAAATATGTTGGGCAAACTGATAGGTCTATTAAAACTATGATTAAGAAACGTACAATGTTAGAAGTATGGTAAAACTGAATCAAAATTTTCTAACTATTTATTAAAATCAGGGCATAGTTTTTCCAATTGATATTCACAGAATGTTACTTCTTGAATAAAAAAAAGAAGATTATATAATTTGTAAGTTTCGATAATTAAAAAACAACACAATTTCAATCTTAATGTACAAGTGATTCGTAATCAATCCCTCTACTAAAACCGATTATCCATTTTACATTATGCTACGTCATTCCTCTTTCAGGGTTTTCCCAGGTCATTGTCCTTAGCACCCAACCCCTCCTTGGTCTTGTTTTTAGAATACAAGTACAGTAAGTGTTTGTTATTAGTTCTCTGATGATGCCAAACGGCGAATAAGCTGTCAATTAAAGTTTGTTTTAAGTGAAATTTGTTTAAGTAATTTATGTCTTAATATAGAATTTCACCAAATACCAACTTTGTTTAGACTTAATAGTCTATATACAAGTTACATTGAATATATAACAATCTTTAGAAGAAATCTCCGGCTAAAAAAACTATAAGTGAAGTGCGGGAGTTTTTCTTTTCTTATTTTTCGCGACAGTTCGGTTTGTCTTGTTCACCCGATTTTAATCGTAGCGTTTTATGGACTACTATACACGTTGGAACGAAAAAATGTTTTGAGTGGCCGTTATTTTAAAATATATAATACAATTACGAAACCTTGTATATCGTTTTGTCTAATGGCACAGAACTAATTCTTAAATTCATAACAATTGGTATACATGTTTAGCAGTAACTGCTTAACATCAAACAAACATACAGACTAAATTCCAAATTAAAACAGAACCATCCTTCGTTTGGTCAAAAAGTTAATAAGAAATGTTGTTATTAGTTAGTATACTTTACAAGAAAATATAATAATATTTGCTATACAATAATTAAATTTTTATTAATAAATTTACTTTCACTCTAGAAAAACGTATTTTCACTGCGATACCAACGAAAATAGTGTTTATGACAGAAATCGTTATTTACCTACTGAGTGTCACCGGCATTCAGGTATCACAAAGACAAATCAAATCCAGTTAAAGGCAATACAAAACAAATTGAAAACGTAACACAACTTGCAATAACAGTACCGTCACGTTCTATGATCAGATTACAAAATAAAACTTCAATGTAGCGTACACACATAAATACAAATGACTTTGTGTTACCCATCGTGCAATAACAGTTTCCTGTGTATTTAATTTGATAAACGTTTTCCATGGGATTGAAAGTCGCGATAGAATTAAACAAGATCCAGTATTTTAAATCAGGAGCGACTCGTGGATTTTTAAAAACGTAGGCTGCTAAGAAAAAAAATATAGACACGATTAAAATATTACTAATCATATATTTTTTTAAACTAAAAATTACTAGCTTCCTTATTATTTTATCTAAGCTTGCTATTACACTGACTTATACGACACAATATATACTAAATATTAAATAATCCATACTAAACGAAAAGTCCTACCAAAAACGTAGATCTAATATTTACCACAGGTGCAGTACTGAGAGTTGAGGTGAAGACAAACTACGTCCTCAGTAGTGTTCTTATTATAACTCTATAATCTATCATTATCAGCTCAACTAGATATATACCGAAGCGATTAAACTAGAAAACTTTCGATTCCTTACCAGCGATATGATTCATATCGATGTTCCTTACACAACACGAGCCACTCTTACTAAACAATAGCATTCGAACTATTTAACGGTTGCATTGTTTCTTAATGCACAGTATGTATATTTCCTTCATAAGAATAATAAATACTTTTTTTAAGTGTAGGAAGGTTTTTCACATCCTCACATAGAAGGAAATATACTTAGCATAAAATAACCCACTTATTATTCAAATACAGTATAACATAAATACACCAGAATAACAATTGTATTAACATGTTAATATACAAAATCAATTACAATTTACAATGTGTTTATCTCTCAATAAATATGTTTACGTAAAGAAAATTAGCTTTCAATGTAGATGCGGGTCAATTTCCATTCTGGGTTCGCCATTTTGTTTAGATATTCTATGCATATTGAGTGGTGTTTAGATAGCTTGGATACAGAAAACCCACTTATAGGTTATTGTGTGTTGTGGAGACAATGTTCTCAACTAAACAATAAGGAAACCGGTTATAAATATTTTTATTTTACCAAATAAAATTGATATAATTTTTTATTAATTTTAAAAGACAATAAACTGTTCATATACTCGGCATATTTATGCTTATCTTTTAGCCTTAAAGCTTTGTTAGGCTTATTTATTATACAGGTTGATTCAAATTTTGTTTCATTTTAGCTCTGTAATCAGTTTCCGTTATAAGCCTATTGCCTTGGAATTATGAATCACCGTCTATACAGTCAACGATCACTGCAATCTTAGTTTATTTGATATCAAACGCTAACAATTATAAATTTATAATTTTGTACGGCAGAAAACGTATCTCTTGGACATTATTAGATGCAGATCCTTATAAAATGAACTGTTATTGGTAGATTAGAAAGTAGCTAAGAATTAATGGTATTGGAAGTAAAGTAAAAATTGTGTTAAACAATATGGAAGTGATGCTTCAGTTACATTATAGTTAAATGTTATTGGAATTGAAACTGTTATTCGGCTTTGCTGCTGAATTCAATTTGCAATAACTGTAAAACACAGGTTGTTGTGCTGTATTTTGTTACGTAGTGATTATGCAAGTTTATTAAAAACTATAAAGTGTGTTTTTATAATGGGCGGAAATAATTCAGGGGGTGGTTATACTTGTCAAAATAAAGTTAAAAGTTCGTAAACACATTTGTCTGGAGACGGTTCTTTTACCAGCTATTAACCATTTTTTTTCTTTTTCGTTTTTTACTTAATAATGTTATCTTTAGAACGGCTTTACCAATTGAGTTGAAACTTTTCAGGGCACTTATAAAAAATATAAGGATCTAGTTTATAAAAAATAATTAACTTGTTCCAATAATCCGTTTCAAAATAACGGTCATTTAAATATTTAAAAAGAAAATAACTCGTTTCAAGTTAGTATTTTAATTTAAAATCTTTAAATGCCGGCCATTTTGAAACAGATTTCTTTTCAAACTCGGTCTTTATATTTATGACTATGCTACAGAATTTCAATTCAATCGGTGAAGCAGTTCTAGAGATATAAACTATTTAGTTTAAAAAGGGTGGGGGGAAGGCGGATAGCTGGTAAAAGAAGTGTTTACAGACATATGTTTACAGGAACTTTAGTCTTTATTTTGGCCTATATAACCACCCCTTTGAATTATCTCCGCGCATTAAAGAAACACCTTGTGTAATTTATATTTTTTATTTACTCAATTATTCTCCTCAGTATATAAATGTTCATACAACTATTGTAATACATGAATTAAAAATAATTGTTAAATATATCTTTAAACATTAACTAATCCCAATAAGACACTCAAAGATAGTAAAAAGAAACTTGCATTTGATTACTCGCAAGTTAACATGTTTTCAATCATTAGTGAAATCACTAATGTGTAATCACAATCATTAGTGTGTTAAATAAATCAAACAAAAACTAGATTAACTATGTGTACACTATAGGACAGTTATAGTGTCCTAAAAATATACGGGATGCACCAGTAAATAAATAATAGAAAAATAAACCAAATTCACATGCGTACAAGTACAAACAGACAAACTGTGATTTATTCTTATTTCTTTAAAATGTTAATTATATAGTGATATAAACTAATTAATACTTACTGAAATATTCTGTAATCGCTAAAAAGGATAAATGTTTTTTTCAACCTACTCATTTGCCTCTCTTTTGCACACTACATACATACACAATATATCATTTATATCACTATATACAAGATCCAAATGAACACGAGGATTAACAAACCAATATAGGAAGAGTTAAATAGTGATGATACATATTGATAAAATTGACAACAAATGATGCAAATAAATGACGAGTCAGTAACTTGCAGAATGTTACTTTAATAACAAAATTATTTACTTCACAATGAAACCCAGTCCTTGAGAAGTCATAATCACTGAAGTAAATTCATCTTAATGAAAGCAATAAATTTCCCTGAGTGACGCCAATTTGTCTAAGTTTAGTTCTCCCATCAATTAATGTCATGCACAAATCTCTAATATAGAGGTTAAATATTGAGAACTAGAGTATTTAAGGCTCAACAATTAACAATCGTCATAGCTAATTGATATTAATTTAAATACATGTTTTTTGAACAGGAAGAGATATTTTGGTAGTTCTTTAAAGATATCTAAATACTAACACAATCAGGAGCTCACTATAGTAGATGAAGGATTCCAGCTAGATGTTTACCTTTTTTGTATACTCTTAATCCCTTTTTTTCTACTTTCCTATCAGGTCTCTCTTGTCTAACTCTAGTTCTTCTAACGCTGTTAGAGTATTCGAGGTCTAGGGGTATTTGTTTTATGTTCATTTCTTCCTTTTTAAAAAATAAATAAAATGATGATGACCGAAAAGATTTTAGTGTTTAAGCTGAAAGAAATATATTTGTAATGCATGAATTTCTTGACTATTACGCCTCTAAAACTAAATTATTTTACTATAAAGAGTATATCACTGGTAGTAATATTTTGGTTAATATGTTTAATTCAATTTCAAATACAGGAAATATATTAATATTGATCACTGTTGGCCTTGCAACTTCGTTAAATTATGAGATTTGAGGTGAGGACGGAAACCGTTATCCTCAAATTCGTTTGTATTAGTTACTTTAAGATCAGTCGTTTTGCCCATAAGAGTCACTTTATATATTCATTCCTGAGAGGCCTAGGTTGATTGACGTTTTCCAATGTAGTCTTGGGTTTGATCCCTCTTTTTTATCTTTCCTAACAAGTTTCATTGGCCAACTCTTCCCACCCTGAGGTTATCAGAGAATTCTACTGTTAGAGGTTTTTTAATGTTCTTTTCTTTATTTTAAATAAGATGTTGTGTCCGATAGGTGATGCTCCTTAGAAAAAAAAAGTACTAAATGCCTAATTATAAATTCGTACTAAATTTCGTAACTGCGTAACCAACAAAAATACAATTGAAATTTCAAATTGTCGACTTAAAATAGGATTACCTTAGTTTGGTCAGTGAAAGATCAAACTCCTTTGCTACTACAATTCGATATTGAACCTACTGAGTGTCACAAGCTTCCAGGTATTATAAACACAAATCAAATCCAGTTAAAGGCAATACAAAACAAATTGAAAACGTAACACAATTCCAGTCGCAATAACAGTACAGTCACGTTCAGGTAGGTCTATGATTAAATTACAAAATAAAACTTAAATGTTGCTTACACATAAAAATACAAATCACTTTGTTACCCATCGTAGTAGTGAAAATAACTGTATTTTTATATTGAATTCGATAAACATTTTCGTCAGCGAAGGTCATGATTTCGTTATTTAAAAAAAAATAAATAGTGCCTAGTAGATTAAAATAGTAGAATGAAGGTGAAAACAAATTTTAGACACGATTAAAATTCGCTAATTTTGATTATCATTCTATATTAAAATTACCAGATTTCATTTTCATTTAACTAGCTTTATAATCACTATTACACGGATTTATTGACGACACAATGTATCACAACTGTTAACCCAGGAGAGAATGTACGGGTGTGTTACCAAACTAACGAACTAATATTGGCTACACATGTGCTCGCCACACTCCAGACTTAAAACCACAGGAAAGAAAACTATATTTATTTTAAGTATCTTATGTTATATCACTCTGGAATAACTCGTTTACACAAACAGGCATTTTTCATTCAGAATGACTTTCAATATCCTCTGACTGTTTTATACTCTTTAATTAACGGTTGCATTCCTTCTCATGTTAATGTTTACAGAAATATATACTATTTACTTTATTAAATTAATTAGTTGAAAAAAGTACTGGATATTCTCATATTCTAGATGGAAAAATCGTCACTGAAATATACGTGTCATGTAGATTGATTTCAATTCAAACCTACATACTTGTGTTATTAAAATCTTATTAACACTGTCATTAAACAACACTACAATAACAACATCATTAACATGTAAATGCACCAAATACAATGAGATTATCTCCCAATAAATGTATTTGTGTAACGAAAAATAGTTTTCGCAGTAGATACTGGTCAATTTACATTCTAGATTTACCATCTTGTTTAGATATTCTATGCATATTGAGAGGTTTTTAGATTGCTTGAATAAAGGAAACTCATTTATAGGTTATTGAGAAGACAAAATTCTCAACTAAGACTAGTTTTTCCGCACTACTAATCTGTACATATGTATTAAAATATTATGTTCTATTTTATATTATAACAAAGAAACATGTTTCAACTTCATGTCAATTTGTTTTAATATATAATTATTTAAATTTGATCTCATCGTACAATTTAGTCGTAAATAACAAGGTAGTATAGAATCTGACTGTTGTTGTTTTTATAAAAGAACAAACAATCCATGACCGCCACACATAGGATGGACGTATTGTAGGTTAACAGTTGAAATAAGGACATTTTTATACTTTTATATTGATCAACGGTAGAAACTTCATTAACTTGTAGAAACTTCAATAAACAAATGAATGAAACACAATTTACCCAACAAAAAAAATCACTTTATTTGTCCAAAACAAACACAAGACGACGGTTCAATTAGTAAGTTATCATCCTCAGCTGCTACATGTACACTAATCCCACTGACAGTGATGTGTTGTATTTCACTACTAAAGTAATTTTTTGTGAAAATTTGTGTTTCATTCGCTTGTTTATTTTATATTGATGTTTATTTATTTTACAATTATAATTTTAATAACACATTATCTAAAATTGTTATTAATTAGTTGTATGATCTAAGAAACAATTTAACTTCGCAGGTGTTAAAACTGATAAACACAATCTTGCAGTCTTCCAGAGATACACACATAAACGTAAATACCTTTTCAATTAACGATTTCAATAAACTCATCATAGATGAATTAATTGTTTCATTTTGTTTGGTGTGCGTGGCTTCTGAGAAAACACTTTCTCAGGTGATTGTGAAGACCACTTGATGGGATTGAGGGTGACTAACCCATTTACCAGTAATTAGAGCTTGGATAAATGTGTTATAGCTCTATTCTGTCTAATTTGAGGGATCATAGTGTTTCCAATATGTTTTTGGAGAGATTACCAATTACTGTGCCGTCTAAAATACTGGGATAAAACTGATGTAGGTCAGACCACAAGAATGGTTGCTTTTCAATAGTTTCATGAGGTTTATCCTGAGAATATTAAACTCAGTTCTGCTGGTTTATATCTCTGTTTAACTTGAAACTAGCTTCGTCTCACCACAATATATTTAACAAAACCTAATTTCCCTTTCTCTCTTACTTTTAACACAATTTCACAAAACTGCGTATTAAAAACAAATATAGAACGTTCGTCATGGAACTATATGTGACCGTCTCCACTTCTTTTGACCAGCTGGAAGCTCGGGCTGGCTGGAGACCGCGTACACTTTAGCCGAATCTTGTCAGGATGGGCCAAGGAGTCGGGTTATGACGCTAATGAAAGCAAGTTAAATTAAATGTTACCTTTTATTTGAGCGCCGAATTAGATTACAGAAATATTTATAATTTATAAAAAAGACATAACGGCTAGATAAAGCCTTAATAGTGGCCGAAAATCATACCGATTAATTATATAGCACGTGGCCGAAAATGGACTGACCTCGTCCCGTAGTGGTCTTCCTTCTCGCGGCTCTCGGAACAGACTCCCGCTCGGCTCGCTGGTTCAAGACATCCACTCTTCGTCTCTCCCCCCCCCCTCTACGTAATCTTCCACTGCTCAACAAAATCGCAAGTGCCAATTCATATTTTATTATTTAGAATCCCTTCCCATCCTAATTTATACTGATTATAGTTTTGGTTTGGTGGGCTCCTAGGCTGGGCCACATATACACATGTCATTGACTAGCACAGCAATATATAACATCGACTTCCCCTCATAGTAGATGTTGGAAATTATTCCTATGAATAGCCAAACATGTCTGCACTACTTTTTTCCTGTCCTTAAAAGACTCTCATTAATTATTCACGTAGAATGTTGTTGGAGAAATCACGGACGTTTGTAGTTCCTCGAGTGTGTGGGTGTTTCCGAGATAAACCTTACTTTTTACATAATTCCAGAAGTAAATAATCCTTTGGGCTTATAAGTCCGAAGAGCAAGGTAGCCACAAGCACTTGAAAATCTCCGAAAAACATGTCGTCTTGTAGAATCCAAGAATTATTAATTTCATTCTCATCTAGCTCTCCCATAAATTAATAAATTATTGAATGGTTTTACAATGATAATCTGAATTTATTGTTTTTATGAAGTATATTCAATTGACTATTCTTCTTCTGGTTATTACACCCTCAATCTGCTGATGAAGTAGAGGAATTTCTTATGAGTTATTGGCAGACCATAAACGTGAGTTATGTGCATGCACATACTGTGATAAATATAACAATGGCAGTATTGCACATAATAATGCAAATTAATTTTGGTTTTAGGCTAATTTTGGGTGTTATATACAATTACCAAGAAATTAAAAAACTCATTTTGTTTGCCATTAATTTTTTTTTATCTCTTGTAAATATTGGAAAAGGTAATGATTTTTTATAAATTCATCAGTAAACATTTTGAATGAGCGCCATGTTGAAAGTATACGAAATAAAGTCCTGGTTTTTTGTACATTGCTAAAAAATCACATACATAATATGTGTACAAAATTTGGACTAGATATCTTATTTATTTCCAATTATTTTTTTTAACATAAACTAGCGGACATATTGAAAACTAAGTATTTTAGGACATATGGACCTTTTTATTTATGTTTACCAAAGGAACCATATCCTGAAGTTTTTGAACGTAGTTTGACAACACTCTTTTTATAGTCACTTTTCTAGTACGGAGCGAGTCAACAAGTTTTATTTTTGTTTTTATCAGAGGCATGTGTTTACTTGTCTTGTGTGATCCAGAAGATGAAATTTTCAGATACCAATAACACAAGTTGATACCTCTCTCACTTCTCACTTTGTTTGTTGCTCAATTGATATTAGAACTCATGTATATTTTTAATTTGTCTATTAAAAATATTAAAAGTGTAAAATAAAGCAAAAGCTTATAGTTTCAAATATTTATAAATATTTGAAACTTTAAGCTTTTGCTTTATTTTATCCTTGAATATGGAGTTTCTACAAGAAATATCTGCTATTACAATAAAGTTTAAAAAAATATTAAAAGTGTTCAGGTATACCTCAAATATTAGAGTTTATTAGATTATACTACATTGAACAATGTATCTGAAAACAATACATCTAATTATACTTTACTTTACACAGAACTCTAACTATTTTAAATATTTTCCGTTCTATAAATAATCATACTTTATTGTTTGAAACAATTTTCACGATCTAACAGCTGATTTTAGTTAACAGTCTCTACCGTAATTCTCTCCGGCATGCCGGCACGTAATCAATAATCGTTCAGGATTGTGAGGCATGCAATATATTATCTTAGACATGGTGTCTTGGATAAACTGAGAGTAAATCACTTTAACCGTTCACCCTTATCTGAACAAAGAGAAATTCAGTTAGAACGTTTGTTTTAACTCTGAAATTAAATAATATAATTGTATGTAGCGGGTGTTCCAAGAAGGTCGCTATTTTAAAACTAATTTGCCGGATATACGGAACACTCTATAACTTGACATTTTATAGTTATGTTACATAGATACGAAAAAACATATAATCGAGTTTACTTTTTCTATGATCAATTAAAACAAAATGGCGGAATAACAAAAAGAACCTTTATCTTCTGGATAGAACCATTTCCTCCCACAATGCAATGTAATTAAAATGTGCATTGTCGTTTGTTAATATCGATCAGCTGTTGTTTTGTTAACACATAAAAGTAGTTAAATTTGGTTGTTGTGTTCGTTTAGTTTATTTGTGATATCTAACTTCGAAATATTGACAGTAAAATGGGGTTCTTGGTCTATTGCTTTTGAAAATATATATGAAGCTATAAGGATTTTACTAAGAATTTACGAAAATGTATTCCTCCATAAAAAAATCAATTCATAAATGGAAAACTATGCTACTGGAAACAGGATCAGTTTCAAACAAATACCAAAGATTTTCTAACAGAAAATGTAGAGCTTGTATATGCTACTTAACTGAAATCTCCAAACAGGCCTATTTCCCTTACAAAACTTTCATCCCCTACTCGGTTAGCAAAGTCGTCAGTTCAAATTTATGCCAATAAAAACAAAATAAATTTTTATAAAACACATTTAGCTCACGAACTGCAGGAAGGTGACCCAAACAGACTAGTGGAATTTTGTTCGAAGGTAATTGAAAGGCTTGATGAAAATCCAGAGTGGTATGAAGGAATTCTCAGATGAAGCTACATTCTACCAAACTACCAAACAGGAACTGTAGACATAATTCTAATTACTATACATATCTTATACGATTAGGGCTTTAAATAAAAGGGTATAATTGTTTGAGCTGCTATCACCAAGGATGGTGTTTTATGTTATGACTTATCCCATCAGACAATGACTGGAGACAGATACGCATCAATATTAACTGATCACAGAGTTCCTCATCTTACTCAATCCGATATGAGGGACATTTTTCTAACAGGAAGGAGCTAATACTTATTACGACAATTACTGTTATTTCTCTTTACGTTTTCATGTTATCTGTAAATCATCAACTTGTATTGGTTATCCAAATTAAATCAATTTCGTGAAAAAGTACCATTTTTTTGATAAATATATAAATGTAAAATTATAAAAATTATCTTATATTTTCTGTCCAACAATCCTTTTCTGGTAATCTCAGATTACCAGTTTCCGCGGTCAAGTACTATCATTAGATCTATACTCCAGTAAAGTTCTCAAAAACATAATAGAGATATTCATTATTAAAATTTTCTCCATCTAGACCCAGTAATATATTTACATTACGTTTTTTACATGTCATTTGAGTAAAAAACAACACATAACATTGAAAAACACAAAAACAAAACAGATTCTGGATAGTTGTTTAATTTATTGGGCCGTTCTTCCACACAATTAAATGTGCAACTGAATATTGATTATTAATTGTTTATAAGAAAGGTCCAATAAATAGATCTGTTGATGACGCTGAAACCAGTAATCTGAGATTACTAAAAAAGGATTGTTAGACAGAAAATATAAGGTAATTTTAATAATTACATCAATATATTTATTATAGAGAATCCTGGTAGAAATTTACCAAAAATGTCTAAATTCGTTTGTTATTCCGCAATTGTAGGGGTTGACGGTACAAAAATTAAACTGGAGGGTATATGTTTACATATCTATGTAACATAACTGTAAAGCTTCAAGTTTGTAAAGTGTTCCATATGTCCGGGATATTATTTATAAAGTATCGACATCTTCGTGGGACTCTCCGTATATCTGAGTGGTTTGCGAACACCGTAAAAGTTTAAAATGAAGATGCCATTCGATGCCCTACACGCAACAAAACTCTCTTACTAAATAGTAGCATTGACTGTTGCTACCTGTTGCAACCTTTAAAGGTTGTATTTCTTCTCAATGTGAATAGAAACACACACACACACACACACACACACACACATATATATATATATATATATATATATATATATATATATATATATATATATATATATATATATCAACTATTTCTTTTGTGAGATTAGTTTAAAAAAATACATAGATTAATCATAACTGGAAAATACATAGCTCGGAGTATGATGAAATTCAAAACCAAAGAACTTGTGGTATTCAAATATTCATAACACTGTCCAATAACACAATTAAACACAATTCCAATAACAACAGTATTAACATGTTAATATACGAAATATAATGTATTTATCTCTCAATAAAAATGTTTACGCAAGGAAAAATAGGTTTCACACTAGATACGGGTCAAATCACATTCTGTGTTCGCCATCTTGTTTAGATATTCTATGCATATTGAGTGCTGTTTAGATTGCTTGGGTAAAGGAAACCCACTTATAGGTTATTGTGTGTTGTGGAGACAATGTTCTCAACTAAAATATAGAAAGACTAGTTTTGTCGGCGTTGAACGCGGAACATTATATATTGTATCATATTTCATTGTATATGACATGTTGCAACTCCATATTATTATTTTTTAATTGTAAATTTCAGTCTTAAATTACTCGTCAATATACAAACAGTTTCTTTTTACATATATCTAAATCTACGTGAAAATATTTTAAAGGCTTTGGATATAACCTTGTATGTAGTGAACATAAAATGGTGTAAACCTATCTGTAGGAGCGGTGGACATTTCATCATGTCACAGGTCCGCGATACCATGAGGGATGAGGGAGATTGCAGTTGGTAGAATTTCTATATCGGAAATTCACTGATAATCAATGACAGGAATATTATAGATTAAATATGAAAATGGTTCTATCGTTGTTTAATGTAATTGGGATTGAAACTATGGCTTCGCTGCTGAATTCAATTTGCAATAACTGTTTAACACAGGCTGTACGCTAAACTTTGTTATATCGTGATTGTAAAAGTTTAAGTAAAGTTGTAAAGGAAGAGTTATATCTATTAAATAGTGTACTGATTTAGATATTACTTTGTCACATAAAATAACTCTAGAGAAAGTTATATAATAGGTAAAAAAACAATGTCGAGTTTTTTAAAGATATATCCATCTTGAAGTCTCTTGAGTCTAAAATAGTTTTTGGAATGAAGTCTAAAAAAAAATCAATGTCGAGTTTTTTAAAGATATATCCATCTTGAAGTCTCTTGAGTCTAAAATGGTTTTTGGAATGAAGTCTAAAAAATCAATGTCGAGTTTTTTAAAGATATATCCATCTTGAAGTCTCTTGAGTCTAAAATGGTTTTTGGAATGAAGTCTAAAAAAATCAATGGCGAGTTTTTTAAAGATATATCCATCTTGAAGTCTCTTGAGTCTAAAATGGTTTTTGGAATGAAGACTAAAAAAAATCAATGTCGAGTTTTTTAAAGATATATCCATCTTGAAGTCTCTTGAGTCTAAAATGGTTTTTGGAATGAAGTCTAAAAAAAATCAATGTCGAGTTTTTTAAAGATATATCCAACTTGAAGTCTCTTGAGTCTAAAATGGTTTTTGGAATGAAGTCTAAAAAAATCAATGTCGAGTTTTTTAAAGATATATCCATCTTGAAGTCTCTTGAGTCTAAAATGGTTTTTGGAATGAAGACTAAAAAAAATCAATGTCGAGTTTTTTAAAGATATATCCATCTTGAAGTCTCTTGAGTCTAAAATGGTTTTTGGAATGAAGTCTAAAAAAAATCAATGTCGAGTTTTTTAAAGATATATCCATCTTGAAGTCTCTTGAGTCTAAAATGGTTTTTGGAATGAAGACTAAAAAAAACCAATGTCGAGTTTTTTAAAGATATATCCATCTTGAAGTCTCTTGAGTCTAAAATGGTTTTTGGAATGAAGTCTAAAAAAAATCAATGTCGAGTTTTTTAAAGATATATCCATCTTGAAGTCTCTCGAGTCTAAAATGGTTTTTGGAATGAAGACTAAAAAAAATCAATGTCGAGTTTTTTAAAGATATATCCATCTTGAAGTCTCTTGAGTCTAAAATGGTTTTTGGAATGAAGTCTAAAAAAAATCAATGTCGAGTTTTTTAAAGATATATCCATCTTGAAGTCTCTTTAGTCTAAAATGGTTTTTGGAATGAAGTCTAAAAAAAATCAATGTCGAGTTTTTTAAAGATATATCCATCTTGAAGTCTCTTGAGTCTAAAATGGTTTTTGGAATGAAGTCTAAAAAAATTTATGTCGAGTTTTTTAAAGATATATCAATCTTGAAGTCTCTTAAGTCTAAAATGATTTTTTGAATGAAGTCTATCGTATGTGGATGGCTTTCCAGCCCTAACGTGGACAGATTGTAACCAAAGAAGTATGTGGGCATATTTTTATCATATCTTAAAAAGATATTATTAATTTTTTTTAATAATTGTAAATTTTGGGACAGCTACTATTTGAAACAAAACAAACAGATCAGGATTTTCTTGAAATCAGCTTTAACAATTTTTATCTTTTTTTGTACAAGTTTAGCCTCATAACACCCAAACAAATCATATTGGTTGCTACCTCTCATCAACTGCTGTTTTAGAAGTTATCGGTAAAATTTAAAAAAATATCGGCCTTGGGGCTGTATAAAAAACGCAATTTCTTAAAATCGATTTTACTGATTTCGTTCAAAATTTTAGTGTAATTGTGAAAGTTAACGACACAAACCTAAAATATTGCAGTTCAAGAATAATTGTCGGAAAGGGCTCGATGAAAAAAGCGAGGTCCATTGTTCAGACAACCACTTGTGTTGTTTTAAATCTACAGTTGTATGAAATTGTCTCTCGTGGTAAATTACAAGTTTTGAGTAGGAGGAACATTCGCTTAGCTCACTCTACACAAGTTATTAAAAGAAATTGCAGAGACACAATCGTAATTAAGTTTGAAGTAAGCAAAATGGAACAAGATGAAGAAGCTCTCCCCCTCTTCCAGACAAATTTAGTTAAACAAAGCAACACGCACGTATCAGCAATTTTGCCTTGTCGTAGGGATAATTTATTTTTTCTTCTTCATTGTAAGATATTTAAACCTCTTATTTTGACGTAAGAGAAATTTGTCTTTAGTACATTGTAGTAAGACAGAAGTTTCATAGAATTAAACAATTTGTTTCAAACTATTAAAATATGATCTACATTTAGGGATTAAATAAATTTAAAGTTTCAAAATTATTTTAATAATATAAATGAGCTACAATTGTTTCGCCTTGCGGAATCATCTAGTTTCCCGATGTTAGATAGTTGCCCGATGATGCCGCAAGGCGAAAAAATTGTAGCTCATTTATATTATTAAAATAATTTTGAAACATTAAATTTATTGCTTTATTTAATCCTTAAATATGGAGTTTCTACAAGAAATACCTAATGTTACATTAAATTTGATCTACATTTATTACCTTGTGTTTTTGGTTCGAAAGGAAAAATGTAATTTGACAATAGTTTATACTATAATTCTTATTTTATTTGCATAACACCCTCAGAGGCTCTACTACAGTGAGTGAGAATGGGCGAATCTCATGAGCATTTAGTTGGAAATACATTTTTTCCTTAATTGTTAAGTTAGATACGATTGTTTCATATTTCCCATTTGATCTCACTTGATCAACTCTTGTTCTTTTCCGACTCTGCCGTCATAACCCCTCGAATACTCGAAGAAATGTTGATAAAAAAGATGAAAGAGACTACGTTAAAGAAAGTGTAGATCCAGCTATGAGCCCTGGGAATTGCCATGTCCGTATTCGTTACAGATGAGTCTTTGAGGGCATTTTTTATATAAATCACTAAGATTAATAATTTACGAGAAAGAATATGTATAAAGAAATAAAAACATTCTCGTTCACCTCGTCTTTAAAACGAGACATCTTTACGTTAAATTTATAAAACGCAATGTCGGTTTTTCAACTTATAATACGAGGACGGTTGTTCCGATTTTCATTCATTTTTATTTCCAATGCAGGTACTGTACGGTTTTGGTTAGGTTATGCTTGACTAAAATTGGTTTCGTAATTCCCAACGTAAAACAATATATAACTGCATAGATAATAATCATAATTTTTAGCATTTAATGTATTTAAAAATATGTTTATCAATTACAAAGTTGATATATTATTTGAATGATAGGCCTAATTGAAACTAAAAATGTATTGAAATCGATGCAATAAATATTTTGGTGCAGAAAACAGGAAATCAAAATATTGAAACATGCTTTATTCAATTAATTATGTTTTGACAATGACAAAGCTAATATACGATTTAAACGTTAATCGGGATTGATGAATTATTTTAAAATCCGTGCAAAAATACATTAGTTTAACAATGTTTCGCTAATAATTAAGAGAAAGTTCATATTCCGTATATTTGACATTTTTTCGATAATGTACATATTAGCAAGAGAGAGAGAGAGAGAGAGAGAGAGAGAGAGAGAGAGAGAGAGAGAGAGAGAGAGAGAGAGAGAGAGAGAGAGAGAGAGAGAGAGAGAGAGAGAGAGAGAGAGAGAGAGAGAGAGAGAGAGAGAGAGAGAGAGAGAGAGAGAGAGAGAGAGAGAGAGAGAGAGAGAGAGAGAGAGAGAGTATTATCGACTTAAGGTTTCCAGTTATCTATAAAGATTTTATACCTTTCATATAGCAAAAGATCAAAAATGTCGTTATTATTCTGTTTTAGCTAGCACCGACTGAAGGTGTTTTTAACTTGCGTTTGTTTAAGAATATTGTTGTTTTATAATTGTTCTTTTAACTTTGTTTTTGAAAGTCCTAACTATTTTATACGTTGATTTTGAAAGGTAAGAGAAATTGCCTTGTAGGCATTCCAATTTTTGACATATAATTCTTCTAATTTTGAAGTTACTATTGCGGGTATAGTTACTACAATGTTGTTTCTTAGATAGGACACGATATCAAGTTTGATTTATTAACTTATTATTATGTGCGATCAATCCAATATGGTGGAGGTAGAGGAAATCCTTTAAGGAAAGTAAGTAGAGAAAGTTTTATAAATTTTATAAAATTCCCAAACTTAATACTCAGCACACCTTATGTAATATAGCTTCTGGGGGGAGGGGGGGGCTTTTACGTAGTGACAAATGTATAAGGATTTGTCCTGCCTTGTCAGAATAACAAAAGTGCTTCAGTCTGATGGATCGCTGCTAATTTTGGGCTGTATGAAACAATTTTGTAATATGATTTACCGAAATAATAACTTTCACTCTAAAACCTTTAGAACATTTTGATGGATTGTAAATTGAAATACTTATAGTTTAATAAAATTGTTTTTATTTTGAACTTATTATATTTTAGTAAACAGTATTGCGACGGGTTAAAAATATTTATATTTCAAATTTCCATACGTATTAGCTTTCTAATAATACATTTTAGTATCAGTAGAATTATTTACATTATGCGTTTTAGCTAATAATGATAACCTTAAAACAAAGTTTTAACTATATATGAGTAGTTTTGTGCATCCTTTACCCTTTAAAACTTTCCTCATTTGCAAAACTTAGCCACATCACGTGAAGCGTTGTTAATTAGGAAAATGTCTTAAAAGTTAGTTAACATAGTTTTATAAGAATAATGAAAGTTTGAAAAACCTTTCGACAAATTATTCGTGGCTGCAGTTGTTATTTCACTTTTTTTTAAACAAGATTATCTACATTTTCCGATATTTTAATACTTTTTACGATCTTTGTTTTCTTCTATATTATAATAATATTTTGTTTGTTAAGGGAGGAACATAGATCATATCCAGAAAGGGTGGTTGTAAGAATGACTAAAGATTCAATGTAGTCATGAAATAATGTAGACGGGAGTGAACCAAATTTCTTAGTTAATAAGATTTGATTTTAAAAGCAAAATTATAAACAAAACATATAAACCCTTAAAACGTAAATTTTTAAAAATCATTTATTAATGTATTGTAGTTTAACATTAAAACATCTGAAGTAATCTATAGAACTTTTGTCTTTTCTTGTAAGACTGTGTGGGAATGTTAGTACTATAATTTTGCAGTACAAAAGAGTAGAAACAACAATGTGACACATATATAATAGTATAATAATAATCTTTTGTAGATCTTATTGTTTAATCTAACCTCAAATTGATTTAAAGCTTTTCTAATAAATCAGCTTTTATTAATCTGTAATATTTTTATGGTTACGAGGTAAAAACCTTTCAGTCATCATCGCCTTATAAAACAAAAGAAAAAAGGGTGTAACATAACTAACTCTAGCTCTTGAAGACTGTAATAGCGTCAGGGTCGGAAGAGAACAAGAGTTGGTCAAGGGAGACCTGAAGAAAACGATAAAAACGAGAGATCTAACCTAAGAGTACATGAGAAGAAAGTTGTAGATCCAGTTGTCTTCCCCGGGCCCGTCACACCAGTTTTAACTATGACCAATGACTACATAAATACTATAAGACACGACATAGGATAGGGAAATAGTCTACGTTTTACGGGTGCTGTTCATCACAAGTTTGACACACAGCTATCAGAAAGCGCTAGCAGCAGGTGCTTGACTGTACGCATCCCACTTGGTTGAGACTGTACAACTGTTGACCTCTCTCTCACAAACCTTCTCACTTACTTCCGTCAGCATAGTCAGTGTTGTCCGTTCGTGCGCTGAGATAAGCGATTCTCGACCTTCCCTCGCATCTCTGGTCCCATATGTGGCATCAGTGCGTTTTCTCTTACCCGCCTGAAACATTGTTTGACCGTAGAGCCACCTAGCGCCAGTCACATCAACTTCAGATTCTCTAGCAGCACACCCTAGCGGGTAATGGTCAACTCAAGAATAAGCGTAGAATATTTAACATGGCCATGTCGTGTCTTATAGTATTTATGTAGTCATTGCTATGACTGAGTCCCAATAGTGGGTCGAATCTTCCAACAGCTTTAGAATCGGAAGAGAACAGGAATTATTAGAGACCTAATAGAAGAAAAAGCTAAAAGTGGAATCTAACTCAAGACTACATAAAGAAAGCTGTAAATTCTAATACAGTAATGTATTATGTGAAAAAGAAGAAAGGCCTTTATACTTACAATAATTTAAACTTGTGATTGAAATTGTTACCCTCAATAGCTGATAATTAGTAGCGTATGGAGGAAGCATCAACACCATATGCAGGACATGTTTGTCTTTCATTAGTAGTAATCAGGACGAAGGACATCAATGCGAAACTGTTTACTTAGATTACTTGGATTTATAATATATCACCCTTATTAATAATTTGTTAAACTAATAGTTTATACAGTATTAACCTTGCAATAATAGATTATTGCAGTTTCTATTGTATTAAATTATATTCCAGATATTATATTTTATTATCATAGAAAATGGTATCTGGAAATGACATTTGAAGAGTTATATATATTACAAAGAGCTATTACAAATAATTATCTATAAGAGGGATTACGTAATCTATCTTATCTCCCTCATACTATCTTCTTTTACATTTCTTCTTTCACATAAAAATAACTTTTCCAAAATTGTTATTTTTTTGCAATTCAACTCTAAAGATTTCTACTCAGCAACCACTGTTTATTTAAAGTGGGCCCTCCGTCCGTATAATGGATATTTCATTTAAGAAAACAGTAACCAATTTTGTTAGAGCAAATTTTCAAAAAATTGGTGTTGTTTTGTTGTTTTCTATTCTTATTATAGAGTTGCGTATCGGTAAGATGAACTTGAAAATATTTTCATGACATTGACATCCTTTGAGATAACAAAAACGATTTAATCACACATAACCATAACTTTAGTAGTTTTTCAGTTTCAAATTCAACCCATATTTTGATCCATTATAGAAAATTAGCACAAGAAACAGCCCGAAATAAAGATTCCTAGCCCCCTAATAGCGTCTAGGTAGGAGGGTTGGAATAGAACAGTGACCTGATAGAAAGATGATCCCGCTAGGTTATCTCTGTATTCCCACATCTATACTCAATAAATGTGAACCTATAAGGGGATGTGTAAAATTGTACAGGAGCATAATAATGAATATATTTATACCAATGTAAAATCAGATATATATCCTGTACACCTTGTGTACATATTCTAATAATTCGTATTATTGTTTAAAGGATATTTGCTTTTCTGACTAACGCAACAAAAACCACAAAGTGAAAGTCTGAAAAAAAAATTAGTTTTGAAACTTTGCCAAAGTTTAGCTTCCAATATATCTTCACTGCATTGCGGCTTCTAACAGTTCGCAACAATCCCTACGCACCCAGACACACTCAGCATACAGCGTTTATAATTTGTATCCCTCGTCTAGTTTGTAATAGAAATTATTATTACCTTATTGAAACTGTAACACAGAGGACGATTAAGTGACAACCTATTATATCCTTAAGTATATTCTGGGACTAAATCGATCCTAATTTATATGTGTAGGCTACACAATACTAGTGATTTTATGGTCTTGTTCCTTAGTATAATAAATAAATCATTCTTATTATAAACCCAATGTGCCTTCAGGAATTTACTATAGTGTAGTACGGGCATGACATTCCCGAGGTACTCTAGCTGGATCTACGCCTTTTTCGTGTAGTTTTATGTGAGATTCCTCTCTTTCATGTTTCCTATAAACAATTTCTTGACCAACTCTTGTTCTTTTCCCAGCCTTTAATTTGAGGGCTAGGTACTTTATTTTATCGTTTTTTTTTGTTTTGTTTTTTTATAACTGAATGGTCGAAGGGATTTTTGCATTTAAACAACAATAATATAAGTTCAGTGTAGTTACTCCCCAGCGCACATCGTAACAACAATGTTCAAAGCCAAGATAATAATATTAGATACTATACACTTGAACAAAATACCACTCGCAGAGAGCAATAATAAGAGCTAAAAATTAAAGATTAGTTGGTTTCTGTCATAATGTATGTGATTTATCAATAAAATCAGAGTGGTAAAAAAATATTATCATATATTAGTAGATATATATTTAAATTCTGCAATGTTAACGGTTTTATCTTTAAAAAATACTTTAACCATTGGTGTGCCTCAGTAGCCGATGTGCCAATTCGTTCGAAGCGTAAACAATCCGACTACCTTTTTCATTTTAATTAAATTTATTGATTGTACATACACACAAGTTACATAAAAGTTATATCATGTTTTAGAGGGAATGTATGGTAACCAAACATTGTTCCTGTAAAACCTGTAAACATCACAGTAAAATCCAAAATATGACGTTAATTCATATAAAGGAAAAAGTATTTAGTTTGCAAGTTTTTGTTTTTTTGAACGGATGAAAACTTCTGCGTGAGTAACATAAACAAAGTAATTGAAATATAATATTTAATTCGAAGTTTGTTTATTCAACAATTATGTTCATTCACATGAACATATTGAACATGTTCATATTCAATATTGTTCAATAATTCAATAATTGTTCAATATTGTTCAATAATTCAATAAGTGTTCAATATATGAACATATTGAATTGTTCATATTCACATGAACAATTATGTTCATTCACATTATGTTCATTCACACCATTGTATTTAATAATTCCAAGTGTGTGTTCTATTCCTAGTTGAACCTACTAATTTGGGGTTCTATGCCTTAGGTACTGTGCTGTGACTATGTTGAATGGCCGCCATTTTAGAACGGAAAATAAATAAAAACCTAAATAATAAACATTATTGAAAAAAACATTTTAAGATTTCATGAAGATAGGCTCAAGAGTATTAAGTAAATGTGTGACAAACATAAAAGACAGAATGCTAAATGGTCGAGTTTCGTCGGTCAATAAAACATACGATATTTAAGCTCTAAAATAAAATACGATTACATCTTTTTAACCCTCGTCGGCTTAATTAACAAACCAAGTAACTCACATTTTCCACTTTTTACAGGAGGAACAAAAAACTGATTTATTTTTGTTGAAGAAGGAATTTTTTTTCAACTTTTTTTTGGTTTAATTAAGATTTATTAATTGTAATACAATTAAAAAACACTTTTTTTCTTATCTTAACATTTTCTTATATACAGTGGAGTTACAAGGATTGAACTAGATCAACTATAGGAGTTACGTGTTAGATTAATGAAAGATACGTGGTTTGCAAAAACCACACTTGGAGTTAAATGGTATTCGCACTTTTTCATCGATAATGAATGTTCCTGTTTCGATAAGGTTGCCAATACCATGAAAAGTGTCAGGCTTTGACGGTAGAGTAGATTCAATAGTTGTTGACGGTAGCTTGAACCGAGTCGATTTTGATAGTTTAGTGTCAGTATTTATTTCTTCATTACTGAATATTTGTAGATTTAGCTAGTTGTAATATTGTTTTTGTTCTTGATGACATTTTGAAGCTGAAAAAAACAGAATGGAATTAGTGGTCAGTAAAGAAAAACAATACTGGCCACTTAACTCCTAAAGTTTTTCACATTCCACAGTTTTTATTTAAACAAACCACGTAACTCCTTGCAACGCTCTGAAAGCAAACCTCGTAACTCCATAATTAAAAATTGAACAAACCACGTAACTCCTAAATAGTAGAATACAGGTATACAAATAGTAAAACATTTTATTATATTGTAACATTACATACTGTAAAAATCCTGGTAAATAACAATACTCAGTAGTTTTTCAAATTAAAGTCAAAACCTTTGATCCAGGTGAACGCACAATAAAAAACAGTAACTCCAATTTTGTGGTAACTTAACCTAAAAGTTTGCTACTGCAACAAAACACGTAACTATCTTTTTCTTTTAAAGGTTATTTTTATATTATATAAAACAATAATATGGTAATTTCTACTATAAAATATCAATTACTGTACTACTTAGATGTTATTTAGTATAGAACTTGTACGCCAAAATAAGAAATATTAATTTGCAAACAACCAAACACTGAACTCTGCACATGGCAATAGCATTTGCATTGAGACAGGCTGCCACTACTTGGAGTTATTTGGTTTGCATAAACAAATTTTCCTCTTAAAATATACGTGGTTTGTTTTTTCCCTTTTTTCGGTATTTAAAATTTTTGTGGAGTTACAAGGATTTAATCAACTGTGCAGGCACCTTAAACCTACACAATAACATATAAATCACAAAAACACATTTTTTTGGAGTTACGTGCTTTGTTAATTAAGCCGACGCCCTGTTATATCTCTACCTTTGCCTTACCTGCAAGACAAGCAGATTGTCTATTTAGACATGTGAAGTGGTAGCTCCTTGATTTTATTTTAGACATGTCAGAGAAAATGTTTCTTCGTATCAGTAGCAAGCTTGGAGCCTCCTATCATCTATTTTAGGAGAAATTATTGAGATGACGAAAATTTTTCCATTAAATATATTTTTGGAAATAGCTGTTAAAATTAGCAAAAACAGCATAAACTCTCTTGTTAAATGAAACCAGTAAAATAAAATACTACATATTCTTTTGTAAAGCTATGAGACTTAAGTAGGTGTGAATTCAAATATATTGATAACTTGGAAATTTTATCTACATGTGGTTTTAAAAATACGTGTCCTAATTTCGTGAATTAATTCAGGCAATCAAAATAAAGAAAAAAAGTTGTTATCAACATCTCCTAAAATTCTTTGTTGTCTGTTTTTTGGCCATTTTATGTTTTGTAGAAAAATAACAATAACTTTGGAAACCATTATTATCTGGTGACGAAATTTGATATACATTTTCTATGTTACGTTTTTTACAGCATACCAAAAATCAAAATTGATATTGTAAATTTTCAAAATGGCGGACCGTTCCATTTTTAGAGAATAGTGTTTATTTTAAAACATTTGCCATTTTAACAATTAATTTATAAGCCTCAGTTTTGTTTGTTTGGTAAGTTAGAAATAATATAATAAAAATTCTGTATATTAAATTTAGACTGGAATTCTAAATGATTTTTACAGTTATATTATCTTTCGAAAAAAACACAAAATGGCCGAAAAGTGGTTAACGATACTTTTTCGACATGCGAATACAGGACATTTTTCTCTATTTTGATGTTACACAATATTTGAAATATTTTTGTACATTTTTACTTAAGCTTCCTGCTTGAAAGTTTCATAAGCTGTTCAAATGAAGTTTATCATTAAAACGTTTTCCTTTTCTAAATAACTGCTCTTTATGCCTTGATCCACTGTTATATTTAATACAGATTTTTTTTACTTTATGTAGTAGGAGCCTAACTTTATCTTCTATTCCTCGGAACCGTGAAGTAATATTTTGCAGTAACCGCTATTATAAAATGAAGGAAGTAAATGGGTCCCCGTTGGTATCTACCCAGTTCTATCATACAATGTAATATACACAGATCCTTTAAATATAACGCTCAAGGGTTGGTTTTTTGGGCCTTCTAGCAGATGGTATTGATAGGGTGATCTTACCCAGCAGGGTATGTTTATTTAAAACAGTTGTTACACAGGTTTTCTATATTAATGGTATCTTAACGTAGGCTTCGTTATAACGGGTCTTGTAGGTGTGTACAAATTTAAAAATTCAGCACTAGTTTCGCTCGTGTCAGTGTCTCAGCGACAGAACTTCGAATATGTACCAAAGTGAAAAAGTTTCCACTCGCTACGCTCTTGTCGTTGTTTCGGTTCAGCCGGATCTTGTTACTATCGGATCCTCACATTGTATGGAAGATCGGGGCTCGAAATACATTGTGGATAATAACTTTCTAGTGACCGAATTGAAATCTGCAATTTTGTATCTAATTTATGATGTTATAAGTTAAATAAAACACGAGATATGAACAAAAAATGTTGACATTGTCCTCTTCGATTTTCCTGAATTTCAATAAGATTGTTTATAAATAGACTACTGTACAGTCCTCTATAACAAATTTAATTTTATCATCTTCATATTTATAGTACCAATCTTGTTTACATACAGAAGACGACAACAACGCCATTGGCAACGAACGTACGATATGTTGATGACATCTTTTTTTGATTTTTTAAGGTCACGTGAAGATTTGTAAAAAAAAGGACATCAATCACTTACGGATTTCAAATACTATAACTTTGTAACTGGAAAACTAAAAAAAAGTGTACATAGACAGTTCAACCAATAAAGTATTTATTAAATTTCATATAGATTGGTTATCCTTATTAGCTGTAAATTCGTCAAACATTCAGACGAAATGCAAAGTAATGACTTTCAAACAGGACATCGCATTGCTTCGTTAATGTGTGCAAATGTGTGCATGTCACCCCTACTATATCTTACAATTCAGTCAAACTTCAGTAGATCCTGTAATTATAACAGCTGTGATGAGTTACCACAATGTTCAAAGTGTGCTATAATTAGGTTTATTATAAAAACTGTTACCACTATTAGACAAGACTGGTTTATTACCATAGCATGCCAAACCATCGTTGCGTGCTCTTCCTACACCCCTTCACGCACACAGAACTTGAATTATTTGTGTTACGTAGCCTTGTTTATTTGTTTTCTTACCACAGAGTCAAAATATAGTCAAAAAATAAAAACATTCTCACACACCAATCCTCAGAAACAAATAAAATCGAGTCATAATCGTCACGAATCACGTCACTTCAATAGTTGTCAACCGAAATGTGAAATGAACCATTGAAAAAATATTTATACAACAGCCAAAA
Source organism: Aphrophora alni (assembly GCA_963513935.1). Lineage (NCBI taxonomy): Eukaryota > Metazoa > Arthropoda > Insecta > Hemiptera > Aphrophoridae > Aphrophora > Aphrophora alni. The sequence continues at coordinate 87,212,627 of OY740774.1, read as the reverse complement.
ACTTGCTTATCTTGTGACATAAACAGGTTTCATACAAAATGTGACACTCATCTTATTTTTTTAAACAAGATTACAGTAGTTTTATTACTTTCATATATATGCTTATATACAGGATACTGGGTGATTCAAAATTTCACGGCAAATTTCGGAAGATAAAAAATATATGAAAACATCTTATATAAATATAGGCCTTACGCTTCGTTTTTGTTTCTCGGCCATTTTGTGTTATTACAAAACTAAATTACATCTTAGAAATAAAAATAAAAAATTGTGGATTGTGTACGTAAACAGAACAGCCATTGTCTGAGGTTATTTGTTATTTGTGTTACAGAGGAAGGGTAATATGTAAACTCTTCAGGAGATTACATATAGTGCGTACTGTCGTGACAATTCCGAGGTAACCTAGCTGGATCTACACTTTCCTTCATCTAGTCTTGGGTTAGATCTCTCTGCTTCATTTCAGCTATCAGGTATCTCTTGACCAAATTTTGTTCTCATCTTTCTTTGACAGTATTAAAGTGTGCGAGGGCTAGGGGTCTATATTTTTCTTTTTAAGGCGATGGTACCCCAAAAAACAAATAAAATTTAAAATATAAATTAATGAACATATAGAATGTCTATAGTTAGACATTTGCCAATTTGGGCTATTCTCATTCTTTGTTAATTTTTATTCCAAGGACTTATATTTGTGTTCATATATCCTTTGCATTTTTGTTGTCGTAAATTTCTTATCGGTTTGTAAGTACATATATTTTTATTTCCTTTACATATTTTTGTATTATCAGTTATTATTGGTAAACAATATTGCAGATCCTGTTATCTTCTAGAAGACAACATTTCATCGCCCTGAATCTTCATAATCCAAAGTCATAACCCAAACTTCTGCGTAGATTCATAATTTTCATTTTCCAAGCGCTACACATCCTCCCGCTGCCCCGTCATTTTAGAGACGACCATAAATCCTCTATCTGGAAAAATGTTAATAATTATGTTATCATTTATAGTTTACAACACCCCAGGTATAGGGCAATCTTTTGAAACTTCTGCCAGGACATATAATTATGCTGAATAAAATTTTCAGCCATTACTACTTTCCATCCTCAAAAACTACTTATGTATTAAAGTGCAAAGACTAAATCTTTAGTATATGAAGATGGAGGTACTCTAAAACGCGCCATCTAATAATAATATGGTGACAAAGTCAGGAGTGACTGAAAATATATATTCAAATAATTTAAAAGTTGCTATTTAAAGTTTTCGGATTAGGTTTGCTTGTTAGTGTTATAAGACTCAAAACATTGCAAGATTAATAAACTCGAAATCAATCTTTCGGAATATCTTGGATATAAAATTGTTAGATTTTCATATTGACTTTGTACTATGTATGCTGTGTAGGTAGTAACAAAGTCAGCGCTACGTGCTTATGTTAAAACGATCCTACTTTGCTACAGTGGAGAAAACTTTAGTAAGTTGGGCAGTCTGGTTTAACAGCGGTCAACAATGGTCACGTACAAAATTGGAAGCGGTTTTGTTTCAGAAACTGTATTTAGTTTTGAATTTCTTCTTTGTGTGCCGCAATATATTAAGTATAGTCGTTTTATAAAGTTGAAATTTTAAATAAATAGAAGATATTTTGTCTAAAATCTAAACTTTTATGGTTACAATCTTTTAATACACCTCGCTTCTTGAACGTTTTTAATACATTCAATAAATCGTTCTTGTAAACTAATTTGGCTACTCTCTAGTTTGTGACGTCACACAACAATATTCAGAGACTAAGATATAACAGTAAACAATGTCACGGTTACATGACATGTATGTTCATATTATGTATGAACAAGTTATGTCTAATGTTTGACCAACTCAAGTTACACAAGAATTTAAAAAAAATCACAAAACATTAAATAACCTGAAAACGTATGTCGGCTAATTTTGTATTTTAGTAAAATAAAATGTCTTTAAATGTTATCAAGCTTGAATAATCCATTTTTAAACTTGGCGCACACGAAATCTCTGTTGACTTTAAGTTTTACTAAAAGTTACAAATGAAGAATTTAAAGTTTCTAAGTTAGGGTTTAAAAAGTTGGAACTGAAGAAAGTCGATAGAACAGGAGGAGGTCGCGGTGATGAAAGAAAATGAGGAGAGAGGAGCAATTAACCAATTAGATACTATCTGTAGTTACAATTAATTGAGAAAACATATGAGCATATTATTCACTAGGGTGGAGTAAATGAGGAAAGAGGAGCAGAGACCCTGATTTTCAATGTGAATGTTTCGATATGGAAAGATTGAGACTCATTGACAAATGTACAAACAGTCCTTCATGAAAACCTTGTTGTGATGATTCTGAAACTCACGGAACTTTCGGGTTTTCTAGGGAGCTGAAGATATCTAGGGATATAAAATAATATCTCTAAAATCTAGGGCTGTCTATTTGCAATAAGCTCAAGTATTTGACATGTGCAAAAGGGACACAGAGGTCAATTGAAGAAAACAAAGAAGCCATGATTAAAATTTACTTCATATCAGGTAAACGCAGCGCAATTAAAATAAAAAAGGATCCTTTTTGCCTACATAACTTACCAAAGGAACTTATGGTAATCGCAAATCTCATCAGGTCCATAATATTCAGGCTCTTTTATATCAGTTCTATAGCTCCAAACACCTTCCACCGAATGCGTTCATAGCCAGAACAATCTTTTATGATATTTCAATCTCCCTCTTGTCTGTTCATGTTCACCCTAACATAAAACTAATCCCTATTCTGATTTAACTCTTCTCAAACTTGACGAGTGCCCTTCCTTTAGCCCAATCAAGTTCTCAAAAATTATGTCCTAGCCTGTTTACAAAATGTTCCTGAACTCCACACAACTTGGTGTGCTTCAGGACCATATACTACAAATAATCACCTCCATGTAGCCACGATATTCTGGGTGATCTCCTCTCATAGTCAAGTTACCTTTATTAACTCATCTTCTGTATTATATTCTCCTTAGTATCACAGATTTCTTATTTGAGTCAGAATTATCTTTCCGCTAGAACATTTTGGTGTATGCTGAGTGTACGTTTATACTAATCAGAAAAAAAGAATCCAATCCTAACAAATGCTAGATCTTTCAATGTCAGATGGCTGTCAGATCAAACTAACTTGCCCCGAGTTCATATAGCCATCCCACCAATTTTCCCTGAGTTTACTAAGCTATACCACTAACTTTCCTTGAATTTACTTAGCTAATCCACTAATTTGCCCTGAGTTCACAACTATCCCACTAACTTAACCTGAGTTCACTCAGCAATCACAATAACTTGACCTGAGTTCGCTTTGATATCCCACTAACTTATCCCAAATTAACTTATTCATCACAATAACTTGCCTTGCATTCACTTAACTATTACACTCATTTGCCTTGAGTTCACTTAGCTATCCCACTAACTTACCTTGAGTTCATTTAGTTAAACTACTAACTTACCCTAAGTTAACTTAAGCATCTCACTAACTTATCCTAAGCTAACTTAGTCATCCCACTAACTTGCCTCACATCGACTTAGGTATCCCACTAATTTAACTTGAGTTCACTCAGCCATCCCACTAACTTGTTAGAGTTCACTATACTTTCCCACTAACTTGCCCTAAATTAACTTAGCTACTAACTTGCATTTACTTAGCTATCCCACTAACTTGACCTAAGTTCACTTAGCTATGTCACTAATTCACCCTGAGTTCACATAGTTATTCCACTAACTTGTCCTGAGTACACTTAGCTATCCTACTAATTTAACCTAAGTTAATTTAAGCTTCCCACTAGCTTGCCCTGAGTTAACTTAAGCATCCCACTACTAACTTGCTCTAAAATTACTTTGTAATTCACACTGTAAGATAACATAAACGGCCTCCTTATGGAAGTACTCTCCATATTTGGTAGTAAAATCTGTGGACAGCGAAAACATAGTAGCTGATTCATGCCCTTACACTATCTTATTCCCCGCTAGGTATTTAGAGTTTATTGATGAAACAGACCATTCCTATGGCATATCATGTTTCGTACTTCACTGACACAACAACTTGTACTTTTCGGCATTTCAATACAGCCAGTTTTCGTCAAGAGAAAACACTTTAAACGCAACGTTCAGATAAACTTTAATTTCAAAGAAGAAATTTAGAAATACTTCCAACCATGGCAAGACCACTAAGAGATGTAAGCGAAGTTGTAGAGAGAACATTTAGAATCCAGTTCAGGTTTCAGATCTCCAGATTAGAATTGTATTTTTTCTGATCATATGGTCGGATACTTATTGAACAGTACTTGCAACTGTCTGGGAGTAGAGATTGTTAAAAACTGGAATAGCCGCAAGACTCGTAAAAACAAAATTTCCGACACAGATATAAATGTAATATGTACACTAAATTTAATAAATCTGTTTAAACGGGTTTGCATGTTGAAGTTTATTCACTTGTTTACCGTATTTAAAACTATCAGTCTATAAAAGATGCAAATGAACACACAATTACAATAAAATATCAAAATTTCATAGTCTATTTGGAAGGAATTTCAATATATCTTAATGTCTTACATTATCAACATGCAAGACACATTGCACGTGTTACTAACTTCTTTTAAGATTGTGGTTTTGTTAATTTGTCTTTATGTAGAAGTTTTCTAATTTCACTGGCAACGCCTTCCTTTACAAAGTGCGTGTCTCTTCTACTTACATTCTTACTGTACGGAAGCAATTCAACTGGGAGATTTTCTTTCCAGTTTATAAGCACGACGGAACATAAACTGTGTAAAACATTGCACTAACTTTCTGACACGCCCATGTACAGATACAAATACAAAGAAAAAACAAACAGATAAAAATGTCTGTATACTATTATTAATTGAGAATGAAAATAACATATAATTTACTTTATTATTATTACATTGATTTTTCCCTTTGTATATCTTATGGCTGATAAAATGGTATAGAGTGCCATCAGGGATTTACTTCAGTGATTACGGGCGTATGAATCCCTAGGGACCCTCCCTATCTGGATACCTTTTTCATGTTGTCTTGTGTTAAATCCCACTCTTTCATCTTAGGTGACAGGTCTCTCTTGACCAACTTGTGTTCTCTTCCGATGTAAACTCCATTAGAGTATTCAAGGGCTAGGAGTTTTTAATTTACGTTATTTTCTCCTTTTTTTAAAAGGCGATGATGACCAGTTTTTCGGCTTTAAACAACAAGATAACAGTAGTTATCAAGTTTCGTGAATTTAAAATTTTGTTGAATGATATTTATTATAATATCTTTCAATTATAATTTCTATTAATAATAATCTGTATTCCATTTATATTTGCGACGTAACATAGTGGTTTTAATAATTAACCTCCATATTTCACCAAACTTTTAACGAAATGTTCCAGTCAGTTTTAAAGAATTAGTTTTTTATAACAGTTTTATTGACAATTTTATGATTCCTTACAGGTAAGAGCCGCCATATGTTTTGAGATGTCATTCTGTTTGGGTCTTTAGAGGATACATTGTAGTAAAATTTGATTTTAAATTATTACGAGAGGTTTTGAGAAAGGCGTAATTTTTTGATTACAAATAGTGATATTGTGAATAGTATATATTATTATAGGTTTTATAGTGAAAAATAATTATTAATAATAATACGGAAAAATCTTTGAGATATTGTCATAATATGTCCACATGCTAAATTAGAACAAAATTGGTCCGCTCGTTTGCCGTGGGGAGCATTTTAAAAACGACAAATATACGGTAATTAAAAACAATTTTTTGGGGACTTGAAGCAAATCAAAACTTACATCACAGCAAAAACTCAATATATATCCCATCATATGTTTCTGAAAAAATAAAGGCTATTATATTTATCCTTGATTATTTGACATACTTGTTATAAAACATTTACGATATATTTCAGCTCAAGATAAAATACGTTTTAGACGGAACGATTAAATCCCTTCAATCCTGTTTTATCCCTGTCGTTGCCTAACCTGCAAGACAAGGGGATTTTCTATTTAGACATGTGAAAGGGTAATATATTGTTTTTATTTCAGATATTGCAGGGAAAATATTTTTTCCTATTTGTAACAAACTTTGTGGCGACCTTGAATACTCCATCAAGTTGAATTTCTGTGTTTTAAGAGAAACGTTTCTATTCTTAATAGAAATATCTGTGTGAAGATGTAGAGATAATATCATATTTTGCATGTAGAGACAATTTAATAAATCATAATAACAAGTTTACAAATAAGAATAAATTTACACAAAATAATAAAAACACCAAAAAATTTAATAAATTTAAAAATAAAGCTTTTGAACATATAATGTGTTCCTAACCTCCTAAGAGAAGAGTAAATGTTTAGAGTAAACAACAAATAAATTTGACTTATATACTTTTATTTAGATATGGTATTGTTGTGGAAAATTAAAACTGATTACAGTTACTAATTTAATTTCATAAGCTTATATTAAATTTTAAATTTGAAAAACTTACACCAATTCCTAAAGATAGTTTTGTAAGTATATTTTAAAGTTTTGCTTCCAAGTTGTTTTCTAAAATAAAGACATCTTTCTTCTTGTCATATTTCTTTGTTAAGTTGTATCAAGTCTCCTCGAAGATTGAAAACTTGTACAAAGTTTGACGGTGAGGGTGATCTCAACAGGTGCGTGTGATTCGGAGGGTATGAACTTTCAAATTTATTACAGAATATGTCTATACATTACTTTAGACATAAGTTGCTAAAAAATTTACTTCCTTCAGGTTGGTAAACAATTAAAATGGATATGATTTTTAATAAAGTAATCAGTATAAAAACATTGCATGCATGTTCTCACTCATTCACCCTCAAAACCAAATAAAAACAAACTGAAACTAATCGTCACAATAAATATCAGTTTGGTAGTCGTCAGTTACAAGGTAATCACGGACCATGAGCGCTGTCTTTTAAAACAGCAAAATATTTTACGCATTTGCAACGACATCGGAAATGTTACCAGTGATACAGTTGGTACGTGCTGTGAGCGTGAATATGAACTGATAATTTGTTTGTAACCGTTGTAGTAATTTCTGAGTTAAAATAATTTTCTTAAAATATCTGCTACAATGTATGTGACACAGTATATATATATATATATATATATATATATATATATATATATATATATATATATATATATATATATTGTTATGTGTAGGGATAAAACCGCGTGTGTAATTATATACATATAAGTTTATTTTAGTGGACATAAAATCATATTTGGTCATAATTTTGTCACATAACTTCATTGTATACAGGCTCCACACTGGTCTCTAAACATAGGTTGGAATGTAGTAAATCCATAGGATATTATTTGACTACTTAATTCGTAATATATTCAACTTTCACTTTAAGTCAGTATATATATAAGTTATGTTACTCAGTGAAAGTGACCCTGCCTCAAAGTTGTACTACAGTTGATTTCGTTGAAACAGATTTGTAGCCATGTTTTAATTTTTTTTTTTGTAAATAAGTATTCCCAATTATAAATATCTCTTTTACATATATTACCAATATACATGTTAAAAACCCATTTCAGCCAATAAACTCGTAAATGGACAGTGGAAAGATTAGATGGAATAAGTGACTGGATGTTTTAATCTCCCTGAACATATAGCAGAGGATCATTCCTGTTACCTTTCCCCAAGGTCGTTCCTAGTTTGAGATGTCTATCCTGCACTGTCAAAAGTACAGCTTCCATCCTATGTCGTTCCTGTTATCTATTATTTTGAGATGTCTATCCTGCCCTGTCAAAAGTACAGCTTCCATCCTATGTCGTTCCTGTTATCTATTATTTTGAGATGCCTATCCTGCACTGTCAAAAGTACAGGTTCCATCCTATGTCGTTCCTGTTATCTATTATTTTGAGATGTCTATCCTGCCCTGTCAAAAGTACAGCTTCCATCCTATGTCGTTCCTGTTATCTATTATTTTGAGATGTCTATCCTGCACTGTGAAAAGTACAGCTTCCCTCCTATGTCGTTCCTGTTATCTATTGTTTTGAGATGTCTATCCTGCCCTGTCAAAAGTACAGCCAACATTCTATGTCGTTCTTGTTATCTATTATTTTGAGATGTCTATCCTGCCCTGTCAAAAGTACAGCCTCCAACCTAAGGTCGTTCCTGTTTCTGTTATTTTGAAATGTATGTCCTGCCCTGACAAAAGTACAGCTTCCATCCTATGTCGTTCCTGTTATTTATTGTTTTGAGATGTCTATCCTGCCCTGTCAAAAGTACAGCCTCCATCCTATGTCGTTATTGTTATCTATTATTTTGAGATGTCTATCCTGCCCTGTCAAAAATACATCCCCCAACCTCAAGTCGTTCCATATGTTTGTAATTAAGAGAATAATCAATAAGGACTCTAGCTTAGTTATTAATGAACAATTAGATCTTAGTAATTCACCACTCTTGCAACCTCTATTTGGGGCATAGGTATCTTCCCACTCTCCCTCCTCCTTAACCTAACAGTAAATTTGGCAAACTTTCTCTTTCCCTATTTTGTTATTGTAAAATTCTTGTACCTTAGTCTGTAAGATGCTTTTAACAATGCGTAGTTGGCGAAACCTTGGTCGGCACGGTTGATTAATAAATATTGTTGAAGTACAAATTGTCTTTTATTTAATTATTAATAATGGAATTCCAACAAGTACCCACGGTCGGTAGTATAAGTTACAATAAATTAGATTAAAAGATTTCAATTCTGTAAATGATACCAACCTGGCCTTTCAATGATGGCAAGTTCAAAGTTATTATCGGAAATGTAATTTCGATAACTGACATCCATACAAAATTTGATATTCGTATAGTTACGAGATATGGCAGTATCGAGTCACCGTCATATGTGTACTGTGATTGAGACACTAACACGAGCGAAGCGAGTGGAAACTTTGAATAAATAAGTACACAAACACGAATTTCTTGTGAAAAACTGTTTTAAACAGATTTATACTGAATAACAACCTTGATCTAACAATACAATTTATCGTTTCCTACAAGGCCCAAGAAACCAAATTTTGGCCACTATATTTAGATCTCATTTTATAACTTCTTTGATGGGCTGAGTAAGAACCTTGATGGCCACCGACTTGTTTATCATTTGAAAAGGTTTTTTTTTATACTTAGGCAATAATTATAAACATACACATTGATTTATAAAATAAATATAAATATTTTATCACAACTACATGCTAAATTTATTAATACTAATCTTTAAACTGGTAACTAATTTTATATTAATCCAATACTTTCTCAATTCATCGTAGTTTATAGTAAAGAAAGGAACACCTTGTATTTGTAGAATTCGATTCCGATCAAATTGCCGAACTTCCAAACAAAGACAAAGTCAAAGAATCCCGTTTAATGAGAAAACTTACGCTGGAGGGGGAGTTGAGGGAGGCTGCCAATTGGAGATCTTTGAAATGAAGACGTAAAATTCGTCCAAAGTAGACTTAAATGTTTCTTAAGTAAAGTTTGCAAGTTGGAGAGTAAGTAGATTAATTTACACGTTAGGAGTTGAAGGTTAAACATATTGTTGTCATTGTGTGTTAAGGGGTGTGTCTGAAATCACTTGGGTACTTCAATCTCATTCGGCTTTGTCTGAACTTGTGCAATCCAAACTAAGGGAGTTAGTTTTGTAAACTTGGATGGAATAAATTGTAAATGTATTGTTAGTGTTTTTTTTAAGAAATGGGTTATTTCAAGTTAAGCAGGAATCTCATTTTCACCTGACTGATCGGTTTGTTTTTGAAAAATATTTCTTCCTTTATGAAAGTAGAAACCTTTGCAAGTAAGTAGTGTTAGTGTTAAATACACCAATCTATTTATTTTTACCAGTAAATCAATGAGGGTAAAAAAAGTGCCCTGAAATTGAATTCACAATAAAATTGAAATAAAACATAACCATAAAAAGTATAAAAGTATGCAATGTTAATATTTTTGTAAGCACTATACGAACACCACACCTATAACAAACAAGATCATCTCACTGCACCAGCTTACAAACGAGCTGCATTGGTGATATGATGAATATGTGATAATTCACATGAGTACCAACTGTTGCAGTACTGTATAACTAACTGGCAACAAAAATAAAAACTGCTGAATGAAAAAGCTTTGACTTGAAAATTTAATAACTTGTGTTTTTGTAACAATATGTAAAACACAATAATAATGTTGGTCTAAGGAAAAGTTATAAATGGTCCTCCAGTACGATTTTGTTGTAAAAATGAAAAACCACTGTGAAAAAGAACTCGATTTTTAAACCATATTTAAGCCTTAACGACATACAAAAGCCATCTAGGAGGTAGGAGTAGCATTGGGGGTTTTTAAGGAGTCGTAATAAGGATTTATAAAGTTGCTAGAAATACACAGAGTTTCTTACAGCTGTAGTAAATTACATTTGAATCCTTTTTTCCAACAATTATTTCTCTTTATAGATATTATCAGTTCGTTAAAGGATGAACAGCAGTAATTTAAGTTCTTAGGTGTTATGTGAATCCTATTTGCTTGTGACTATTCCTGTGGCTTCCTAAAACTAGTCATATTTCTTCTATGGAAGAACATAGTGTTAATACATGTCGAGAAATTTTTAGAAACTTGAGTTTTGTTTTTTCAACTTGGTTTGAGTTGACTTCTTTCCCTTCTTTTTTTAAAGATATAATTTTGTCAATACTTCTTAACTGTGTTACTACAGCACGATGGGAGAATATCATCACTGTAGTTTCTTAATTTTTTTTCACTCTCCTTGTTTTTTTGTGAACTTAGAACTTATAAGGGTTACAGTTTGTTATGGGTTGACTAGTGTCAGAGAAGAAAATTATTTCAAATTTTAGTTACAATCGCATTTGTCCTTGACTAAACTATGAATTTATGAACTTTGTAATTATCCTTCAAGAGTGGAAAATGTTGTTGCCAATACTTAAGGGATGAAAAGAGATACAGGGCTAATGGTGTTTTATTCGAACTTGTGTGAACTGTAGGCTATTAGGATTTACGTAATTCATGCTCTCAAATTTTACTCGAATGCAATTTACCCTTGGTTATTCTGTGGCTCCCTGAAGCTAGTCAGTTTTCCCTTCTCTGTATTGTAAATATCTATTCATATACAAAGGTTTATTATAAGTGACCATTATGTTTGATCTAAATATATTTTTTTCTGTTCTCTGAATCCTCTTTTATCTTTTATATAACGAACCTTAAGAGGTGTCGTAGATTACAAAGTTTGCGAGAACCTCTTCAGTTTAATTTCTTGAGTGTCTTTAATTTTTGGTGAACATAGAACGTATTTTTGTAATTGTTTATTATGGGTTTTCGAGTGTCAGAGAAGTCGTCAAAGTTTAGTTTAAATATCATCCTATGACTAAACTGTGACTTGAACTTCGTCAATATCCTCCCATCTTTACATGGGTTGAAGCTATTGTTGTTAGTTCTTGTTAAGGGGTAACAAGAGACACGGGGTATTTACATCCTCTTTTACGAGAATTACAATAGATCTTTATTGAACTGAAAATTTTTAACTTTTTGTAAAACCTCTTTTCTTTTCAAAAATATAAGTATTGTCAAAGTTTGTTAATGGCTTTAATATGTTTGTTTCATAGGGGTTAAATTTCAGGTTTGAATTTACTCTCAACTAAACAGTGGGTTTACAAACTTAGGTTATATCCACCCTTCTCTACAAGGGTAGAATATTACGTTGTCAGTGTTTGTTAAGGAGTGGTGAGACTCATATTATTAATTCAGCTTGACGGAATTATAATTTACCTTCGTCTTCACCTCTGACTATCTATTGTAGTGTTTTAGAAACTTTATTAGTGCTGGAGGTTTTTATTTTATGTTCATTTCTTCCTTTTATTATTAGACAATGACATATTGAAGGAGTTTTTACTTTAAACAACAACGAGAAAATTAAATTCAATATAACTCAAAAACAGCTAATTTAATCGAATTTAAAAATAAAATCAGTAACCTCGGTCTACCATTTTACCTGTTTAACTTTTCGTTGCCTTGTAACAGTATTGTTTACATCAAAGTCTGATGCCAAAAACCAGAAGCCATGTTATTGGGTAACAATAACATTGTTTTACTTTCTCGAAGTTATACCGTGTGTCTGCTGTGTAAATTGAGTTTTTCTTATCGATTATTATTTAATAGACATTGTGAAGAAGCCCTTCCACTCAGAGAGAAAGAGAGAGAGAGAGAGAGAGAGAGAGAGAGAGAGAGAGAGAGAGAGAGAGAGAGAGAGAGAGAGAGAGAGAGAGAGAGAGAGAGAGAGAGAGAGAGAGAGAGAGAGAGAGAGAGAGAGAGAGAGAGAGAGAGAGAGAGAGAGAGAGAGAGAGAGAGAGAGAGAGAGAGAGAGAGAGAGAGAGAGAGAGGGAGGGAGGGAGGGAGGGAGGGAGGGAGGGAGGGAGGGAGGGAGGGAGGGAGGGAGAGAGAGAGAGAGAGAGAGAGGGAGGGAGGGAGGGAGGGAGGGAGGGAGGGAGGGAGGGAGGGAGGGAGGGAGGGAGAGGAGGAGGAGGGAGGGAGGGAGGGAGGGGGAGGGAGAGAGAGAGAGTGCAGGAAAAGGTAAAATAAAATTAGTAGTAGTTTTCAAGTTCTAGTGTTATTAAATTTTGAAGTTTGCAAATTAAATTCAATCTTGGCAGGTTTCCTTTACACAGGGATGTTTAACTTTGTTCAGATGAGGCCAATTTGATATCCTCCTAAAGTTGTATTCAAGGTTGTGATGTAAGCGGTAATTTTATATGGTAAAGTTTATCAAACTGCTTGATAGACTTTACTCCACTGCAGTTGTAACAACTATTGGTTCTGTGAACAGTACGACTTGCTCCAGGATGTAAATTACAATCCATGAATAGTTAATGTAATTCCACAGCCCAGTACGTTACATACAACAATATTGATATACCAAATAAATTATACTACAATTAACCTCTGTACACTTGGACAAAATACAACAAACTTTGGAGAAATATTAAAATGAAAATATTTTATGTATGGCTTTTGTGCCAAGTATTGCGGTTGTAACTTGCCATTCATTGCGATCACAGTGGTAGTAATTATTTTTCTATGTACATCAGTATATTTAAAACCAGAAACACGTAATGATTTCTAAAAAAAAGAAACTTTATTTCCCTATCACAGGTAGGGATATAAGCTGGTAAAGTTAGAAGCGTAAACAATCAAACTGTGTAGAATATACTCTACCCGCTCGTAGTTTAAAATTAAAAAAACCTTTCGGTTATTATCGTCTTATAAATAAAAGTAAGGTACCACTAACCCTCGAATACTTTAAATACGCCAGGGTCGGAAACGATCAATAGTTGGTTAAGAGTCACCTGATTGGAAATATGATAAAAAGGGTTCATCCTTAAGAGTACAAGGGAAAATGTGTAGATATAGCCAAGGTACAACAGGATTGCCATGCTTATAAGCACTGTTGTGAACTCCTACGAGAATTAAACCCTAATAATATGTTTTAGACAAAATTACAGTAATAAAACAGTGATATTAAAATTTATTTGATATTTTGGTCACTCTAAAACAATCCAAATGTTTTATTTGATTAATTGAAAACAACAAACAATTGTAGTGAAGAAGTGTTACATTTTTGGTTTAGCTTCCAGTGGCAATTATAATTTTTTAAATTTCATTTTTTATTAGAAGTTATTTGTACGACTTTTCGATATGCCTTGTTTACAATATTATGTTTTATACTTCGGAGAACACTATTGTTAGTCGTTCATAACTTGAAACTGCCTAATAAAATGTTAGGAGTGGCCGCCATTTTAAAATAGTATTAAAAACCAAAACCTGGCGTATACATCGTTTTGTTGTTTTTTCTTTTCTTGTTGTTTAAAGGCGAACAAATCGGTTACCATAGCCTTAAAAACAAAGGAAGAAAAGAACTTAAAATAACTATCTCTAGTCTTCGGATACTCTATAATTTTCAGGGTTGGTAAATAACATTGGTTGTTCAAGAAAGACCTGAGAGGAAAGATGAATGAGTGGGATCTAATCCAAGACTACATGGGAAAAGGATATAGATTTATTTCCTCGGGATTGCAATGAAAACAGCATCCACTGTATATGAACTCCTAATTGTATGAAAGTTATGTCTTCAATTACATAATGATTGATTGGCGAATTTCTTTGAAACCTCACAGATACACAGATAAAATATAAAATTTTCGAGGTAAGACATGACCTTCCTTCACTCGGTCAATTAAGTCTGTAGTTACAACTTATTGAAGCCAAAAAACAACAAATATACAGAGTTTTTTTAACGTCTAGTATGAATATAGAGTAATACATACACATCTATTAAGTTACAACTCTGTTAATCTCCACGACATAAATAGAGAAACAACAAAACACATTTCTAAACAAATTACAAATCCACTATGTAAAACTGTGATTGCGTGTTGCATAACTTACCCCTGCTTTACTTTGTGAGCAATAAATAAAACTACACGTCACGCCTTTTTTAACAAATCTACTAAATGGTATATGGTTCATACATATGGTAGAAAACAAGGTGTAGTGTGCAAAATTACAGGAAGAAAGTTTCAGTTATTTTAAAATCTTTCTCAAAGAATTCTAAACTATGTTTCTAGCATTTAATTTATTTGTTTAACGTTGTATAAAATTAAAACGGGGCACATCTGGCGCTTACTATAGTAAGAATTTGGCAATCCCGAAAGAGCCTAGCTGGATTACATATTTTTTTCATGTAGGTTTTGTTTAGATACCTCTACTTTCATCTTTCCAATCTGGATTCTAACTTTTTTTCTTTAAGCCGATGACGAGTGAGAGCTTCTTCCCCTTTAACAATGAGGACTATAAAAGGTTAAGGATGATTTGAAAATAGGTTAAGCTTTCCTTATATGTTCTCCCATAAACACCCTTTCGATTCTGGTGACATAAACTTAGTACAAAATTAATTAAAGAATTATTTCATTCTGGAATTAAAACAGATCATCTTTTCCCCAACATCATCAAAAAATGCCGCTTCGACACCGCCATAAAACTTTGATATTGGACCAACATAAAAGTGAACTGTACAAACACAATTTCGTATTAAAACAAGATGGCTGCTTATTGGAAACCATTACAATTTTGACGTCATGACGATGTATCGTTATTAATTTGTATTCGATTAAATTTTAGTATTTATTAAAAACTGTTTTTAGATACAGCTTCATGAAAATGAAAAATATTAATTAAAACATTTAAGAAAAACTGCATACACAGCCAGGAGAAGATATTTTATAAAAAAAAATAAAATAATAATAATAATATATATATATATATATATATATATATATATATATACATACTATATAATGATCTCAGATGGCAAGTTATCCAAAACCGCTTTATATCATTTCAAGGATAATATTTTACATCGAAATTAGATTTTGTAGAGAAAGTAACATTTGCAGTGGGGGGAAGTAACAGATAGTCGAAGTTTTGAAGTTTATAAGAATATTGAATTTTACAGAATATGATAAAATTTGTAAGATTTTATTTAGCTTGCAACTAATATAATCCTCACGTGGTTACGAGGAGTTGGGGTGTGAGCCTAGCTGGATCTATACCTTTCTTCATGTAGTTTTGGATTAGATTTTTTTTTACATTTTTCATAGCAGGTCTCTTTTGACCAACTCTTGTTCTCTGCTTCTCTTCCGTACCTGATGCTACTAGAGTATACAAGGGCTAGGTGTCTCTATTTAAGGCACTTTTGACCTTCTCCTGTTTTTCAAGCCGAAGATGACCTTTTTCGCCGTTAAACAACAAACCATAAAACGTATTTTATAGGATTTAAAATTTGCAAGGGTGTGGGATAACTAAGTTTCTTAGTCACTTGAAATGAGCTACACTTGTGGGAAACACATTTACCAAATTAATGAAAATTCTATTTTTTTACAATGAAGGCCCTCAGAGGCTAACTTTGAGATACGCAAGATATTGATGTATAAACAGAAGTCTCTGAGCGAAATATTTAATTCACTACACATGTAAGGTTGGGTACATGTAATGACTGAAAATGGAAACTTATTTATTGAAACGTCGTCGTCTTGAAAAAATATGTTTTACTGTGGATATAGTGTTTTCTTTCATTTCGTGAAAGTTTCGTCTAGTTTCTTCTGTTTTATATTTCCTTAAGATTAATCCTCAATAACACTTCACAGCCAGTATTGCTGACTGTACTTATTACTTAGTCCTTATCTATGTCCACTCAATTTGTCACTATTTCTGGTAAATTTAACTTCAATTCATTCAGGATGTGCTAACCGTAGGTCTAAAGTGTACTAGCTTCTAACAAAGAATAGATTTGCAGCGCTCAGATTGAGTGGAAACATATTGTCTCTCTTCGGTTTCATTGGTCGTATGACCTTTTTGTCGGAGATAAAAAATATTTTATGCAATTTTATGCAATGTTATGCATTCTTTGACCAATTTATATTTAACGAAACGTTATTAAATTAAAGATGATTAACTTAAACGTAATTCACTTAAACGTGATTCAGTGAAACACCTGAAAGTAAATTTATTCATAAAAGTCAAATTATTTTAAATGCAGTAATAAATTTAAATTTCCATAAATTAAAAATATTTATAGTTAAAACATATTTTAATATGAATTAAGAGTAACGGATTATAGATATAGGTAAAGGTATTTAACACCTTAGGTTATACTGGATATAGTTTGGGATGAAACCTGTTACTTTTGAATTAAACAACATAAACATATACTCCAAACATAACACTCATTATGAACGATGATCTGAAAGAACTAATGATCTTGTGGACTAATCCAAATGTTTTGGGTCATTAAAATTACCAGTTTCTACTTTCTCACATATACGTTGTATAGTGTAAGTTATATGTCAAACAATTTATCTCGTGTTATTAACAAATATATCCATTTTGATGTCATTTGAATCAAAAAATAGATTGTTCGAATGATGTCTGTCTGTGGTTTACCTATCTGTTGTCTCTCGTTAGTGAATCTCAAAGGTAGAGCAGCTTTTTATTAAATTTGGTATGGTCATGTGTTTTTTAAAATTTCCGTTTTTCGATAATTAAAATTTACGGTATTTTTTTTAAATCCAGTATTCAAAATTCCTATCGTTTGAAATCGACTTGAACAATTTTGATATAATTTTTTTGAAAGTAGTCTTGCAGGACACAATCAAGAATGCCGTAGTGTGCGTTCTGAAACAGAATCCCCAAAATCGGTCATATATTTGTTAAAAGACAAAATTATATTGTATGGCACTACCAATTTCGTTTAAGTATTTACAAATGTCCAGAATATTGACCAGACTATTGTGCTAAATAACAAGAAAAATCAAAATCACAGTTCTGGAAATTTTTTCACAATTCCGAAACTAACTTTAACACTATCATTAAATTTAAATTTAGTCTATTAAAATTTACGAGTTTATGTCAAAAGCTTAATTTCAATATATATGTCTTATTTTCTTAACCTATGTTAATCTGCCTTGTAAATGCCGAAACTCGAAAACCATGGTTGGCAAGACTTAATAACTTGTATATATATATATATATATATATATATATATATATATATATATATTGCGTTTGTGTTTAGTTTTCATAAAATATCTTCTGAAAATTGCAAAAACGTTTATTAGGAGAGAGTCTATTGTACCAACATATCTCCCTAAATAAAATTCATCGATAATAAAGAAAACTACATTTTTTTTTTTTACTTCTTACGTATCAAATATAGACATATTTGAGAAGGCCCCGAATGTTATTTTGTATTAGTCTCTTATTTTACGGATAGGCGTGCAATGTTTTAGATAGTTTATTTTCAACTACAAGCTCTTAGATACTATAATTTAAAACGATAATGCCAGTCATTTACATTGTCAATAGATTTAGGCTAAAATTCCCCCTTTCTTTGAATTTACCTTCAGGTTTCGATTTTACCCTGTCATGTCGGTATTGTTCACATCAAAGAGCGACACAGAAACCCTGCTACTGTAAGTCTACATTGTGCTATTGTTGTGTGATGCTAACAATAAGAAAGTTTAACTTGTGCAAGGTATTCCTTTGATTAGCATGTCATCAGTGTGGGTTACGTTGTCATTTATTGTAGATATTTTCCGAATATGTTAAAGAGAATAGAATTAATCTTTATTTTTTGAAGAGAAGTTAAGTTCATTTTCCTTTTTACCACAAGATATATTACAGTAAATATAAATTATTTATAATTAACTAAGAATAAAATAAAAATAAATATAAAATAGCTTGTGTTGTGAAAAATAAACAATCCTCCCCCCTCCCACCGACACTAAATTTAACCAGAGCTGTGATGTCATGCACTTTATCAATCCAGTTAAAAACAATTGTCATGCTGTATCCATTCTATAATAAGCTCTCCTCAATTTAAAACCTAAATAATACAAAGTCTGTAACACAAGCGAGCGAAATATTGGTTCGGATATGCACACAAAGTCCTATTTCCAGAAAGCTGAGCCACCGGCTTTTTAGTACAAAATTATGGTAACATTAGTGTCGCTCCCCAAAATGTACTTCTATATTATACACCCAATACATGAAGTGTATGTAAGGTTTGTTTTTTGACTGATCTTCACGTTTCAGGAATCCTAAAAAAAATCATTTTCGACAAACTGTCAGTCTGTCTTCGTTTATTCTTAATATTTACTAGAATATCCTGTATAGGTATTAGTACATGTGAATAGGTAAATAAGAGTGAACACATATTTCGACATACAGTATTAATATACCCATTAATTATTGGGTTGTAAACATAAGAGGGGAAGTATTAAATCCATAGTTTACGGGTCACGGTTGTTTTCGGGAGTACCTCCACCGTTTCCATAGAGCGGAAGATTCTCGCTGTCTGGATTGTGCGGTTGAGGAGGACACAGCAGAACATGCTATCTTTGTCTGTGGTAGTTGGATTCAGGAGATGTTGGAAATGTTGGTAACTCAGCTTCGGTTGCCATTCACCCCGGCTAACATGGTGGACACTATGACGGAGAATGAAGAAAATTGGAGGGCAATTGAATTATTTATCCAAGGAGTAATACGCAGAAGAGAAGTACAATTGAGATCATAGAATCCATAGATTTATAGACAAGGTGTTCGACGAACCAGTCGATAGGATGGTGGATGGCCCCTTAGGGTAGTACATTCCCCCTCTATGAAGTAATGTCGCAAGATGGTTCCGCAGGGGAGGAAAAGAGGATGGAGGGTTTAGTGGTTTTACCGGGGTAGGGAGGCCGCCCACCACTGAAGGGTCCCCGGACAAAGTCATAAAGATTTTCCATTTTTTCGCTCCTAAAAAAAAAAATCCATAGTTTAAATTTTGACAAACCAATATCTAATGTAAGGACCTCTCTTTTTAAGCTACTCATTCATATAAATTTTGAGCCAGTAGACTTCGACCTAATGCTAATCTAGTAACGATCGTTCCAATAAGAAAGTTTTTTTAACCGGTGTAAGCGGTTGACATTTAGGTCTTATTTACATGTAAAATAATTCTTGCCTCTAGGATTGATTTCAGAAACTAATTTCGAGAAACTATTGTATGGAAACGTTTATATATTATGTAATGAAGTATTCGTCAATTTACATATTTTGTTGTTGTTGTTGTTTGGAGTTAAAAAATCTCTCTATCTTATACAAAAAAAAGAAGAATAGGACCTGAAATAAACACACATAGGGTCAGGTACTATTCCTCTAATTCTATCAGGGGCAGAAGAAAAGAAGAGTTTGTCAAAAGGAGACCATTTAATACGAGGTGTGGATGACTACGGAAATCCAATGACCAATCAACAATCCAACAACTTTCCATAGGTCTGAGCATTTCAGCTTGAAATCTTCCGTTGTATTGAGTCTTAAAGAACCCATGAACGTCCTAATCTAATCTAAACCACCCAAACCACACATAAAAACTAAATAGTAAATTGAGGGGCGACAAACTTTTTACAAAATTTACGTAACACGGTAATATATTACACTGAATAAATTTGCACCCCAAAACATATTATATCAATCAAAGTAATGAAGGTTTTTTTATTATTATTACAAATTTGCGTGTGTATTAATTAACTGGGATTTTATAGCATTTCATTTTTGCCATATATTTCCATAAATCATTTTAAAACTTAACTGATATACTGTATTTAAAATAATTAATTTTAATATTACACAATAAAAAAAAGTCTATTCATCCTCTGTGACGTCAGCAAAATATTAAGCTCCAATAGCACACATAAAACCCTCGTAAATATATGTAATAAAACTAAACTGTTTGTTAAAGTAATATTAAATGTTAATGAAATTCCGTTTTGATTAAACTCTAAATAATAACTCTATGTTTTGATATAATTGAATTGAACATTAGGTTTAGTCAACTTGCGTTTATATGAGGGTGGGCACTTTCTACCCCATACTACAGTTGGGGAAAAAAATATACAGTATGAATTATTGTTTCTACGATGAGATACAAATGAATGAATTTAATCCCACTGTTTGATAAAAAAAGTGACTACTTAAAACTCATAGGTACCAGCAAATTTTGGTAAAGTTAGTTTTTCTCATTATTTGAGTAGTTAGACTACCCATTCCCTCAATATCCGAAATAAGATTACATTTAAACTATCTGAAAATAGTTCATCGGTCTTTTAAAGTAATAATATTTATATATTTTGGTGCGCTTAGTTAAAATTTGATACTGAATTGTAGGAACTTAACCATCGTAAACTCTAATAATCCAAGATAAAATTTACTTTTTATATTTACTTTGTCGAAAAAATCAACGTTTATATAAAATCAATATTTCGTAAACATATTACACCCTTAAACTGTATGAAAACAATATTTGCTTGACACTTGATTGTTTGCTTTGCTGATTAATATTTGATGGAAACCTATAAGCTGTCACTTGTTTACTTGACCTGAATTTGGATGATTCGATTCTTTATAACATCTAGATTTTTCCACATATAAAATAATTGTGTCTACCTTGTTCGTATGTGTTTTAACGAAAGCTAAAATTAAAAAAAATTAAAAATTCATAACAGTTATTGTTCATTTAAATTTTAAATAAATAAATATTGCTAGGTGTTAAATTTTTTTCACATATATGAAGTATAGAGAAATGTGTATGATAGATTAATAAATGGATGATGAGTTATTATGCTTTGCCCAAAAAAAGCAATTTTTGGAGTGATCTCTGTCTGTTGTTTGTGGTGAGAGCTCTACTGCTCATACGAATGGACCGATTTGATTCAATTTGGTACGTATTGGGCATATTTTGAGTCGTTATCTATATTTTTTCATAATTAAATGTTTAGGGCTGTAATAACATGGAAACTCTAAATTCAGATTCTAACAATTTTTATTAAATTTTGTTATTTATAGCCTCTAATCATAAAATAGAAAATTATACACAGACCATCACCTCAATAAAAGTTCAAAATTTTGAATATCGTCATATCTATTCCATTCTAATTTTAGTCAAACATTAAGAGTAATAAGACACATTAGTTTAATAAATAGTAAGTAAAAGAAAATTGTCATCCAGAAATATGTGAGAAACATCCTTTGAAGAATAAACCTTTATGGTCGTTATTTAAAACTACATTTAAATTAAATGTGATTTGCACTTAGGCCCAATTTATGATACATGTTTAACCTCTATTTAAAAAGAATGTACCTAACAAAATCAAGAAGAAAATTTTTTATTTAACTAACTTTTTTTTTAAACGAAGACATACATAATGAAAAAATTAGCAATCAATAAAATAAAATGATTTTCTTTCTCACATATTAGGCCTACTTGAATTGAATGTAGATATTTGGGGTTGGGATGACTGCGAATATCATTTTTGGTTTTGTAGTTGTGTGTCCGTAAAAGTTAGAGCAAATAATTTTTTTTACACAGTTTATTGAATTATATTCCTGTCAATTTATTCATTTTAAAAATTATGCAAATTTGGAAGAAAGTTAAGAATATTAAATAAATAGCAATATTCAAAGCAAACATGGAAACATTCTAGCTCTTTTATGAGGTATTAACGTCATGATCCATGAACATATATGCCCAACAGGTATGGTTTATTAAATATTCTTCTATTTGAAGTAGCAGAGCCCCTCCTTTATCAAACTTTAACTTCAGAATGTCGTGACAAATTTTTGAAATAATTTACCACAAAAGTTTTTTAGTTTAAATAATTTTCTTTTTTAACAAAATAAGTGTAGTTTGACATGAATAATTTCAAGATTTATTCGATTACATATTGCTTAAAGATACAGTAGGACAGCCAGCCAATACTTTTGGCATGAAAGTAGAAGTTTCTTAAGTGGCAGAAATGTTGTTATAAAGGAGATTTCGGGATTATTTGTGGTCTATATGGACACATATTTAATATTCGTACTGAGAATATTAAATGTAAAAGTTCGTAGTTGGGAAATAAAATTAAGACGTAGATTACGCATTCTGATTGGCGTACTCAAATAATTTTAAGCGTGAACGTCTTTGTAGTCAAGCGGTTTAAGTGGTCACTTTGTGTCGCATACTGATTTTTGTAATAGGAGGGTAGTCCCACTTTAAATAAACGGTTTTTGCTACCAGTGGAATTTGACGGGTTGGTCAGAATTAAATTTATACTTTTTATATCAGTGTAATAATAGTGTTAACTAGAAAAAACAATTTTTTTTCCATACATTTTTGTAACCAATAATTTGGTGTATATTTAAGTTTTAAAATTAAAAAAAGGGATTCCATTGTTTTAAAATTGTTTTATTCAACCTCTCTTAGTTCTTAATGTTCAAAAATCTCGAACTCATGATGAGATTATACAATTTTGTTAGAAATATGAAAATTTATTATAGAAACCGGTACACCACAATTTCTTCTTTTTATCCTACGGTTCACAGATAACTTCTAACTTGAAATCTCTGATGCGATTGTAATCAATACTTTCTTATGGTTTCGTCTCTCATTATCTTACTGGTGGGAGAAAATCCCTTTAGTAATAAATATTTGCTCCCATCTTAGTAGTGGTTCTCTTAGCAATTTAATACACGAGATAAGTAGGGAATATTAAGTTATATGAGAGTTAAAACACACTTGTAAACACGCCAAACTGTAAAGTTATCTAAGTTTTAACTGTCCTTAGAAATTCATTCATACATGAAAATACTTCAGCAGCAAATATTAAATTAATGTAGCGAACACAAAACTCTGTCACAACTTTATTCTCCGGCAGAGTTTATAAGGCTTAATAAAGGAAAATGGTGGAAACTAGTCACAGTTTGGTTCAGAAGATAATTGTTCTTAAAGTAAAACTTTCATTAAAGTTTGCTATAAACTTACCCATACACATCAATTCCCGCCCCACATAATCCAAATCTTTAAATAATTAAAGCCGGGTATAACTTAGTTACACTTTTGATTATTTTATTAGTTAAACGATAGTTTTAAAATCGTACTGATAGTGAAGCGACGTACTGGTTTCAATCCTTATAGGTCATCTTCAGATTGAAACAAGCAATATTTTGTGAAAGCCTACAAAAGTTGATCAAATTATACAACAAACATATAATTATAATAACACAAACAGAAATAAACTATACATAAAAAGATTAAGATACTACACATTCCTGAGAAAAAGTAAAACTATCTTTTTAGTGTTCTGAGTGTACCTGATCTTTATCGATAATATCCAGCACTTCTCAATAATTTTTGTCTCTGGTTATTCGATAAAATTGTGGGAGGTAATCATATAGTTATGGTGGTGGAGACATCTATAGTGCTCAGATTTTAGTTGTCTATAAATTTTAAGTGAGACTCTGATAAAACTATCCTTAAATTCCTCCATATCGAAAATAAAGGACTCAATGTAAATGATTGGTATAATCAGAAGAGTTAAACAACTGATGATAGGAGAATCAATTCCTGTTGATTCTACACCTGCGGAGAATGATGTCATAGTGATGGGATTCTCTCATCAGCGTTACGTTTGAAATATTTCCGTTAGAACAATAAAGTATCTCTCATTGTGCAGGCAGGACTTACTGTGGGCAATAATTCTACTATACGAATAGTTCCCACTAAGACACCAAATAAAAATAATAGGGTTGGCAAAACAAGACGTCTATCGGATATGCTCCTTTGAAACAGACACGGCAGAAGGAAGGAACACCTGTGTGAGGATTTTACTTGATGAAGATCAGCGAACTTCGTAGGGCTTTTATAGGTATATTTTCTAACCAATAGGGCAGTTCTAAGAGTGGTGTTTCTGAGATCTTCATGGGTTCGTAAGAAGTCTGAGGAGAGGATTATAGAATAGAAGAATTCTAGTTTATACGTATTTTATAATAAGATCAATTTTGATTGAGGTAATGAAGTGTTACTCGTGACTTACGACCTAAAGGAAAAAATATGTGATACATCAAAGACTTTGGAATAACAAACAAAACTAAATTTAATGTCATTGTGACTTTCTTCGCAATTTAGACTCAATAGTTATCACTTTAAAAAGATTAGAAAATTTCTACACCTCAAAATCGAGACGGGCTATTTAATTTTGTTATATTTTTTGTAAAAATGAACGTTAATAACCATAACCAAATATGAAAGTACACTTCGCCAACAATCCTTTAAGATACTAAAACAAATCTTTTACGATAACTTTGAAAGCTTTAGTTTTTATGTTTCTTAATGTATTATAAATTCAGTTCAGTAATATTAGAAAAACGTTTATCAAATTGGATTTTAGTAACTCAAGAAAAAAGGCATAATAAATCCATCGGTTAATGGTAAAGACAACTGCATACCATTTAATAATCTTTTAGAAATTGTATTTTCTATATGCAAGGGTGTGAATGTGGGAACTTTTTAATCCATTTTATAGTCTTTTAAATCTTCAGCGGCTTACTATATTCAATATGGAGGTAGAAAACTAGAGGTACTCTAGATGAATATTCCTTTTTGTCAAGTAGTCTTGTGTGAGATCTTTTTCTTTTTTTCTACTATAATGTTCCTCTTGTTCCTTCCCGTCTCTAACGGTATTTAGAATACTCGAGGTTATTTGTCTTTATTTTATGTTCTTTTCTTCGTTTTTTTTATACGACGATGATAATCGAGAGGTTTTTGGCTTTAAACAACAAGGAAAACAAATCTTTTCAGGAGTCAGTACCATAATTTTTTAAAGGTCTAGAACTTTAAAAAATCTGTAACACTATATTTTTATTCGTTCAGCTTTAACCAGATTCGATTAACTTGGATAAATGTGTTATTTTACTAAACATTATCACAAATTTTAAAAGATAATATTATATTTTTCTGAACAGAACATACTAAAATGTTAAGGTATGTTTATTAATTAATATTCTGACATTCCAGGTAGGAATACGTCAGTAGAAGTTTAGTTAGAAGTTTAGTTTGGATGTCTATCATTAGTCATAAAAAAGTAATACACGTTTGAAAATTATATTCTATTACGATATTGATAAATTGTAATGATATAGGTGTTAACTGAATTTTTTTGACAATTGAAAATAAGTATAAGTGGTAAAAAATAGAATTCTGGGCTACCTGAAGCTGGTTTTATTGACATACTTTTTTTTAAGTATTACGATTCAAGTGTAATTGACTCCTTTGGTCAACATCACTAAATAAAAAGAAGATAAAATCAATACCGCAAGAACATGAACACACTAATAGAATCTGGGTCTGAAAAATACAAAAATTCTTCCTTCGAAGAAGACATCAAACGGAAGTTCAAAGAGAGAGATCTAACCCAAAACTACACAAAAAGTGTAGAACCTGCTAGGATACCTAGAGAGCCCCAAATCCATACTGGAGCCACAATAATACATACTGACATCAGTGCTAAAAAATATCAATTTGTGTACGGTTTAATAGCTAAGTCTTACTTTTGTCTAACCGTCAGCACCATGCTTTGAAAAATATTGACAAAAATCTAACTATTGTGGTACAGATTTTTGATTTAATTGCTTTGCAAACTATCAGTACTTCAGATAAAGAGTGAAGTCAATTTCACCATTCTATTTTCTACTCAAGTTCTACCTAATTGCCTTATAAAGTTCGAGATCAAACTCGAACATATTAATTATATCAGATCAACAGGTTCAAGGTTTCTCATATAACATTTTAGACATAATTCCGGAACCATTACTAGTTCTTTGCGAATGAATTTCTCCAGACATATAAAAAAAAACGAAACAGAAATTTTACTCATCAATATAATACTTCCCTTTTTATGTAATTAGGGAGTATATTTCAAGTTAATATATCCAATATTAAATATAGCTTTTAAAATGAAAACTTCTTTAAACTCCATAAAATTTAGCAAATAAATGTTACGCCTTTCACTCTTTTGTTATGAACTCATTATTTACACGCATTTATAGTTTTTTATTAATAAACCACGGCCTCCTTAGATTTTAACAACATATGTTATTTAACATAATCACAAAACTCCAACTTGGATAAAAAAGAAGATAACGGTATCAAGGAATACGTAATTAATTTGAAGCTAACCGAGGAAATAAAACATTTATTTTACAGTGGGGAGTTGTACAAGATGTCGTAAAGATAGTTACAACACGGCTCTTGTATTCCCGGGGAAATACTTTAAGTTGGAAGGTTTTGCAATAAAAACAAAATATTGAAGGATAAAATAAACTGCAAGGAATAAGTCGTAAAGTAAACATTAGCATGATTGAGCAATTTGTGAAACAAAACTATTATAGCCTATAAATAAATTATTATAATTATAGTTTAGTTATTGTAGCTCATGTATCACTGATAATGGCGACTTTGTCGTTGAGATACGTTTGATGAAGTGAACGCAATTTTTGTGAGAACTTGTGTTTGAGTTTTATTCTATCTATTATAGGTTATATCAAATAGCCATATGAATAGTTGTCAGAAAATATAAAGGCAATAACAACATTTTTCAAATAAAGTCTAATTGTAGAATTTTTAAATAAAATAGTACTCAACATTTTAAAGTTACCACATTGTAAAATTTTACGCGATAAAAGACCCTGAAATCTTGGAAACGTTCTTTGTTAATAAACAGAAAGATTTGGGTTGAAATCCATCTCAGAATTTTTTTTTCTAACTAATTTAGTTCTTTTCAACTGGTTGAGGGAGGGTTGATCTTTAATAAACGGCGATTGGTATAATTAGAAATTAAGGGATTTGATTAGAATATATTGCATAGAAATACTAATGTTGTAAATTATATTTTTATATCATAATTAAATTAAAAAGAAACTTCCTGTTGGTCTGTTGTCGATATAGTGCTCTACAGCCCAAACGAGTGGACTGATTTTGATTAAACTTGCATTTCAGTAAATATTACCCAAACAATGGTGTAATATTTTATTTATAAAAGCACCAATTAAATTCAATTTGTTTAAAATTACATAAATCGTTCTCGGAATAAGTGAATATTAAGCCAAGATTTTTTTTTTTAATATTCGTCCTTTTCTGCATTATATTTGTATTGTATTTGTTATGTAAGTAAATTTCTAATATTGATTTTAACGTTTTAGGTGCTTCACTCGAGAAATTCACCGGAACACAATAAAGCAGGTAAAACTACTGTTTAATATTAGAGTATGTTATTTAAGTCTAAAAACAAACATTTACATAAAGTTAACCGTTGTGTTAGTTACAACAGATCCTATTTTAAAAGTAGACCATGTTTTAATTCGTCAACAGGTTAGGTTTTCAAACGTACATCAAAATAGAGACACACAAACCTTGTACAAGTCACATAAAAAATCCATCACGGTAATCCTTCAACGTCATAATTCGTGATGTTAATCCTGTATACAAATTTGTATTTTGAATTGAACACAAGATAGATTGGTGTTAATATTAAAAGGATACTGTGTCAATGTTTGCTTTGAGTTTATTTGGAAAATGTTGCGTAACCTTTTATAATAAAAAACACATTATCACATACATAAGACACTAAGTGTATCACAAACATATGATAATATACTCACGATATTCACAACAATAAAATATTATAAATGCATACTCAATATTATGCACAATAATTTAAATACAAAAATTAACAATGAAGACTTCAATTTACTTATTTGTATATAAGGATGTAAACTTGATATGAACAAGTAATAATTTATTCATTCACTTTGAAAAAATACTCATAGTAAAAATAATCATCAAATAAAAATGTTACAAGATGACATTTCAATAACTAAGCAATAATCCTCACTGGTTTATGGGTACACGAGCTCACCAAAATCTGAACTAAAAGTACATTGCCAAAATATCAAAGTAGAGACCCCAGCTTGCGTAAATTTAAACAACTGAGAGTAATAATTTTAATATCATCCTCTTCGTCATTTTAGTCCTGGTAGGAGCTTTCTATCACCACCCTTCTCTGTTCTGTTCTCCACCACAAGTCTCTCTACCTTTGGACTCTCATTCCTCAATCAACATTGATTAGACAACGTTCATCTACCATTTTCTTGGCCTTCCTCCTCTTAGTCTTCCTTGGAATATGTCTTAACTTCCTTTTATTACTAACCTTCGTCTAAATTTCAAATACTATTGCGTGTTCGCCATCGCCACAGCTGTTGCGATTTGTTACTTCTCCTTATCTTCATGCTTCTTAACTACCACGTAAGATTTGTTTTCCCACCTTTGTACCAATTCTACCTCTCCTCTTCACCAGATCTCACCACCATAGATGACAATGGGTCGTAATATTATTTTATAAAATCTTATTTCTATGGTTCTACTCTATGATTTAGAATTAAATATATTTTATAGTGCAATGTAAGTTTCTATTACCTGTCACTATTAGTGTTATAATGATAAATTAGTTATTGAAATATCGTTTTTAAAAATAAAATATTTTTATAGAAATTAGTTTGTTACTGTAATTTTTGAACGTTTTAATTAGTTTCCATATATTTATCAGATGACAATATGGTACTCCGACCCAGTTCTGTATAGTATAATTTAAAAAAATGTAGTTTTAATCATGCATGTAGCCGTTTAGAAGCTGATTAGGGGTTGTTCTCATTAGTGGGGTAAGATGTATGTGTACCTCTTAGAATTGTTTATCCCGAATTTAATCTTTTTATTCACTAATTAAACTTTTTGATGCTTTAATGAGTAACGGATTTTGCAGTGTCATAGATAAATCTCTTTACCATTAAAATAACAAATTCTTTTAAAATTAATAATTATGTTCAAAGGAGCTCGCTGTAGTAAATCCGAGGGATGTAGCTGCTATATTTTCATTTAGTCTTGTGTTGTATCCTCTTCAATATTTCCTATCGGAACTCTCTTGACCAACTCTTGTTGTCTTTCGAACCTGACGCTATTAGTGTGTTAGATATCTTTATTGCATATTATTTTCTTATTTTTTTTTAATAAGGCGATGATGGTCGATAGGTTTTCCATTGAAACAACAACGAAAAACAAACAAACAAAAAAGCAATATATTATTAAATAATATTAATTTTACTTTTTTATTTTAAGCTACCAAATCTACTTTCTATTAAAATCCATTGAAGTTATCTACAGATTTGTAATGTCTGTATATTGAATGGGAATTAATTTTACTTGTTTAATAGTCCTAAAAAAAACTTCAGTAAAAATCTGGTGATTTGTAATGATTTGAAAAACAGAGAGTTTTCAGACGGAAAGATTAACGTAATCATTTCATACTTCGAACCTTGATAACCAGTTGATACATCCTAAATTAGTATTCACAAATTTTCATATGGTGATAACCTTTTTACTGAGGTTAGTTTCGTCATCTCAGAAGAAAATGAAACGACAAATGTGAGAAAAGAAATAATATATATGGCAGTATTAAATGTGAAGGAAACATATTTTATTTCCCAGTACCAATTTGTCAAGTCAGTCATGAATAAGAAAACAAATGGATCATAATGTTGTACGTGTTTTAGTGTTTATTGTAAAACGGTAGAAATGTAAAAATCTGAAGAAATAAGGAGAATTGTAAAACCTGTAAAATTTACGATAAAACCTAAACTCCCCCCTCTCTCACTAACCCTATAGACTCTTCAATGCAATATCTTATGAAGAGTTTGTAGTTTATGAAAAGTTACTACATCCAATGCAATGATATTATTCGTTCAATTTAATACAAATATTCCTAATAAAGTAAATTTAGTGAAATTGTTTTGTGTTTTAGTATTGTTTTACGTAAATGGAAAATCTTTTTACACAAAGTACAAAATAAATGTGTTTCTTGTAGTGTCATAAAACTTTAGAGGTTTTCAATTTACATAAAGAAATAGATTTACCTTTACGGGACTTATATTGTACGTCTTTCACAACTCCTATGAGCGGCTTAAGGCAAGTTAATTGGATTTATTTTTTCGACATTATGTGTAAAGATATCGATTTTGTGTTTTCATGCAAATATTTTCGTTTTGGTGTCTTCCGAGTTCAAAATGAATTTAAAAATGATTGTTGTAAGTATGGTGTACAGCCCAAAACCGTGGACCATTTTAAATCAAATTTGGTATGCATATTTTTTTTTTCATATCGCTGGATATTATAATACAATTTTGGTGTAGCTGCCAAAACTAATTAAATTTTCTAAAAATCAGCGGGTTAACGATTTTGATAAAATTTTGTCACGTGTGGACACTAAGGATCCCAACAAAATGTATCGGTTGGCATCTCTTCAAAACGTCGGTACTTGAGTTATTGGTATCACAAAAAAAAAAAAAAAAAAAAAATGGCCCTACAGGGTTAGTTTATTGTAGTGACCTTTTAATTAACGAACCAAAAATAGCTTTCGTGGTGTTTATTTTGTTTTATGTTGTTTAGCAGTATGAGAAAGTTTGTGCACTGCTTATTTCTAAAAAGTATTGCTAGTTCGGTGGCCAGCATTAAAACTCTTACAAATTAAACTTTAATGACCAGTTTCTCTAAAACTTAGTTCATCTTTAGTCGAAAAATTAAAAATTAAATGAGCAATTCTTGTGTGGAAAATTAATTGTTAAGAAACTCTTAATTTACTGCAACCAATAATTATAGAGAAGACGACACTGCATTTCAGTGACTAAATCATTACTTGCTTAAATGTTAACAAACAGCTTGTAAATACAAACAACTTACAATCAAAACCTTTAAATTAAATAATAATTTTTGTCATGTGCAACATTACAAATGTACTTGTAAATAACTTTAAATACATTTTTGAGAGTAAGAAAATACAATTGTGTTCCAGTAACATATCTGTGTAGATGTAACAAGTATTGATGATTTAGTAAATTACCCATATGATATTCCTTAAATAGGGGTAAACGCACCTCTCTTATGTTCAGTCTTATCTTGCTCTACAGGTTTAAAGTAATTCTTCCTGATTATATATTGAATAAATACAAAGAGAATTGACGAAGGAGGTATGTAAAAAGTGTAAAATGTAATATAAAAACTAAAACTAAACCTTCCCACAGTCTATGGATTCTTCAAAGCAATATCCTGCGAGTTTATATATTAAAAAGTTTTTCAAAACGAATGTAAAACATTTTCTGGGCAATTTAACACAAATATTCCAGATAACATAAATGTATTGAAAGTTTTTTTATTTTAGTATTACAACAAGTACGGTTAACTTGAAAATCGTTTTACACAATGCACAAAATAAATGTGTTACTTGTTGGGTCTTCAAACTTTTGAGTTTGTTTGAAAAGAAACAGATTTCACTTTACAGGACTTTTATTGTACTTCCTTCTTAAGGACTGTGAGTGGTTTAATGCATGATAAAAAAGAACGATAATAAATTAAATCTCTAAAGAAAGAAAAAGAATTTGTTTAATTCTCAATGAATCGTAAGCTGCCCTTCCACTAACACTATAGACTTTTCAATGCAGTATCGTGTAAAGTTTTTAAATCAACGAAAAGCTGTTTTCTACTAAATTTAACACAATTCTAGAGTATATTTATTACAAGTATTTTGTTTTAGTATTACATCAACTAAAGTTAACTTAAAGTGAAAATATGTTTACAGAAAGTAGACAAATAAACTTGTTACTTTTAGTGTCTTCAAACTTTTGAGTTTTTCAATTTACAAAATGAAATAGATTTTACTTTTAGGACTTGTATTGTACTGGCTTCATAGAGACTGGGAGCGTCACGTTAAAAAGTAAAACTCTAAAGAAATAAAGAGAATTGTAGAACTTGTTAAATTTACGAGAAAAAACATCCTCCCCATCCCTCTAACTCTATAAGACTTTTGCAATACAGTATCGTAGGAAGTTTTTATAGTTTAAGAAAAGTCTTTAATAGCAATGAAAAGCTATTTTCTGTTCAATTTAACACAGATATTATCGTATAAGTAAATTTATTCAAAAGTGTTCTGTTTTAGAATTGGACCAAGGATGGGTTAACCTTTGAATATATTTTTAGACGTAAGTAAAAATTAATGTGTTACTTGTAGTGTCCTCAAACATTTAGTGTCAATTTTTCTACTTTTAAAAATTGTAACGTACAAATTCTAGTTAATAATTAAAACTGTTACACTCTGAAATATGAAGACGGAATTGATTCCAAAAAAGTTAACTCGTCTAAAGTCGATAGACGCTTATCAGTGTATTTACATCATACACTATCAGAAGATCTTCTAAATATAATGATTAAAAGTTGTTTTCTTGGTCCTTGTAGGAATTGTTAGATTGTATTGCTACATTAATGGGTCTTGTCCAGTAGGATAAGTTTGTTTGAAACA
This sequence comes from Aphrophora alni, assembly GCA_963513935.1. Classification (NCBI taxonomy): domain Eukaryota; kingdom Metazoa; phylum Arthropoda; class Insecta; order Hemiptera; family Aphrophoridae; genus Aphrophora; species Aphrophora alni. The sequence goes on along the minus strand of OY740774.1, from coordinate 87,179,785 downwards.
GTTGTTACACAGGTTTTGTGAACCTCTGCTTGTCACCGGGAAGGCCCGAACGAATCTCCTATGTGTGTTATTATATTAAAACCTTTCCACTCGCTTCTCTAGTATTAATGACGTAATCCTAGTGGACTACTAAACTGTTTATATGTGAAGGAACCTCTACTCGTTATACTCGAGTCTACTGGTAACTGTAGTAATATCCCAAATTCGTAGGTCAGAGAATTCTTTTGAGAATACCTTTGGTATTTGTCATCAAAGAGACGTAGTAGGGGTGGTACTATTCTATATCCAATTTAATTTGAAATTAGTTGAATAATACACAAGATATGAACAAAAACTTCTTAAATTAAAAACAAAAGGCATGTTAATGAGCTACATAATGGTGTTTACCACCGCCATCATACAACTAGACCCTCTAAATGTTAATTCACGTATTTTTTTTGACCTTGTAGAAAATGTTAAATTGTATTTGTAGATCAAGTAGTCTTTCTCAGTAGCGTAAGTTTGTTTATAACAGCTGTTAAATTGTTTTCTGTAGCCCCTACCTAGTAATTACTACTTTTTTGACTTCGGCTAGGCTCTCATAGTTGGATACAAGTATGTTTTTGCAATGCGCGTAGATAATTCAGGAGGTGATTATATGCGACAGGTTTAAAAAAATAGTTCTAGTAAACATATGTTCGGAAACCCTTCTTTTACCAGCTTATCCGCCATTTTGTTTTTTTGTTAACTGATTGAGTTGAAATTTTGCACAGTAGTTATCAACGTAAAGGACCTAGTTTGAACAAAAATATCATCTTGTTCCAATTATCCGTTTCAAAATGGCGACCATTTAAATATTTCAAACAAAAATAACCTATTTAAAAGTTTTACATTTAAAATTGAAGCCGTTCTAGAGATATACATTATTTTGTATAAGAAACATAATGGCCGTTACCTGGTAAAAGAATCATTTCCGGATATTTGTTTATAGACACGTTTTTCTTTATTTTGACCCTTAAAACCACCCCCTGAAATACCTCCGTGCAGTAGTTATAAAAACACACTGTATATTGACATGTATATTGATCTAAATTGATGTCGATATTGAAAAGTATGTCCTGTGGAAAATTTTGATTTTCTCTAACTTTTTTTATAAAGTCCATGTTATAATTTTAAAAAATGTTACCGTCGCGGGACGGTTTATAGAAGTAAAAATTTGTCAATTTCAAAAATTAATAATATTTTAAACTTTCAATAAATGTAATACAATTAATAATTATATTTTGCATTGATTAATGTGTGACGAGATTAGATTTCTAGTTTTAATATATATGGGTATGTGAGAAAGTTTGTGCGATATTTTTGCATTGATTTTATTTTAACTATGTATGTGTTTTGAGAAAATTAGTGCAATATTTTTCGTAGTATTTTAGTTTTAATATAAAACTGTTGTTGTACGTATACTGTTATTATTATTTTCGTGATGATTTTTCCTTTCACCACATTGATTTAATAGCACCAAAAAATTGCCTACCGGGCGTAAAGAAGTATTCACTTAAAAAAAATTGAAGGGGACAGCTCAGTATTGAATAGCTCGGCCTTCTTACGCTTTCTATACACTCTGCATAGTTCGGCATTAGTCATTTTGTGTTTTTCTCATTCCTTTTGATTTTTTCGTAGTGATACAAGTTCCTTAAATTTCTGTTCTTACTCCTTTGTAAATTTTAAATTGACACAGTTATCAGCTTATAAACTATATTTCATCGGTTATATTCAATAAAATGACATAATAGAGCCTTTCATTATCTACAAATCGACACCAATGTTACCGAGTGGCGTCGTTGTGCACGAGCTAACCCCCCCCCCCACTACTCGTCATTATAGATACGGACATAAAACCTCTATCCAATAGAAATTTTAATAATTATATTATCACATAAAGTTATGAGCTCCACAAATCTTATTTGAATGCTAGAATTTTAGTAGACCCTCTTTTACTAAAATTAATTTAAATATGAATTCAGGTAAAAAAAAACAAACATAATAATTAATAATACTGTAATAATTACGCGTTTAATCATAAATTAATGTAAATAAATGTCCCTAACAATCATTCAGTCAATTTAAGATGTAACTTAGATAACAGTTTGTTGGACAATTTACAGAATAAATGTGACTATGTAGGAAAAGTGTATAAGCAGTTTCGAAACTTATTATTTTAAAACTTTTCGTATTTCCTTTCTTCTACACTCATGTGAACAATGAAAATCTGTTTTCTGTGATATTGCTTAAAATCAAAGTAATAAATTCGTCAAGCAGTAACTTTCTGTCAATTTGTATTCTCGCTTACAAAACCGACAGAGCGTGAAGGTGCTCATGGAGAAATAGCGAACTTTACAGTACAGACCTCTAACTTGTTGCCGCAACTTTTGTAAAGTCACTCAGGCAATTAACTTAGTCAATTAACCAATTAACTCTAAATACTTATTCAATCTGAGCGTAAATAAACTGCAAAGAAACTGTCTCATATAAAATTTAAAAAGGTAAATAATCTACACCAAAATACTGAGTCGGATCTGTAGATCTAAATGTAAAAATAAATCAATGAGTAAAGTATAAAACCAAATATAAAATATTAGGACAAACAATTTTTTTTAAATCACACATATATTTAATTTGCAACCAAAATTGAACAACTGAACTTCATCTAAAAGATATCTGCTTTCACCAAATTTATTAGTAAATTTCCAAAATTACTTGAACCAAAATTTTTAATGACAGAAATTTAGGTATAAGGATTTCTATTCTGGAAACCATAACTTTACCAATTTTTTAAATCTTTAGATAACACAAAATTATGCAATTTGAATACGATTTGTAAATTTTTATTCCGATTGTCAATGTCAAATATTGTAGATAAACTAGTCAAAATTGCTATTGCATAATCAAATAAAATGTGTAAAAATATTACATTAAATTTCTCACACTCTCTTTTATTAAACCAAAATTATAATCGTCTCTATCACTTCAAAACAATCTCTATAATAATGTTAGGTAAACAATTAAATATCTTTATTGCTTGCTTTATCCCAATGGAGGTATAAATAAAATTACAGCATTAAGTTTTTGTAATTTAAAAAAATCATTTCTAAATAGTTTGCTTCACTCGTACTGTAAATGGTCCTAAATGTAAGTCCTATTTGACTATCAAATTTTCGATTATTAACTGTAACATTCTTTCACTTGAAATTTAACGCACTGATTTGATTCATTCATTTCTCATTTTACCAAAATTTTAACTTAATCTATAGATAATATTTTAAAAATGAGATCTTTTATAATAAGTAATTTTATGATTTTTATATCAAATTTAAAAAATGTTTAATATAAATCTAAAACGGAATAGTACGTTTTCACTCTTCGACTGATACCTAGAGTAACAGATATTTTCATTGAAAAATATCTTTTTGGTTTGCATTTGTTTGTTTTTTATAGATGTGAAAGAAAGTATTAGCTTCTTTTATTGTTATAAGGAATTAAAGCACAAGTGACAATTTAGATAAATATACATAATTTAAACAAATTTATTATTAGATAAATGGCTGTAATAATAAAATATTATCCTAGCTGAATTTCTGAAAAAATATCTATTATTACGCAATAATTTATACAGAGTGACAACACGATATTGAGGATGTAGTTTTTCGTTCTCATTTCTAATTGTAGTAAAGTAGTAAGGTGTAAGTGTGCCAGTAGTTAATGCTGGTTTGTTATTTTAATAGACCTGTCATAGATTATTGCATTCTTTAATAGTTTTAGTTTACAGATAATGAGATTTACTATTATAGAATAATATGATTTAATAAAATTAAGATAATGGAAAAATTAATTGTAAATCTCGTTGCTAATTATTATTATATGACCAGTAAGTAATCACCAATATATATTAATGCATTTTATTCCGTCCAATAATTATTCGTTTTCATAAAAAAAGTCTTTTAAAAATCCACGTGTTGCCGCTATTAAAAAAAAACAAAAGGTATAATTACAACAAAAGAAAGTGATGATAAGAAAAAATGAATATTGATCTCAACTTATTTGGCATCAATAGTTGAAAGCATCGAATCACGCTACCCCATGAAGCATCAGACTGTGGTCACTCCAATCAGGAAGTGTTCGTGTCTGTCTACTTGTTAAATGTAATTAAGATTTCCGTGATTTCAGTATTATCTCTCGATTGCTTTATTTCGTTCCATTCCTTCTGTAACTAAGATTACTGTAAGAGATTTACTGTTAATCTAAAGATAATCATATACGTCCACAGTAGTAATCGGTGTATTGTCATTGATATTATTCTGTAAAAACGAGAGCAATAAATTAATTTTAGTAACAGTTTTTATGTTTTATCGTTATTTGATTAGTTGCCATTTTTAAACATTATTCAATCTGCAATTTAGATAAGATAATTAATTGTATAGGAAAGATAGAATGTATGAATTATATTTCGTGTTTAATATATTAATATAACAACATATTTAACTATATTACTGTAAACATGTTCAAAATAACATATTTTAAATAAGTTTTTTTTTTTGAAATTATAATTGATATTTCCTCTAACCATAATTATTAAAACACTAACTGTAAATAATAATTATTTAAATTTATTTCATTAAATAAATTATGTTCATTTCGATAACATTCTTATATTCCCCAGAGCGTTCTACTGGTGTACTAGAACGAACATGAAACAAAAGTCCATCGATGTATGTAAAATCCAGAAAAAAACATTAAAAAAAATACTTTCTTAAAAGTTAAAAAAAAACTTTAGGAACTCAAATTAATTAAAAAAGAAATAGACTAACAAATTCTACTTGATAATGTTACACAATAGAAGAGTTTTCTGAAATTACATGTATTAAAAGACGTAATCTCAAAAACATTTAGGTGCACAATATTATGAACACGACGATAGTAATTCCGAGGCATTCTAGCTGGATATACACCTTTGTCCATGTAGTCTTTAGTTAGGAGCCTCTCTTTAATCTTTCTTTTTAGGCCATTCTTGACCAAATCTTGATTTTTTTACCTAATTAATTTTTTTATCGATTTTCTGTTAACCATTTATTCTCTCTTTTCATACATCAGTAAAGTTTGAACCAATATTGGCTTCAAAATATTTACGATATAAAACTAGTTTAATTAACAAATTATTCTTCTTCTTGCTTAACCCATATAAAATGATAATTTAAATACTTTGTTTACAGTGTTATTTTAAGCTTGCAAACTTATTTCGTTACATGTACTCAAGTCAATTTTAGTAACCTACAAAATACTGTGATACTGCATAGAGTAAATCATAGTATTAATTACCTATGGAAGATGGCCTGCTTGCATATAAAAAATTGGTAAATATAGAGAGAAGTTGTCTGATCGATATAAATGCTAAATCTCAGTAATTCCAGTAATCTCAGTTTTTATTTTATTTACTTTTCTTTAAACCTGAGAGGTTTTTCACTTTGAAACAATAATGGGAAAAACAAAAATTAGTAAACGAGGACAATATTTTATTTTTATACTTATATTTTATGTTTTAAGCTTGTTAGCTAAATACTCCCTAATAGCCCCCTACTCTACTTATGCAAGATATAATCCCAAAGCTTAGCTATTTCAATCTGCAATATTGTTTAAAGTATAAATTACTGCACAGAAAGTAAGAGATCCATCAACGTCAACTTACTATAGGTAACGTGTGAATAACCTTAAATCTAGGTTTTGAGCCACTGATGGATTGGCTCTAATGTAGCGCGCCTCTGAATTGAAAATAAACATATTAAACAATGATTATAATATTAAATTTAGACACGTTCTATTGCACTTAGGAAAGTATTTTTTTTTTTTACATACTGTCTAGCTACTGCGTAAAGTAATAGAACAATATTTATAGACCAAGAAATAACATAATACAATACTGCAGGTACTGTACACTTGAGCAAAACTTCATCATCAGGAAGGATTAATACAAATATTTTACTATTAACTAGCTTCTTGCACTGTGGCTGGAGTTATCACCCACTAGGATAATAATGGATGTAAAGATTATGTTGTAACAAATCAATGTATACAACAATTTGAAATTTTGACTGCCTTATCGGAAACGAACTATTTCTTCCACCACTGGTGGGTTTTGATGGTGGCAATATTCGTTGGAAGTGTTAATGATCCGACTACTGTTTATACTTTACTTTAATTCATGTAGGAATATACATAAAAGTTACATGATAACTATATCAAGATTAGAGGAAATTATAGTGTAACAAAACACAGGAGCTGTTCTCTAAATAATATTTTATTTCATATTTTTGTAACATTGTGCCAAATTCAAAAGTAAAACCATCGTAAGGAATTAAAAATTATTTTACTCGTTACGTTTCGTTCACACTATTATATTTAATATTTGGAAGCGCAATTTTTAGTCTTTACCGTAGCACCTGTGTACATATCTTGAAACCGTACAGAATCACCTTTTTATAAGAAATTTCTCTTCCAAATTATAATTAACCTTATCCTTAAACTTCATAATGATTGGTTTTCGAGATTGTGTAATAAACACACACAAATTCAGACGAAATTCCAAATGGTCGAATTATTACAGTAACTCTTTTACCTCGTACACCAAATACACATGAACACCACACATTATTATTATTTTTTCAATATTGTAACGTTTGTAGATAAAATGCAATAAATGTCTATTCAATGGTGTTGTTGAAAAAAATTCACTTTTTTTCAAAAGTACGGCCTAAAGATTTATCTTGTGGAGAGTAAAGTGGGTAGTTTGTCTGATAAGAAAAGTGGAAACTTATCTTTGTAATTTGAATAGTAGATGTCTTGAAACCATCCAACAAAGTGAAATATAGCGGCGAAGAAATACAACACTCCATGGAAAGGCGGTTCTACTATTGACTGAAATATATTTAGTTGGATACATTTATTCAGAAGTTACAAGGGTCACTTTGTATAAATTGGTAGATTGGTATAAATTTGGCAATGAATTGATCACTGATTTTTAAGGCGTAAAAAATACGATGAAAAATAAATCCTTAGTAGATACATTATATGAGTTTGTATGTTTTGAGATACTAATATGTTTTGATCCGATTCTTAAGAATTACATCAAAAAAAGAAGAATAATTTAAAATCTGATAAAGAAATGAAGTATTGCAGGGAAAAATATAACGAAAAAAGAAGAACATAAAAAATAACAAATATCTGTGCCGATTAGAAAGAGTTTTACTAAAATCGTGAACTTTAGTCAAATATTTTCGCCTTTACTTGTGCATAAAAGGATATATTGAAAACATTTTTAAGGAACTTAGTACTATATATACCAATTGCCTCCGATCTTGCATTCACTGCCAATTACTATACACATAATTATGTGCAAAATGACGTTTTAAGAACAATAAAAAATTTCGTCTTTTGAAATTTTTTAAAAGTTGTGTATTATTTAGACAGTAGTTAGTTCACTCTAAAATTAATGATATATTGAATTGATATTAAAATGAAATCTTAATTATTAAAGATATAACGTAAAACTATCACAACATTCAGAATATATTTATTATTATAGTGGCAATAGTTACAATAAGTGTAGGTAAGTAAACGGGAAATACGCTTTATAGTGAAATATCCGTGTGGAATTTGCATGTAATTTGATGCCAGAGTTTCCGTCATTAGAGAGAGTTCAAGTTAACACGATGAATATTCTGTTCCCTCCTGCACAACTTTAATAGTAGAACTAAAATTGGGATATGCGCAGTAGCTTTGGGCATTTGATTACTATAACAATATAGACCTGTCGAAGTGTGAATCTTGAATGGTAGGTAATTGTAGTGAATGTATGTTTATTGCCGTGAACTATCTCTGTCTACATAACTCCTTATGGTACTATATATCACGTAGCGTATAAAATATTATTCTGTGACGGATTTGTTACCAGGCGACTTAAATTATCAAAAGGTGGAACCAACTGGTAACAATGTTTAAATAAAAAAAAGACAAAGACAAATTATATAATTAACAAAGCCAAAATTTATTAAGTTTAAACGTAAATTTCGACGGATCAGATTTTACCATTTACAATTAGGTAAATACCAGTTTAAGATTACTTGACATCACCGAAAGCTTAATAATGAATAAGATTACAAAATGAATCTTATTTTAAAAAAAAAAGTTTACATGCCCTTAATAAGTAAAAGAGAGAAAAAAAAATTTAACAATTAAACTTTGACATTTACCCCCCCCCCCTTTTTATACAAACTGTTATAAAATAATTTAACAATAAAAAAAAGATTCTATAATCAAAATTAAAATTTTAGTTCAAAAGGTATATTAATTCTAACAAGTTTTCATCATTAAATTACTTATAAAATATCATAATTTTGTTTCTTAAATTTCTTACATTCTAGGTTGGCCAACTAATATATATATATATATATATATATATATATATATATATATATATTGTATACATATAAAAAAAAGAAATTTGTTTATAATATAAAGGAAATTTTTAAATAGTGAAATTTTTTTTTATACTGAAATTTTTAAATATTGAAATTTTTAAATAGTGAAATTTTTAAATATTGAAATTTTTAAATCATGAAATTTTTTAAAGATTGACGTCAATTTTGTTTTATTAATTTTGAAAATAACCCCTTTGGGGCTGTTAGGACCGAAAAGTTTGCATGCAGCTCCACCCAAATATATATATTATATTATAAATAATTACACATTATCACATATGGACAGTAAAGGACATATTGTTAAACAGAGTTCAGTTCCAAAACAAAAAATATAAATATAAACAGTTTCACAAGAGTCAGTATTTTAGATGAAAATCATTTTATAGTGCACTTAACGACATTTCAAAGTTTTTTGTTATAAACATGTCTCAAACAGTTAAGTAGAGTCTTTTAAACAGGTATCCTATTTTTGCTGCATGGACTTGCAAAATCCAGAATACAAAATCCACCAAGCTTGAACCAGCATTTGCTGTAGGAAAGAAACACAGGTCTAATCTAGATTTATGCAATTTTATACATGTAATAGCACAAGTTTTCTCTTATACAAAATGTTTTGTTACTTCATCAAAATCAAGAAAATTATCGTAATTACAGAAATCCAGAAAAGATTATAATTAAGTCCTTTTAGTTGTTAATACTAATAGTATATGGATATCTTGATTTCTGTTTGAAACAAAGACTTATAACAAGGGTTAGAAATTTTCTAAAAACAAAGACTCTGGTTCAGAAAAACCTTTTTGATAGTTTTTTTGATATGATCAAATATTTAATATTTTAACTGTTCAAGAGTTAACATGACTGCTCAATACTCAAAGTCTGACTGTTTAAGGTTTACATTTAGCTTTTGTAAATTATCTTTTAAAGAAAGGAAATGCTTTTATAGGTTATTAAATTTCAGTAAAAATTTTGAATACTAAAATAAAACATCAAACACATATTTCAATAAACAAAGCTTAAAATATTAACAAATCTTATAGTATAGCAAAATCTGAGAAATAAGGTACCTGGACTGGTAGTGAAGTGCAGAGAAATTTTGAATAGAAGCATACGCCGTATTTTATAAAAACAAAGCTTACTGACACATCAACTGTACACCTCTAAAACACTGACATTCTTAGAAAAACTTATTGCATCGTAACAATATGTTAAATATAATTTAGCAAATGATTAGAACGAAGATTGCAGAGCATTGTGCAAAAGAAGTCCAGTTCAATTTAGAGCGACTACATATTCTAAGAGGTTGAACAGAAGTAAAAAACATAACGGTATTTTTTGACTGGACTTTTGTCCGGTACTAGAAGAGGACAGAGATATATCGGACGATATCGGCCGCTGTACCGCGCCACCTATCAGGGACAGGTAGATGGACGGGGCGAGGGGTGGACGGTTGATAAGTTTGTGCAGATTTATTTTATTAATTTGTTATAATTTCTGAATAACGCTACAGATTAACCTATATACTAATTTCGTTCGTATTTCTTATTTTTACCCCAGTTCAATATTTTCAAATATGGGAAAATATAAATGTAAATATTTATACTTTCGGAGAAACATATAAAGCTGAAAATGAGATCTAAAGAGCAACATAATTATAATATTCGTGTATACGGCCTCAAACACAAACAAAATAACAAGTGTTTGTTCCAATATTCTTTAATGCACATAGATAAAGTTGAAAATTATTTTGAAAAAATGTATTTTATGCGTTATACAATTAATAATAAAATAGTGAAATAGAATTTTAAATTCGGAAAAGGATTAGGTTTGTTGGTACATATTTTTTAAATTGATTACTTTGAAAATGTTTAAGAAAAAGTAATATTAATTTCGTAAATTTTTGCATTTTATTTTTAGAAAATTGCCAAATAATATAAAACAGTTAATTCTAATTATTTTAAACAGGAACAAAAATAATAAAGCTTTCAACTTGACAATGTACATCTGAAGGACTTTTTTTTAACGAAAGTTACCATTTGTTTTCAGCTACGTAAATTAAAACTAAACAAATAAAAATATTTATATTGCTGGTGACAAATAGGTTACTGACGAAAAATAATTAGGCACATCTAAAACACATTACTAATTTACAGTATAAAATAATAGCTGTAAATATTAGTAATTACATATAAGTTGTATAGAAGTAATTATTTCGAGGTTTTCATATTCATTTAAATATGAAAGACAATCACTAGATGTCTGCAATCACTATTGCACTGACTTGTTAATTATTCAATGTGTCCCACGAAGGTATTTACATGTTTAAACAACCACCAAGTACATATCCGTCTACAAAATTGTAAGATTTCTTTCATATTTATTAGAAACAACCAAAAGTGTACCAACAAATTTTTACGCTGATATCTGCAGTAGAAATAAAATGGCGGTTGTTGATAGAAATGCAATTTAAACGACAGCGCCTGCCGCCGGAGAAAATGATAACATAAAAGCTCCAAATCTTTAAACTGTTTATTTTATTTCAGGTCATTGCATTGTTGACAAATTGTATTGTGTTCTCTTAGGCAAAAAAGATAACCTAGGTTGTTCTAGATTTTTACCATGTTGTTTACCATAGAGCAGAAGGTTTTGTACTGTGCTTGCTCTATTGTTTTTAATAAGAACAAAGAAGCACACAGAATATGTTATGCTACGTATCGTGTGATTAAACCTCCCTCAGTCATGTCCATCGCAAAGTGGAGGAAGCTCTTAATGGAAACTGGTAGTGTACAGAAAAAGTATCCCCGCCAGCCACCTTACTTACGTTTGCAGGTGTACGAAAATGTTGCGCTGCTATTCTAAAGTCTCCTAGTTAACCCTAATCGATTCGAAAAGTATCCCTAAGCACTGGTGTGCTTAATTCTACAGTACATCGAATAATTAAAATGCGGTAATTAAATTAAAATGTTATTAAAATCTATAAGAGAATAAGTAGTTATTTTATAGCTTGCTATAGTTTAAACCATAAATCGCAAGCCGCCATTTTATTTCTATTGCAGATATCAGCGTAAAACTTTGTTGGTACCCTTTTGAATATGTCTCCACAATGTATGAAAAAAGTCTTACAATTTGGTTGATGCCTATGTACTTGGTGGTTGTTTAAAAATGTAAATAATACATTATATACAAACTGTATATAATATAATACATATTAGTTTTAAAAGAAAGAATATAGCTGTGTTACCATGAGCAATTGGGACGCTTGGTACTGAGAGTAAATTCAAGATCAGAAATGTACATCCTCACACGCGAATACATGTGTCACTCTATAATCAATCATTGCGTTCACCAGGGATTTGACGTAACAATTCAACTGCCTTTTGACGTCCCATATGACAACACAAAGCACTCTTACTAAAACATTATATTATTTTATTGGTTGCATTGTGCCTAAATTTAATATTGAAAGAAATTGATACTATGTACTTTGTAAAAAAAAAAAAAAAAACCCCGTTTGCTTATTAAAGTCTAGGACGATCTTCATATCCTACTAGGCAGAATCATCTCTGTTCCTTACCTTTGTGATTTGCATTTTTCATTGATACAAAAGCAAAGTTCTGCAACGAACGAAAAGAGTAAAGTTGCCTCAGTATATTGCATGTCATAATATGAATCAAGATCGATGTACGAGTAAAACCCTGCTGCATTATTTTAAAACACAAATTGGTTAATAAATTCAAATAACTCTTTTTAAGTTGACACATTTGAAATATATTTCGAAACACACAGTTTCATATGATTATATTTGGATTCAGACGCAGCGCTACATTAGAGCCAATCCATCAGTGGCTCAAAACCTAGATTTAAGGTTATTCACACGTTACCTATAGTAAGTTGACGTTGATGGATCTCTTACTTTCTGTGCAGTAATTTATACTTTGAACAATACTGCAGATTGAAATAGCTAAGCTATGGGATTATATGTTGCCATAACTAGGGTAAGGGAGTATTAGGTCTATGTGAAATATTTAAACTTATTAACTGTGTTGTTTGCCTTATTTATAAGTGACAGAATTGAAGTTGAGATGATTACGTATAATTTCATCTTGAATTATAAACAATTATTGATTTCTTCAGTAGTTCAGAGTTTTAATTAAAAATATTAAAATATACACCAATATTTCTTACGTCACGATTAAAGATAAAGATCTAAATCTGTTGTTTTCTCAAAATATTTAAAACTTGTATATGGACCAAAGTATTTTCGATTTTGCTGTAATATAATATTGACATTAAAGATATAAAATATTATTTAGATAATATCAGACCAAACTATATCTAAAACAACTTAAAATATCATGGCCACTAGCAAACTGTTTTTAGTTCAAGAAAAATATTTACTTTTTATAAAAATAAATATACGATTTATCTTGGATTTTCAATATTTCTACAAGTCAAAATTATACTGCTTAAATCCATAACCAACAACAGAGGTATATTAGGTAAATGATAGTAAGTGTTAAAAAAGATAAGATAATGGATATAAATAGTTTGGGTGGTTGTAAACAAAGCCATAACTGTGGTCTCATTTTGTGTTATGTTACGAAATTTTGTGAAATATTCGAGAACCAAAAACGAGTTGGCAATATACATTGTCCAACAGCATTTGTTACGCCAGTAGCAAACTTACCTTTTTCCTAGTAAATTTGTCCTAAATATTATAGATGATCTATAAAAAATATAAAATTTTAAAGATATTTAGATATTCCTTTTTATAAATAATATATTAAGTGGAGATAATCCTTTTGGAGTTTAGCTATTCGCCCTTGTACAACCTTAGACATGCAGAAGCTATTACGCATCGTTGTTAATCACTCACACCGCGGCACTAGTCACTATAGTAAATGGCGACTTTGCAACAGAAAGTCCAAATGTTTGTGACGTGAATTTAATTCGGTGGCTACAGTTCAAGTTTATTTCTTCTAACTTACGGACACGATTCAACTAATACAACACTGATTTATTTGTAGGATAAATCAGTTGAAATAAACTATAAACGTGGACTTTAGGAATGCTCAGACCGATCACGTGACAAGAAATAACGTGGAGCAATTCTGGAGTCGTGCTTCTGTAGTCTGTACATAACCTGCTTTATGAACGTATGTGATTGCAAGCTTACGAAATCTAAACAAGTTTAATTTTATGTGAAATTCTTGAGTACAATATCAGTGATGAATTAACTTTACATATAAACGGTTTTGTTAACCGCTACAGCATATTGAGGATACTGTTACACAGTCGCGGTACTAAAGGTACATTGCCACAATCTGGAAGAAGTAGAGCATTCAAGGTCATCTCAACTACTAACAACAAAACTTCCAACTGTTATAAATAGTCTAATAAAAAGTATTCGTAGATTTTAACTCATTTACAATTGAAACCACTGACACCTCCAATTTGGCCGACTGAGCATGTTTTCAGTGTGGTTAGTAGTGCTAATACTTTCATTTCATTTACATAGAAATGCTGTCAACTTAATGTCAAACGTACTTTAGAAACTATGTTCTTAATACAAGCATATATACAAAAAAATATGAGACAAGTAATGTTCCGAAGTTGCAAGCACAAACTAGTTGTTTTCTTAAAGTAAGCGTTACATGTAATTATAACGCAATTTACTTGAGGTCTTAATTATTTAAAAGTTTACTGTAATACTTTTGTGTGAAAAACCATTTTCATTATCTAACAGCTTATTTTAGTTAACGGTCTCCGACATGCCGGGCACGTAATCAATAATCTTTCAGGGATGTGAGGCATGCAATATATTATCTCAGACATGGACTCTTGGGTAAACTAAGGGGAAATCACTCACCTTTCGACAAACAAAATCATTTTCCATTTTTATTTTAAGTTGAAATATCTAGAATATAATTGTCTGTAATAGGTGCCTCGAAAGTCATTGCACTTTTTTTATATACTCTTATTTATCTCAGAATATCAAGTATTTGAAAAATAATAAAACAACATCTTATAAAATATCTAATGAAATTAAACAGAATTTCCCTCAAACGCTTTAATCAAGGTAACAAGAACATGTATGTTAAGAAACTGTATGTAGCAACTAAGGATGTTACTTGGTCACTAAAACGTAGTTTTGAACAAATAAAGTTTTTATTGTAGAAAAATCTGTTTTCTTTCATTTGGTGATTGAAGTTTCCACAAGTGTTGCTCATTTGAAGTAAATACACGATAATATTGGTTACTTTTTATAGTCCAAATATTTTGTGCCTTCTGCATTCTTACATTGTAAAGCCTTCCTGGAATGATGATTATTTCTTTTTGAATAAGTTTTATATCTTCATGTCTATCTCATTGTCTCCAAATGTATATCTTACACCCCCCCCCCCTAATTCATATTTGTTGCATCGAGGAAATTATGGTTATACAAATTTGGAATGATATTTAATACAAATTTAATCACGTAGTCATCGAAATTCTGGAATGGTATAATTGCATAATATTTCTACCTAATTACCACCAATAACAGATCATTAAAAAAAAGTCAGGTCATTAATCCAAAAGATAATAGTTATCCTACACCAAACCTCGTCTCTGCTAAAATTGTCTTCCAATCACAAGGTTGAGGTTAGGGGTATCGATGTAGGTGCAGTTGTTTCCAGAAATATTTACATGTCTCACACGGTGATTTGATGGAACAAAGTGTTTTAATTGGGTTCAAAATTACGATTTTATTGATTGTATTTAAACATCAAAAAAGTTATGTCTATCTCATAGATCTACTAAGGTCGACCACATACTAGTACTATACGATACATATCTTAAGGTTCATAAGCGATAATTGTGTTGTAAGATCTCTAGTGAGCATTCAAACAATGTTGTAGTGGTTAAAATAGTTATAAAGCAGTCCAATAGGGATGCCTATTGTATGTATATACGTGTTTATTTTGTGACTCGCTGGACATATCTCTTTGTACAATAACTTAAAGTGAAAGATGCCTAGAGGTACAAGTAATGCTGAAGATTTAAGTTTCTTAATTTATTTCATCAATTGTGTTGAATAGCTTGTGGGATTATAAAGGCAAGGTTTTACAAGTTGCAATAAGAAATGGAATCGTACAAGCCCTAGTCTTTAAAATTCTTTAAATTTTTTTTCGTGTTGAGATAGATCTCCTGCAACTGCTGCTGAACTATGCCGTATATTCACTAAATGTTACGAGTGCACCCATACTTCCTTTTCTTCTTTCTTCTGTTTTTCAAACACTAATACATAACGAAAATGTAATCTACACTCAAAAGCTCATGATTACACCTGATGAAGAGTTTGAAAAAATTTCAGTTGCTTGTCAGATCTTATTGGTTTGGTGTGCAGCAAAATTATCTTAAGATGAAAGTCGTGATCTGCATGAACTTCGTATCGTTCTAGTATGCAGCCTGCCTCATAATTAGTATATTTATTGTCTAATTGTATAACTTCAAGTATAAACATTCCACAAACAATTTTATAATGAATTATCGGAAAATTTGAAAGAAAATATTTTTGAAAAACTCATTTTGAGATAGTCGTTTACAATTTAAAACTTAATTTTTTTTTTTTAGTCAGCGCAGGCTTGTAGAAACATCCTAAAACCCAAATTTGCTGAGTGACGATTTTCAGTGAGTCTTATTGATTCATTTATATAAATTATTACGCAAATTTGTTATTTAATAATTGTGTATATGCAATTTTAAAGTTTATAACGTCAATTTGACTAATCAATGTTTATCCATAGTTGTTGTCTTAACAAATAACCTTTAATAGAAATTTAGTACAGTTCCCTTATTTTGTATTCCTGAGAGATTCTAATGGAATTGGAATCTAAAGGAAGAAGGGTCCTGGAAATGAAGACATAGTGTATTAGAGGAAATCGTAAGATTTAAATTAATGGCTTGACCCTTGTCTTTGTTTATCTGAGAACACGTTGAGTAATGTGTGGTGATGCACGTTAAACCAACTCACACAGCGGGGATTTCGGTAGTTTTGTGATATTAATTTAGGATTTTAAATTGTAGCAGAAACGTTGAACTCAAGTTATACTGGCGCATATGTAAAATTATTGTCACTTTAGACTTGTGAAAAAGAATATTATTTCCTTCTACTGTATTTAAAACTTACAATGTAGAACATGTACAATTACATTGGTAACCTTATTGTTAGTCTTTCTTAAAGAAATTAAAATTAAATTAACGTAAAATATAAAATATATGTAAAATATAAAATAAACAAATAATTAACGGAAAAAAATTAACGCGACAAGTTCTAATAGGTCAATATATTCTTCGCGTCATTTCGTTTTATACATATCTTAAGCCCAATCGTATCGATAATTAAAGATTAATGGATGGATGCCTTAACGTCATGGAGTAAACAAAAACATTGAAAACAATACCAAAAAGATACAAATAATCCACAATATACATATAAAAATACGTAAAAATTGGTTATATGATAATTCATAAATATTTTATCTATTAGAACTTCTTTTTTACACTCAATGAAAGAGATTTGGATACCATCTAACGTGACGTCAATTTATAATAAACTTATTTTAATCAATTGATTTCTCCATTTACATATTAGGAAGTATTTAATTAGAGATTATAATCACAACATTTCTCATTTCTCTTTGGAAGCATAAGCAATCCGACTGTCCAAAAATTTATATCAAGTTTTAGAGGAAAAATTCATAAATCTAAAGAGTGTTGCTATTATATACATTGTGTTTTAGTATTTCGCGGAGATAATTCAGGATAAAGTTCCTAAAAAGTAATATCCGGAAACGGTTCGTTTATCAGCTAAAATTTTTGTTTATACGAAATAATTTATATCTGTAGAACGGCTTAACCGATTGAGTAGAAATTTTGCACAATATTAATCAATATAAAGTTCTAGTTTGAAAAGAAATATCAACTTGTTCCAATAATCTGTTTCAAAATGGGGAGCATTAAAAAAAGTATTGAAAATAACTTGCAATGAGTTATTTTCATTTGAAATATTTAAATGGCCGTCATTTTGAAACGGTTTGTTGGTTTGTCAGTATTGTACCTCACGGTGCTGACCCCCTAAAACCGGGTGGTTGATTACCCTATCCCATATGGATGGGTAATGAGCGTCGCCCTCGGAATAGATGTGAGGTAAAGTTTGCGTGAGCGACTTGACGGCTACTCATCAAATGTTGCATGGGGAACCTTGCTAACATGAGTATTGGAGAAAATTGGGAGCCTCCTAAAATCGGGTCGTGCATTATACCCCACGGTGCCGTCCCAAAGCGTTTTAGCTTCCAGGATCGTCTGGTGGGTTACCCAATCCCATGTAGGTGGGCAACGGCCGCCGCCCCAGTAGGTGATTTCATAGGGGAGGGTATCGCGCGAGCGACCCGGCGCTGACTCATCAAACGTGGCTAGAAAAATCTTGCCGACATGAGTACCATGGGAGCATGCTCAGCCAGTTCAGAGGTCTCGACTTCTGGGACTGTGCGATTGAGGAATGGTTTCGTGGTGGCAGCGGTGTGCTAGTAGTGAGATTGCTCCCCGTTACTCTTTCTGCCGGAGTGGGGTATGGTGTCGTGCCGAGAGGCCCTACATGCGCCTACCCTTCCAGTTCCTCGGAACTGGTAAGTCTGAACTTGAACTCTACAAGCACTTGTTGGAAAAAGCAGATTTTATTTTCAAACTAGGTCCTTATAAATATGAGTACTGTGCAAATTTCAACTTAATCGGTTAAGCCATTCTAGAGATATAAATTATTTATTTAAAAAATGGCGGATAGCTGGGGAAAAAGCGCTTTCGGACATATGTTTAGAGCAACGTTTTTTTTTTTTTAATTTTGACCAATATAACCATTCTCTGAGTTATATCCGAGCATTACAGAAACACTCTGTATATAATAATTTATTATATTGTTTTATAAACCTATAAAACTCGAACCTAACTGATAAAGCACTACTGTGTCAGAAAGTGAGTGCTTGTATTTTTCGCTCATATAAGTAAGTAGAATTAAAAGATATAAAATAATATTTTTTATTTAACGTTTTTTGTACAGTTCACTCCACCTGTGTTTAAAATTTCTGAGCGAGCTTTAAAGCTCGTCGTAATACAACCGTCCCATACCTTGGAATCAACTGTAGGATTATTAGTTATACTCGAGATTATCAACTCTATTGAGTAACAACAAATTAAACGGAAAATAAAGTAATATAATTTTGTAGATACATGGCAGGGCCTAATTAATAAAACCTTATTCCTAAATGACACTTCGGCCTTGGTATAATATTTCAAAGTGTTTTACAAACAGTTCGGCAATTTATTCTTTTTTAAAGGTGTTAATTTTTGGTACGTTAATTTCGATATATTATTTAATAGCGTTATTGTAAAATAAAATATTTGTTTTTACTTTTCCTCATTTTATGAGAAACATTTTCATATTTTTGCCGGCTTTTGAAATATTTCGTCCCCCCCCCCCCCTTTTTATTAAATTCGAAAACCCTGGCCATGATCGCTTTTAGTTTGCCACCTAACTTCGACAATCACAAAACATCACAAACAATAAATTAAGGGACTTATGCATTATACAAATCTTTGCTCATTACCTTAAATCAATGCAAATATAACAAGTATTATCTTATTAGAAAGGGTGCAATTTTGTTCATTTAAATTAATTCTAAAGTGGGTCTATTATACAAAATGTGAACTGGGAAACAGACTGATGTATCGGGGTTAATAATTTCATTCCATGTACATAGTGAAAAAGACGCATTATAATCATAGAA
The DNA here is from genome assembly GCA_963513935.1 of Aphrophora alni. Lineage (NCBI taxonomy): Eukaryota > Metazoa > Arthropoda > Insecta > Hemiptera > Aphrophoridae > Aphrophora > Aphrophora alni. The sequence continues at coordinate 87,160,458 of OY740774.1, read as the reverse complement.
TAATCAAGGATACTATCAGACCACCCGCTGATGTCTCCTTATACCTCTACAACATGCGAATGTATTTAAAGCTACACTTTCATTAGGTGAATTGATACATTATTTTTCTGTTTGTAAATAAAATGAATGAAGCTAATGATATACTTAGGCAATTATATGACGAAGCCTAAAGAAATTATATAACTAAATGTTTTCCACAGAGGTTAATATCATAATTCAAATATAAACTTTGTCATTAAGGTATTTTGTTACTAAATATGTTGTATTCCAATGCTTTTTAAAAGCGTAATATGTAGGTTTCTGTTGACAGAAAATTTTGATTTCTTTGTTGTTTAATGGCGAAAAACTACTCGGTCATCATCGCCTTATAAAAAGAGAAAAGAAGAACATAAAATATAGGCCTCTCGAATTCTCTAATTGTATTAGGTTTGGAATAGAACAAGAGTTGTTTAAGACATATTCGATGAGGAAGATGAAAGGACCTAACTCCAGACTACGTGAAGAAAAGTGTAGTATATATGGACTCCATAGAAGTATTGAAATATGGTATATTTTTTAATGAATAGAAAATGCATACCCTTAGCGTTCAATTAATAAAATAAAACAGTTAAATATATTTCGGGATATGGTATTATTCCTTATATAATGTTCAATTTAATATTAATTCCAAACCGAGTTAATCAAATATGTGTAGCTAAGTGATTCTAAGCCTTATTGAATGTACGAGTATAACAGGCACAGGCCCATTAATTTCAATCTTTCCTTTTCGACCAATTCTCTGTGCAATAAATCTTAATTTGTGCTTGAAACTTTCTCTTTCTGTTTGCAATCACATTTGTAAAACTGTGTATTGTCAACTTAGAAACTGATTAATTAAATTAGATTGATATAGACTTTCTAAAATAGTGTTTTTTTTTTTTTAATTTTAGTCAGTGAGGATGCAAGCTACATAAGCTTGAAGTTGAAATAAAACATATATTCCTGACTTCTGCTGTATATTTACTAATCATTATGAATATATTTTGGAAGTTTCCTCATTTAACTTTGATTACAGTACAACTTTATGAACCTGTACAACAATTAATTACTGAATCTGAAACACGCCAGTCCAGGAAACTTGTCAACTATGTGTGGGATTGTCATGGTTTTCAAAGCCACTAATTACTACATTGTGAGGTGAAACGTATAAAGTGTGCAAACAGTACAACATAAATAAACATTGCACAAACTATCTCTCACATTCACACTTTCACATTCAAAATACTACCCAAACAAATAATCGTTGTCAAAAATATCAGTTCGATAGTTGTCAGAAGCTAGGTCTGTTAGACGATTCTTCAGTAGAATAATGTGTGGTTAGCACAGTGAAATTCCCGTGGACATTATTCTAGCCTTCTTAATCAGAGTTCGCTACTAATTGTAGCTTCCCAACTGGGTCAAGTTGTGGGTCTCGATAGAATTTCAATCCGGAACATCTCACTTGTGAAGTCACAAGTCATTTCTTACATAACATATTAAATTTGCGTTACTTGTATCATAAAATTGTTGTAAGGATAAATATTAAAGATTAAAACAAGTGTTTATATAATACGGTCAAAGTAAGTTTTCATTGTTTGTAAAATATGCATCAACAGCAATTTGTTTTTATTTACGATTTTGTACAACGGTATGGGATTTTTAATCTTTAGTTTTCACCAACATTTTAATGAAATCGGTAGTGACGATTTTGTGAAATTACGTCTTTATGCCCGTTATTTTTGGAGAGATGGTGACCAATCGGTTTTATTTGGGCCCTTTAGAAAAGTTTGATTAACCTAGTTAGAACCTAATTTCGTTTCTTGTCTCATGGCAGGTATTTAACGAATTTGAGTTTTGTAAAGATTTAAAATCACACCTTATTTAAGAATTATCAAATTTGTTTAAAATCTGTCCACTACTATGGCCTGTAGGGTATTGCATAAATAACAGACGACTTGTTAGACAGACCCAGAAGTAATTTATTATTTACTAAACAGTTACAATTCAACATCGAGTTTTCACTTTATGTAAGGTAAAATTTATTTAAGTAAAATGTGCATACTAACAGCTATTGTTATATCTACAGCCGCTTAAAAGATTTTCCTGAACAAATCGTAATTTAAAACAAAATCAATTCTGAGTTCAGAAAACGATTATTTGTTTCCGCGATTTTCCCAACTATTCGTGAAGCAGGGTGTTTAAACTAACTTTAAGTAACACGGGGGTAGGGAAGACACGCTTGCCTCTTGAAGGACAGGTGGTTGGTGCCTGGCGATGTAGCTCAATGGACCGAAATGCTAATACTATATATTAGTACTCGGGTTACCATGGTAATTTCGTAACGAACATGAATTGTTTCGTTATTCGGGGCAGCCCTTCCTGTGTATATTGTTGTATTAAAAATGTGAAACACACCCTTAAGTTGGCTGGAACGTGTGGAAGATGGTAGGGGTTGTATGATGTTTGAGAGATGATTAAAAAAATGCTAAAGTTTAACGAAAACTGGAGATAATTTAATAACTTAATAGTAGGAATAAGACGACAAAATGAAATAATGAACCATTTAATGAAGAAACTATCATTGTTTAGGAACGGAGACGGTGGTTTTAGCAGGTAAGACCATGTTAATACACGGTATCCATGAGGATTTCTCTTTCTCAAATAAATACCAAGTGATCTTTCCAGAAACTTTGTCGTAAACCATATCTGGAAATGTTGGTTGTGCGAGATTACAAAAGTAGTAACATTAAGGGGAAAATTGCAATTGATAAAAAGATTATTGTTGGATGCTAGTTTAGAATTGTGTCAAAATTGTTATGAAAATTAGGAACGGAAAGAAACTATATTTTTCATGACAGGGAAATATTTTCATGACTATAGTTTTATCTTCGTCGGAAATTCACTAAATTAGTGTGAACTCTTGTAGGAATCATCTTACACTTTAAAAATAAACTAATAAAATAAAATAGTAAACATTCAATTTGAAGTAATGCAACCTTTAAAGTATCAATGCCTTCATTATAGAACGCTTCATATAGAATATCGAAAGTCTAGTTCAAAATGTTTTCCTGCATATTACACGTTACCCATGACGTTTAATTATATAGTGACTTAACACACGCTATTGAGAATGAAGTTTTCCGCAAAGTGACAAGAAAGCCAGGTCTCAAATTAGTTCGTTATTTTTTTAAACTAGCCATACAATCTTGGGTCTTTTAATTATATTGGTTTAGTAGTTAGTATACAGTGTTATTAATAAGTCAGTGTTTTAGTTAAGCTGGTAAATCTCGTTGCCCATTATTAATATATGATTACAACGTAATGACTAACGTGTGTTATTATACACTATTAATTATTTATGTTTTGCTATAATTTTTCTTTAGACTGCGGGTTTTAAAATTTTATTAAAAAAAAACATATAAAAGAATGCTGTTTATATTTTAAAATTTTACATCGTAATAAAATTTTTTAATTGTTTGAAAATATTTTCCTTCGCCTCATTAAATATATTTGCAAACAAAAACATTTGATCGATTCCACTAATGAAAGTGTAACCTTAAATTAATACATTTGCATGTTGTAGGGGTATAAAGAGACATCAACGGGTGGCCTGATAGTATCTTTGCTTAATTCATGTTTATAATGGGTTCTTTGCACTATGTGCATGGAACGAAAACATTAACCTCTGGCCCTGTCCAGCCATCTTCATGCTAGTCTACTTCTCAATATCTTCATGCAGTTGGATTATCATAATTGAACTTTAAATTCCTACTATACTATCGTTTTGTACAGATTTTGTTTAGAACCACAATATATTTATTTTAACTAGCCAAAATAGTACCCTTTCAAAAAACATAAGACTCCCCATATCTAGCTAGATCTCTATAAGCAGAGATTTATAAAATGTATAGGGCTCTTAATAATGTATTGCTTCAAATATTGTGAATTTTGTAGTATTTCGGAATAAACTAAAAAAAGAAAAGGATGCTATCCGACTAGGCAGACGGTTTTGACTGTTACATATACTAAGAAGCTGGCGTAGGGGTTGTTATTGGCGTTGTCTACCATTCAGGCAGACAGATGGAATCTAATGTATAGTTTTAAACAAGTTATACACTATTTTGTATAGCAAAAACAAATATCTTATAATAAAAGTAATTGAACTAGTTACTGAATTAATATTTTTTGATTTTTACTCTTTGACTTCACCAAAATATTGTATAGGGCTATACATTTAAACATAAATTTAGTTGTATTTATCTTTTTTACTTTAATACATATATTTTTAATTTATTCTTCAAGTGGACGTAATTAAAAATGCTTTATGCTTTTTAAATATATAGATCGACAAACACAAATAGGTCTTACAATTTTTTAATTATAATAGAATGAAAATGAAATTACGATGTTCATTTATTACGTTAGCTTTTAGCAAATTAAATAATACCAATAAATACAATCGCGTGGTTAAAGCCTATATACTGGAGACTTTAATGAGACGGTAGAATGTAACGCTACAAAATTTATGTTTTAACAGGAGAATCATTGACATTCCAACACGCAGGAGACGGCATAGGGATAGTTTATTAACGTAATTTTATAATTATTTGTTAATTAGTTAATCAGTAATGCATATATAGTTTAATAAATATTGGAGGGGGCATTGTAATCTTAGAGACAATTCGCTTCAGTCAATGTTCGAGCATTGTATACGTTATCGATGATATGTTGGTAGTAGGCTATATTTAAAAGGGCGAATAGAATTTCAAATTTCAAATTATATGTGGTTTACTTATACTCTATCTAACTAGTGGTTCTATCAGCAGCAAATTTCTTTCCTCGGATGTTTTAATGCTTTTAATAACTCATCCATTTAATATAATTCTGAATACTGCTTAACGCGTAAAGTGACGTACAACAGTATCTCATAGACAAAGAAGTGACCGTAAATAAGCTAAAGTTACAGTACTCACAGGGAGAAATGGGATATATCAAAGCTTTTATCAGAAACAAATTTATTATTAAAAAAAATCAACATTTCAATGAAATCGGTTGAGACGATTTTGTGAAATTACGTCTTTATGTCCGTTATTTTTGGAGAGATGGCGTCCAATCGGTTTTATTTGGGCCCTTTAGAAAAGTTTGATTAACCTAGTTAGAACCTAATTTCGTTTCTTGTCTCATGGCAGATATTTAACGAATTTGAGTTTTGTAAAGATTAAAAATCACGCCTTATTGAAATATCACTTATTTAAAATATTGTCCACTACTATGGCCTGTAGAGTATTACATAAATAACAGACGACTTGTTAGACAGACCCAGAAACCATTTATTGTTTACTAAACAGTTACAATTCAACACCGGGTTTTAACGTATACTTTACGTTTACTGCGTATATGTAAGGAACTAAAATGTTCATACTAACAGCTATTGTTATACCTACAGCCACTTACAAGATTTTCCTGAACAAATCGTAATTTTAAACAGAATCAATTCTGAGTTCAGAAAACGATTATTTGTTTCCGCGAATTTCCCAACTATTCGTTCAAATATTTGAACCATTCAAATTCGTGCAGAATAGAAAAGGAATTCATCTCTAAAGTTGTGACTTTTATATCTCAAAGAGTTTATAAGATATTAAAGTTAAAAAGTGTCAAAAAATTCTTGTTTTTAACAATTTAAAGTTACCTACTTCAAGGTTTTTTTTAAATATTGCATACTAGATAAGTATTCGTCTAAATGATAAGATATTACTTTGTACTATTCTTTTAGGATTTCAATATTGTTAATTTTATTTCTGTTATTTCTATTTTCAGTAACATATATTTTGTTTTAACGTAAACAGTTTTTAATATAATACACATTTAAAGATACAGAACTGAACGGCATTCTGATCTCTGAATGTATGGCATTCATATTTCCAGGTTTAGGGAAAGTTGAAAAGCAAAATATTTCACACTAAATTAAAAGTATGTATATTAAAGGAGGTGGTGCGGAAAAAAAACGATGTTGGTCTCTCAAAGAAATAATTTTGATATTTCAACTTGTTTAAGGGGAATTGCAGTTTAAAACTTTTTTAAAATAATAGGCCTACTGTAAATTATAAGGATATCTTGGAGAAAGTTGACCAAGTTATTTAGATTGATACAAATAACCAGGTGAAATTTTATTTAAAATAAACTTCAATATTCAAGTCCTTGTTTAAACTGTGTAATAGATTGTTACGAGAGTTATCCACAAATGCCTGCATTTGACAAGTTGGGAACAATATTAATTACAACTTGGCCTAACATTGACAACATGGCGTCACCAAGTATTGGTACTACTTTATTTGTTGTGGTAACATAGTTTGAAGGTTAGATCGTGACCTGGGAAAATTCTGAAACGCTAATGGTTTATTGGAGAAAATTAACTAATGCAAGTTTTCTATCATTCGCTATTTAAACTTGTGTAAAATAAGGCGTAGTTTATGTGTTTGTTTTTTTTTTTTTTGATTTTTTTGTTACTCTTTGTGCACCTAAAATAAATTATTGTCATGAGTGATAATTTTATTGTACGTAACAAAGCACCATTCACACAAAATTTTCTTTTCTTATTGATTCTCCGCTTCCACAAATAAAGACAAACCTAAGTGACGTAACTTGGTACTGAGAAATAACTGGAATTTTAAGAGATGATAATTTAATGAAAGAGGGTACAAATTACGTGACAGTCACACAGCCAGAAACATCTGACTTTGTTTCAGTAATTTAATACGTAGACTATTATATAACAATTTCAGGAAGACTGGATAGCTATAGTACTAAAAACTAAGAGAAATGAAAAATATTGTTAGTCCGGGGTGCAGTCCGGACTGCATCAATTCGTGCAGTCTTCCAGGGGAAATGATGGTTCCTCGTCTTCACATCAGTCATTGGATATCTGATGAAAGACGCAAACTCTCCGCAATGCACATTCTGACGGTAAAACACCTCCTGATTGACCTTGTTTCACTCAGAGGTGGGCGAAGACTTTTTTGTGTCAAATTCAATTCAGGACGTGTTGAAGTTTGATCGTTTGTTTCATTGCCCTTCTGCATCGTCTGTATATGTTTTACAAGTTTTGAACTAATTTGATTGGATTGTTGAATAGTCCATTTACAGCCTTGTAATATGTTATTTGATATTTTATTGTTTATCAAAGCTGACCATTTATTTGTTAGTTCGTAATTTTACGTTGAAAAATAAAGTGAAATTTATGCTTTGTCTTAATGCGACAATAACTACAAAGATTTTCGTCTTTAAATACAAAATAAATCAATACAAAAACAGATTACATTTTCATGTAAATTTGCATCTTTATAAAATATATTGTCTTTAATCTCCTACAATGCAAATTAAGTCATTTTTCTCTTTTTTTTAACTTCGAATGTTTTAGAAAAGAAGGTTTCACTATTAAGTATTACTATCTTTATTTAAAAAATGAATTACCTATGTGATTTTTATTCCAGTAATACAACCGTAACCATTTATATAACACTGATTATTACCATCAAAAAGAAATCCACGATTTTTAAAGATTTTAAAGTGACAAACTATTAGAACTAATATTTATAATATTAAAAACTGATAATTATTGGGATATTATTGTTTTTTTATTTAAATAAGTATTTGGGAAACCAAAAAACAACGGAGCTAAATGATAAATTGTTTATATTGTAATTCATAGACTGTCGACTCATGTTCAGATCTCTGATCCAGTGGTTAACAACACATAATTACTAATTAGCCATCATTCACTAAAATAACTATATTCACAGTGCAATTTAGAAGTCTGGACTATGTGTAGTAGTTGGCGAAACGCAAAATAAGCATTTCCTTGCAGTTCCATGTAGAATGAAAGACACAAGGTGAGAAAATAAACAGACTTTTCCCGTAATCTCACAATCCGGATGCACCTCGTGATTACGCTTTCTGCCAATCAACACTCTGCACCGTATAGTATGTAAGGAGAGCCAGTAGAGTTCACATTTATAAATTACTCTTTCGGCCTAATTATTAAATTGTGTTTTAATTCGAAGGACAGTTTCATATCTTTGCGTACCCTTTCACCAGACTTTTTAAGCTCGGAGCCATTTTGAAAACGTCGTAGGTAAAGAGTAATGCGTCTCTTCCAAAACTTCTGGACTGGGATTAGTTTGCACTACGGATCCATGTCTGATACAACGAAGGAAACGAATAAAATTATCTTTTTAAAAACTATCTAGTTTTTATAACATTTTTTTAATTCAGAAAATAATTATCTCTTACACTGTAATTTTCCCCCAGAAACACACCGATCACCATTTATTTCACCATCGATCCCGTTTTATTCAAATCCGATTCCGGAATTCGAAGAAACTTCTCAAACTTTCAAAACCTAAACTTCTGACCATGTGACTACTCGTTCAGACAATTGTATATTTCGTAACTCATATACTGTCTAGTATTAGACTCAAGTGTACAGATTGATATTTGACACGGCGTTTGGCGTCACCAAAAAAGGAAAATACCCTTATTTTGGTGGAACGCACTGCACTCAAGTGAAGAATGTAAGTTGGCAGAGATCAGGAATGAATTACAGAAGCCTATTGCCGTCTTTGAAGTGACAGTTCAAATAGAAACTATGGGGAAGTTGGCATCGTATCAGACGCGACAGTGCCTATGCGTTGACTTCCTCCCGTCGCGTCGTGTCAATGTGACGATGGTATCCAATGTGTTAATACTAATACAAACATAACATTCGTAAAGTGGTTCTGTAAAATGGAATTCTAACCAATCCCCGTTTACTTCCACTCATGTCAACCATCGCTTATTTAACGTGGAATTTGTTATCGCCTAAGATGTAAATTAAACAGAAATATCCTTATTTTTAAATCTCAAATCTAAAACATCGATCTTAGTCTAAACACGGGTAAACAAAATATTACAAAAACCAAGTTCATAGTACGTATTTTAATTTTAATCATTAAGTATTACTGTATTTCCAAGAACAAAATGAATTTCAGAATTCATTAAAATTGAACAAATTATTCGATTCAGTGTCGTATATTACTGTCTCGTGTTCAAATAAAAGTGTGTACAGTTTCAACTAATGAGGGAAGTCAATAATAATTTACTGCAGTAAGAACGCAAAGCTACAAGGAGGTGGGAGAGGGAGGGAATGATGTATAGACTAAAGTCACTACAGAATGTTGCCTTTAATTGTAAATCATTACTTAAACACTCCTTCTTTTAAACCATGCATTTACTTCGTGCCAAACTTTATTAAAGGGTTAGTGATACATTACAGCTTCTATCAACAACTCTGCTATTTCAAAACCACAACCTATATGGTTACGTTACAACAGTTCACATGTTTATTTATTATTTTCCTTTTCATTTAGGGCGTTGGTCACTTCATCTCCTAATTATGTAGCTATTCAATTTAATATATGAACCACCTTTTCGTGACATTTATTCTTGTCATAACAACCACCGTTCATTTAAAGTAGGCCCGCTCCTCATCCACAACAACCTGTGACGAAATAAATTATAAGTTAAAACCTTGTGCCTCTTACAATACAATTTTCATTTTTTAAAAATCCAACTTGAATAACGGTTGGAAGGGAGCCCCACTTTAAACATACGGTAGTTGGCATCAATAGGTTGGTTAGAATTGCATTGCATAGAAAACGTCACTATTCCAACTCCTTTTTTGTCAGTGAAAATTATTTCAAAATTGTTAAAAAAAACAACATAATAACTCGAATGCTGCACTGTTTTAAGCACGGATTAATATGAGACTTAACCAAAACTATGTGCTGTAATTACAACTTTACTGCCTGAGAGAATTAACACACACTTTCTTCTAAAGCCCTTCTCTAAATCCTCATTTCTAGAAGTAACTAGAAGATAACATCCCACTGTTTTCTCTGTCATAATAAATAGATCTAGTGGTCCAGAAAGCCTCTGTCATCAGCAAACAATCCAGAAGCTGCAAGCTTGGCACTTTTATGTACTCAGATACTAGTGTCGGTTTAGTTACCCAACTAGGTGATACTTCAGTTAGAAATTGTCGATAACAGTGTATACGAAAAATGATATAACACGGCTTGAGTCTGCACTCAGAAATAACCATCTATATTTATCATTTCATTATTTTCTTACCCAAACCTTTAACAAATGAAAAACTTTCTTTTAAAAACCTTCTTTTGAAAAACCTTCTTTAACCTTTTGAAAAACTTTAACAAATAAAAAAATAAAAAATAATTACGGAAAAATTTAAATTTTGAATTGCAGTCGAGGAAACTGTGTCATTGAAATTGAATGTTAATTGCTAATCACAAAGGAGTTTATTGAAATTTTTTAAAAACTTTAATTTATGAAACCACTGCATTTAAAACTTTGTTAACAATTTAAAACATTTTTTTATAATTAACAACTCATGTGAGTTGAGTAAGTTTTACATATTTAATAAGGAAAGTTATAAAGGATATGTGATGTTAAAATCTAGTCTTACAAAGTTAACCGTGTGTTTTTGATTCATTTCTTTATTTTAGCTAAGTTCTATTTTAGAATTTTAACTATTGGATTAGAATAGTGAGAACAATCTCCAGAACCAATGTAACGCGTGACGAATACAAGTTTTCAGATGTAGGCTACTGTCGAAAGAAAAATTGTACACAAGACTAAAACATATTAATAACTCATAGTATATATAAATACATCTAACTGTTGGTGATTACTTACTATTCCTATAGCAATATTTAGAAAATAGGTTTACGTTTAACTATCTCTTTATTGTTGTTAATATTTATTACTAAATCACATTCCCTCTAGATAAACATCATTAAACGACGCCATCATCAACGGACTATTAATATAACTGAATAATATTGACAGCTGATGCACTTGTCACTCTATAATGTACTTCGTGCTAAGACGGAAACTACATCCTCAATATCATGCGTACTGTTACTTTATAACCAATTCACATACGCATGCGGATTCAGCGAGTAAGCCTTTACATATCTTGTACAACAATGCCATTGCTCTTACTAAACAAAATCACTGTTATTAGGTTTTCAATATTTCCCATTGGATATGGACATTTATTTTTATAGCCGTATTTAAGGTGAGATTAAGCTGAAACCTATACAGTTCATTTTTACCTTTAACACGGTTTGCCGATTTGTTGCATTAGTGTTTTAAGTGGCTCGAGAAATTCTAACATAATTTTGGATTAAATTGATTCAACATTTGTAATTTTATTTCTATAAAAATATATTAGATTATTAAAGTAATACCGTAACTGATATAACTCCTTATATATATCCTTATTTGAACTTCTACAATTAGGACATAAGATAGTTCAGTAGAACAGCCTGCGTCTTACAGTTATTGCAAATTGAACTGAGCAACAAAGCTGAAGTTTCCATTCCAATTTCATTTAACAATAATGTGACTGAGACATTACTTCTGTATTGTTTAACACAATCGATACTTTTCATGTCATTGATTCTAGTTGTCGATATAATAAGTTTGACTAACTTTTAGCAACTTTCTAAAAACCATTTACAGTGGTAATAACCACACAGTCGTAGCCTAGAGCATGCTAGAAGGAAGTACTCATGTATGAGCTGGAGTAGTTCACTGTCTGCTAAAACAAAGAACGGAATAGGAGCTAGGATGCAAGGAAATTTAACTGAGCAGGCCTCCTGTTGAAGAAAGTATACCCAACGAAGTTTTCGGCCTTAATGGAATGTGTTTTTGAAAACTTGAGACTTCCATACAAGGCAAAGAATACATGTATCTATAGAGACAGTTTAACAAATTCAGGTCAAAGTTACTCTGAAATTACTTAAAAACACATACAACAATGTTAAACTTTGCTGGGTTCCTGAACATGATGGGTTTAAGGAGAATAAAGGTAAAAATGAGCTTTTAAAAAAGAATCAGCAGTGAAACTAAAAGGTTGACACAAAGAGAGTACTTGTGCTTAGAAGGAGTACAAGAGGGGGTGGAAGAGTATCTGAGGTTTAAATATAAACAACTTTTACCTCGTCACCGCTCTAATAAAATTGCATTTGACCTTCTATAGTTAGTTTGGAAACCCATAGGAAGGATGGATGCTTCGATACAGAGAATTGTCACGTGAGGAAACATAATGGCAGAATGGACGTATTTACTCTGGCGAGTCAGTGTAATGTGGTCTACGAGAGCAAACTAAGACATTGAGAAAGGGAGAGACAGCATCTTAAAACAATCTTGTCAATTGGAGCTTTGCAATTTATTATTCTTGTGACTGTATAGGGCCATTAAACTATTATTATGACTGAGCTACAAAAGGAACAGACAACCAATTGACGAAGAAGAAAATGTTTTGGAATATCTGTAAAACATTGGTAATACTATTCAGTTGCCTAAAGGTGAATTTATGTAATAAAGTGTAAACAGCCTTTACTAATGAGAAAAGTCAATGATAATTTACTGCAGTAAAACACAGAGCTACTTACTGCAGGATGTGGGGGGAGGGGAGGGGAGATGTATAGACTAAAGTCACTACAGAATGTTATCTAATTGTAAATCATTACTTAAACACTCCTTCTTGCAAACCATGCATTTACTTCCTGTTAAACATTATTAAAGTACTAGTGGTACATTGCAGCATCTGTCAGGACCTGTTATTTCAAACTACACTTTGAATAGTTTCAATTTATTGGTTATATAAATGTTTATTCTGAGTTCTTTATTCAGTAACATGTAGGACATGTGAGATTGGTATTTAGGTATATCTCCTTAATATTCCACAAAACGCATTCATTGTACACATTACTATTATGTTTGTATTCCGTTGGCTATCGTGATAGAAACATATTTTTGTGAACCTATTCCTAATTGTTTAATTAGATTCGTTTATTTGAGAAGAAAATCATAATTCCACTTTCTGTCGAGAAAAATCAGAAATATTTGACAAAGATTATTTAAACTCAGTTTTATTTTACTAAATTTGTCTTACAAATTGAGATATAGAAATTTACATTTGTTTACTTCAGGTTGTATTATTTTTCGCTTGTTCTTTAAAGCTAAAATCCATCTCGGAGATCATCGCCTTATAAAAAAGGAAGAAAATAACATAAAATAATAACCCCTCTAGATCTCAAATACTCTAATAACTTCTGAGTCAGAAGACATCAATAGTTTGGTTTTACTTATTGTTTAAAAGGGAAAGCCCAGTAGGTAATCATAGAATTATAAAAAAAGGAGAAGATAAGACCATTAAATAAAAGCCTCTGGCTCTCCAATACTCTATATCATTAGAGTCATAAGGAGAAAAATGTTGGTAGAAAGAGAACTGATAGGAAGAATGAAAGAGAGGGATCAACTTATTAATTGTAGACCCAGCTAAGTTCCATCGGGATTGCCACACCGGTACTCAATAGAAGTAAGCTTCTCTTGGATACGATGTATTAGAAATAGAAACTTCCCATACATATTTAAAAACCATTTATCTATATTAAAAACTGAATTAGGTAAAGCATAGGTAATCATTTGATCTATACGAAGCCAGGAATGTCGAATCCAGTATCAAATTCAAACTTGGCTCACCATAATGGATAAATTTAACATTTTCAATATGAATACTTATTTAGGTACTTTATTTAGATAGTCAAAATGAGTTCTTAGACGAATATTGTAAGCAAAGTAACTATTTTTAATTGTGCTTCTAGCTATATGATTTAAGTCCTCGCGTTCCTAGTCGAGAAATATACAAAAATCGTGGATTTTTCCACTGAAGAGAATGGAAAGGAGACTCGATTTAAATAAACTGTTAAAATGGATTAGATTAATTAAAATGCAATTACCCAGAAAACAGCCATTTAATTAAAGAATCATGATTAAAAACTACTAATATGATGCAACTTCAGAGTTGTTTGGGAAAAAAAGAAAAGTTAAAGAACGTTGGATGTAACAGAAAACAATAATGCTGAACCAATTTATGAAGTTATTCTAAGTACGGTTATACGTAATTTAGTTAACTACACAATAATCTTGAAAATTGATTGTTTGAATACTCTTATTTTTGTTCTGTCGTGCATTTTGAACAACAATTAATTATAAAATGCGTGACCTTATTTACATAGGTATGAGATCTGATATTACGTATTTTTACATTACACATTTATTAAGTTATTTTCTCTCAGCTTTTATATTTTACCCTCCTGCATTATTACACAATAGAATCAGATCTAAGTATACCCACATGCGAGGTTAGTTGACGTTGATTAATTTCTTTTACAGTCCATGGTTTTACAATAATAATTTGATAAAGTATGCATGTGGTCCTAATCGTAAAATGGCAATGTAATGCATACTATTATAGTGTAATACACGACAAAATTAAGAATTATTATTATTTAAGTGCCCACATCTACAAAAAAAGTTTCATCAACCAAATCAGTCTTTACAAAATGCGTCTGAAATAGTTAACAATACTCAAACTCATATCTATAGAAGGCAAGTCTTTGATTTTTAAACGCGTAGAATGTAGGCAACTGTTCAAAGATAAATTATGACATTAATTAAATAATAGTATAAATGACAACAATTAATAATAGTATATAAAAATAGAACAATTTATTATTTTCACAAAAAAAGAACAACACTATATTTACTGTCGGAGTTAGGTTAAATTTAATTACCGCTAGTTTATAATTCTTGTTCTAAATTGGATAAACAATTTAGGGCTTCTCTTTAAAACTAAATCCCCCAATTTATGAGTGAACTAAATTGTTTATTGCACAGCTTCACTCAATTTCTTCAATAAAATTACTAGCTTCCACATTCATTTAACTAAGTTTACAATCACTGTTACACCGACTTTTTAATGACACGATGTTTACTAATTTTTTAAGCAAATACGAATAAACGGGTTAACAATGAAATGAACTGTTGTGCCTGCTATTGTTGTGCTAATTGTTAAGGTGAAGAGGGAAAACCACATCCTCAATATGTGTTTTGTAACTGTATAAACGTTGAGCGCCCAACTGTACGTATGACGTAGCAATTCATAGATCATCCCTATTGATAAATACACGACGACAAGGAGGTGTGCTTTTACTGCAAGAAAAGCATTGATCCTCTTTAAGGAACAAATTTGTTATAAAAATGAGTTTAATATTTATTAAACTTATTGTTAAGTATACTTATTATTGTTAACTTATTTATAATATCTTATTGGTGATTATTAAGTACTTATACGTAACCATCCCTAGTTTTAAGTTAACAAACTTGTCACGAGGCAAATGTAAAATCCCATAAAATCATGAAGCTTATTTCGCTGCTGTGAACCTACGATAGATTCATATAATACCTTAAGGAATAGCCAGGACAGTAATATCCTTTAAGCAAAAGCAAATATCCTTGATTCTTGGTCCACTGGGTTTACAAACCTTTCCATAGACTTGTCGATATATTTTGAGGAAGAAACAAAAAAAGATAATTTAAATATTTTATGTTAATTACTATGAAATGAAATAGTTGGCTTAAAAAAAGAAGACAAAGTCCATATAGCTGTTATAAAGTACTTAGTTTCTTAATACCAACTGTACTGATTTTATCTGAATTTGTTGATATGTGATACGTCTTATTGACTCAAATCAGTATGTAGTTACCATGGCAACTAAAAAATAAAATGAAGTTTACTAAAATACAAAGTTTAAAAATGTGGAAAAATCCTTTCATTCAGTCAATCTTCCATAATACATAATGGACAACTCTATTTAATTATTTTCTCACAAATAAACTAATATTTCTTTAGGAGTTGCAACAATTGAAAGAAGCTAGTTTTACTAGAATTTTATTTTGTATATACATGTGTGAAAAAGTTAGTGCAAGTTTTTGTAACATTTATCATGCATTATGTATGAATACAAACAGTATTTCAATTTAATGTCCTCTAAACTGTATGCAGATTCAATTCAGACCCTCGCTTAGAACATAATAGTCAAATAATTGTCTCCAAGTGAAGCCCAAAGCTCAATCTCGTTTCAATTAAAATGCAAATGATGAGGGGAGGGGGCAGTATATTTTGATTAAAACTGATTGTTTGTAACAAGAGCGTGGTTTGTCTTTGATTGTTTAATGCAATAAACTTTGCACAATTGTTGTCACTGTACTTTTCACCCCAAATAAAAATATATTTTCAATGAGAATTTCCTGTTACTGTTATCGTGAAGAATTAGAAATTGTAAATTGTATGCAGATTAAAATTAAATAAATGATAAATAATGACATATTGGGTAAAAGAAAAGTGTTTTAAATTAACAAAATCTCATCAAAAGGTAAATTTAAAATGTACAAAGTAGAGAAGCTTATTTCTCCTGTTATGTAAATTAAAATACTTACAGATTCCCTAAATGTAGCCAGGAGAGTAATATTTTGCGAGCAAAAATAAATATATTGAATCCTGGCTGGTCAGATGGGTTTTTATATATTTCCACTGACTCTACTTATCATATATTTAATTCTCTTAGGAATTCCTGTCTGCGACAGTCGCGCTTTTCCTTACTATAGGGTCGATTTTAATGATTGAGGAGTCAAATTGAACAGTATTACCTGCATATTCACCGAAAATTATCCATTTTCCTTACAAACACTTATTTTGTAATAAATTTATCATTTAATCTCTCCAACTCTGACGTTATTTGATTATTCGAATACTATGGGTTTTTTTATTTTAATAACATATTTCACAACAAAAATAATTTGAAACAGCTGTTTTCAAATAACTTTTATTTTGTTGTTTTGTTTGAAAATTTATAACAGCTGTTTTAAATTGTTCTTAGATTAATTTTTATAGGCATAGTGGTTACTTTATTTGTGTGGATTAACTTTGTGTTGTAATTGATTGCTTACATCTCCTAAAAGTAAACAGTTTTAATTCTCAAATACGTTTTGTTTGAGAATTAATTTATAACAGCTGTATTAAATTGTTCTTAGATTAACTTATATTAGGCCTAGTGGTTAACTTTGTGTTGTAATTGATTGCTTACATCTCCTAAAAGTAAACAGTTTTAATTTTCAAATACGTTTCGTTTGAGAATTTATAACAGCTGTTTTAAATTGTTCTTAGATTAACTTATATAGGTGTAGTTGTTACTTTATTTGTGTGGATTAACTTTGTGTTGTAATTGATTGCTTACATCTCGTAAAAATAAACGGTTTTAATTCTCAAATAAGTTTCGTTTGAGAATTTTTAACAGCTGTTTTAAATTGTTCTTAGATTAACTTATATAGGCCTAGTGGTTACTTTATTTGTGTGGATTAACTTTGTGTTGTAATTGATTGCTTGCATCTCGTAAAAGTAAACGGTTTTAATTCTCAAATAAGTTTTGTTTGAGAATTTATAACAGCTGTTTTAAATTGTTCTTAAACTTATATAATCCTAGTTGTTACTTTATTTGTGTGGATTAACTTTGTGTTGTAATTGATTGCTTACATCTCGTAAAAGTAAACGGTTTTAATTCTCAAATACGTTTTGTTTGAGAATTTATAACAGCTGTTTTAAATTGTTCTTAGATTAACTTATATAGGCCTAGTGGTTAACTTTGTGTTGTAATTGATTGTTTACATCTCGTAAAAGTAAACGGTTTTAATTCTCAAATAAGTTTTGTTTGAGAATTTATATCAGCTGTTTTAAATTATTTGTAGGTTAATTTATATACTTTAGGTTAACATATATTGTAGGTTACTTTATTTGTGCTGATTCACGTTCTGTTGTGATGATTGGTTACATTTCGCTAAACTAAACGGTTCATATGGCTTATTGTTAATGTGTGTCAATTGAGTCTGAGTTTGCATCTCGCAAAAGATACCGACTTGACTGTATATACTTCATAGCTCATGTTTTATTGCTAAATTATTGCATACATCTCGCAAAAGTTAACGGTTTATATGGCTTATTGTTATGTGGATTAATTGCGTGGGAGCTTAGAAGATATTCTAAATCCAGGCCAAAGGAAGACTGCATAGATACCGTGGAACACTAAATAGTCGTCAAGAAAATATTAATGACAAAAACGAAAGGCACTGAATCATAAAGTAAAAAAACATGTTCAACTTTTTGATGCCAATATGAACCTCAGTCTAGGCATTATTTAAAAATTACACGGTCATTTGATATTTGCAGTCCATATTTTGATGAAGGTGATCATTTTGATAAATGTAGATATGTATGATACAGTAAACTACTATTATTTTATAAAATGTCCTCTAAATAAGGTATATGAAAATCAAACAACAATATCTTTATGTTGATTAGTAATATATATCAGTTCAAAATGACAAAGTTCTATTTTGTTGATTAATGAATTCAGCTTAGAACAATATATAAAAGATTGTTTAGTTTCAACAAAACTAAACTAAAACTAAACATGTCCTCGGCGGTTCATTATAGTGCATAGCAGTCCCGAGGGTAGCTAGCTGGATCTACACATTTCTTTACGTAGTTTTACGTTTAAGATCTTTTTCTTTCATCTTTCCTATCCTGTCTCTCTTGTTCTTTTCCTACCTTGACGCTATTAGAGACTTCTTGTCTTTTTAACAAAAAAGGAAAAACTAAATTCATAAATTTTTTCTTTGTTGATAAATACAAGTAAGGTTTCGAAAGACATCTGACTAGTTTAATACTATTATAATCTTAATTAATGACATGTATGAATTGTCGCATCTCTGATCAAGACACCACTAACGTTGTGGATTTGAATAATTGTACCTTGGGTTATGGGTTATCTGTGAAATTTATTTCATTAAATTAATCTTTAAATAACAAATAACGATACACGTTATTTCCGTCAGATTGATTATAAATACAAAATTACCTTCCAACTTGGATGATTATCGTCACTTTAATTTAAAAGAAATTCGATTTAAAGGTAAAACTACTTTCATTTATATCTGTGTTAATTATTGGGTTAATCTGTAATCGAGTCACAGATTCAATTTAAATGAAATCGTTTCTAAATCAGTAGTGTCCAGTATGATTTAAAACGCGTAGAGTGTTGGATACTGTCTAAAAAATGTATATTCACGATTTAAATACATTAATATAATATAATATATAGTAATTATTATAGATATTGGTGATTACTCAATAGTTATTATTATTACAAACGACATTTACAATTCACTTTTCTATTAGCGCTTTTTACTTCATGTGTACTGTACATACTTCTATCTTTTTTTGTCATAAGAACGCTATTACTAGAATTATGAGAATTTAGGAGAAGAGGGAAACCACATCCGGAATAGTATATGTTGTAGTCATTCTATAAATTTATACTGTTTCCTGTTTAAATATAAATATTTTTTCTTGAAAGTGAAGGATCATACTTATATACGAAATTCAAAGTCATGATTTAGTTTCGTAAAATATTTAATAATTGATTAACTATTTCAAGTAAAAAATATACAACCTAGACTGATACATTGAACACAGGCCCTTTGGCTTTACGCGCCAATGCTCTACCGACTGAGCTATCTTTGATCGCTTCCCAGTCTAGGTCGTTGATTTTTCACTTGAAATAATTAACTAATTAATAATACTAGCTTGGTAAAAAAAATATATAAGCGTTAAATTCAATAACTTAATTTTATAATCTTTGTAAAACCACAATGGCCACAACACTATTGATAGGCAACGATATTCACGCATTTGACATTTGATTTACTGAATTTCTTTAATGAAATGTAGTCTACTTTTCGAAAAAGATATACTTAAAAAGAAATAGTTTTAAAAATTATTTTATTTTGAGATTATCATTTTTTCTGAATATAAATAACTAATATTATACTCTTGACTACAAATTTAATGAGCTAAATGAATATAAACTGGTGCAATGAAAATCTTTCTGAGTTGGAGTGTAGAACAAAAGCATTTAAAGTAGAAAATCGGAGTATGCGCATGTGTCTTTTTCGTATTAATACTTCATCCTACCTTCCGCCTAATCCACTTGCAACATCTGTTCTATTATTTCATTCACCCTTCCTTCGTAGTCAGCTATTTTTATTTATTTGGGGTGTTTTCCTTTCATTTTAACATATCCGAATAATCATGGGGAGTTAGTCCTGGGAATCCTGATAGACTGTACATGAATCTATACATTCTTCATGTAGTCTTTCGTTAGATCCCTTTCTTCCATCTTTCTTATGAGGCCTCTATTTTTCCATCATATTCTCTTTCGACTCTGAGGCTATAAGAGTTACTGAGTGTTAGGCTCTTTAATTTATGTTCTAATTCTTTCTTCTGGTTTATAAGGTGATGATGACTGAAACGTATTTCGCCTACAATTGTCAAGATAAAATTAAGTGTGAAATTCAGTTTATAGTAATTTTAAACATTTATATTTTTTCATTACAAGCAAGATGTATTTTTCCTGTTCATATTATAGCACTAATTTGCTAAATGATAAATGTTTTACACTTAATTTTTTTCTAACCTACAGATTTTGATTGAGCTTAGATCAAAGTAGTAATAATCATGACAACTATAAAGGTTTTATGATTCATCACCTAAATTTTAAATTGTATTTTAATATCTTCTCTCATTACTAAATTCGAGGAAAGTGTAAAACAGAAATGTTCTCTTTTTAAAACCGTAACTTTTTTTTGTAATCTTTGGTTACTGGGACTAAGCAATATTTATACATTTTTTTCGCCTTAAAATAAATTACTAGTGATATCATTTTCAAAAATAAATTTTCACGTGATATTCTCTATTTCCTAATCATTTTTTTCCAAATGTGAAGCATTAGCACGCACGCACGGGCACACACACAACCACACACACACACACATACACACACACACACACGCACGGACACAAAACACACAAAAGAAACAGAAGTTTATGTTCACATCAAATGCTTATATTTTGTTTCAATAAGAGCTTATTATATTCTGTTTTATTTATTTATTTTGTAAATATGCTCTAAAAATTGAAGTATAACATATTGTTAAACGTTATTCATACGACTCTTTGATTTGGTCAGATTTACAAAAAAATACATGTTGGAGGCACATAATTTATTCAAAATGTCATTCAGCACTACAATGAATATAGAGTTTAAAATAACTTAGTGTGTTAGGTTGTTTATGAGACATTCTCCATGATAAAAATACATTTTAGAAATAAGAAGAAACAAAACTGTCAAAACGTGGTCACTACACTTTAAGAAAGTGACTATTCTAGGGGCTTTATCTTGCTTGCCTTTCCTTTCTTATAATAAATTATCGTATTAAAATGTTTGTTTAAAAAAATGAATTTATAAAGTGACACGGGATGAGGCAGAAGACCATATTATGTACCCCATTATACCTAAAATATTTCCAACACTTAATATTGAAGTTAGTTGATAAAAACTTATATATTTTTTAACAAACTTAGGGATTTGAATGATTTTACAGCAAACTTTGATAGCGTAAAAACAAATAATGACTAATATATCTTTGATTTTATGCAATAAATGTGTAGATTAAAAAAAAATTGAAACAGTGGTAGGTACAACTATTATAATCTTCAAAATTAGCTAAATTTACTTAGTCAACTTTAAATACTTTTCTATTTGCGTTACAATATTATTCTCTTCCAAACAAACGTTATCCATTACAGTTAATAACGTTACCACTAAAGGTTTAAATAAACTAAAGTAAAGTTGATCATTTGTCTCGGAGAAGAAGGTTCTTTATAATTTGAATAGCAGATAACCGAGACCCATTCATCACAGTGAAATGTAGGAAGGAAACCTATGTATATACATTCAACACTTTCAGCGGTTAACGTTAATATATTAACTCCAATATGTTACTGGGAAATCAAAACCTTTACCCAGATTTGTTTCTTATCAACTGAATGGGTGTTGGGATTTAATATAGTTTAAAGGTGTAGTTTAGTGTAACTAGAAGGTGGTTTAAGCATTCTGACTCATTATATTTGACTTTAATTAATTATTGAATACACTATACATGGTGATCACTTTATCTACCCCACTATTGTTATCTCGTAACTATTTATCTTTCAGTAACTATAACTAGGGAACCTTTATTACTTTTTCATGATTTTAAAAAATCTGTTTTACAAACTTATACAAATTTGCTGTCATATTAAACAATAATTAAACATTTAAATTCATTTTGAAGTTTAATTCCTATTGTCGACAATTGTTATTAGTTAAGAAAAGTAATTGGTATACTTGGTTTTCTGACTATTAAAATATTTGAGAACAAAAGTGGCTATTATTGAATATACTGGTAGCTATGAGGTTTAAGTCGTCATTTATGTGATCAAGAGTAGCAACTAATGTCGCGGATTTGAATTTGGCCAGAACCGCACTGTGGTTGGAAATTTAGTTTTTTCCAACCTGTGGTTAAGTTGAGAGTCCCACTTTAAATAAACTCTGGTTGACATGAATTGATTGACGAAATTTAAACAATTCTAATATCCCGAAAAAATCAATTTTGTATATTTTATTTGTATATTAATCCTAATTTAAATAAAACCAAAATATCTTTCCACTTTCATTTTAAATTAATATAAACTAGATTATAGATATATGAAAATAGGCTAATTTTTATCAGAAATATCAATTGGAACGTTACCCTCCCAAAACACGATTCAGTGTGTGAAATAATTTAATCGGAACTAGTTTCATTCTCCTCTATTTATGTCTTAAAGTGTTAGTAAATAAATTAGCTACATATAGTAGTAGATATATCAAATTTATAGACTAACCATTTGCAATATAAGGCTAAATTGATCCACGGCCTTATCTAGGAGCGATGTATTTATTTCGTCAAGACTGGGAAACTGACAAATCGATTTCTGTTATTACAGAGAATTCGAACTCTAACAAATATAAATTCAGTCTTTACGTTTATTTACACTTTACGTCATCAAATTAACAAGCAGGAGTTACAAATACATATTTAGTTTGTGTTAAACAATTGCATGGTGTTTTTAGTTTAGAAAAATAAATTCAAAAGTGAGTAGTAAATAAAAATGTATACTGGAAGTCAATACCTTATCGTTTTTGTTTAGTTTCTATTTTATAAAAGGTAGTATGATTTCAATACTTCTTTATAATTTGTTTCCGAAGCAGGTGTTATTATAATACCTCCCCTAATATAAACTCATAAATAATGTCAAATTTTATTACGCATTTATTTGTGTCATTGTGAGAGTAAAACTTAAATGTTAATGGTTTATTTATTTTAGACTGAGAATAAAAACTATATAAAGTGTCAATGTTTTATTACAAGTAATCTAGGAGAAATATATACCTAAAATATGTTTATTTAACATGCAGGGTATAAGACCGTTTATTTCCTATAAACTATAATAATTTAAACTTTTGATCAAAGATTTCTTCATAAATTCTTACTAAGTATTTAAAATGTATTTAATAGATATGGATTAATTATTCAATATAGGTGGTGAGGATCATCATGTGCATTACAAAATAAACTCAAAATGTTTAAAAAGGGTTATTACATTCGTGTAAATATTAAATTAACAAACAATATAAGCTTTCAGGGGTATCTTGCTATTGTTTAGTAAGACCGCTTAAGTGTATCATTGTTCTCTTTAGTAAGAGCAACTCCTATTGTATTGTTGTATTTCCCACAACTTTGAAATTTAGAAATACGTAAACTTATGGTTTCTCGTCCTCGTTTCAACAACAGTACACCATTTTAAGGACACCGGTAATCAATTAGTTCGTTATTTTATTAGCTCAGCCAGTTTATTAATGTTTGTTTACGGGTAATGAGATTTACAAATATAGAATTATAACATTTACAGGTAATGGGGAAGTTAATATTACGTCACATTTAGATGCATTATTATATACTATTATTCTTGTAGTTTAGTCACAATTATAATTTTTATTCCAACAGTAGCCTACATCCAACGCGTTTTAAATCCACGAGCCGATGTTTAAAAAAAGAAACTCAACAAGTGCAAATACACCAGTATATATATAATTTAAGCAAACTCATTATCAGAACAAAATCCAGTACTGTGCTACGATTAGATAAGTAAATATTGACCTAATTCTTGTTGGCAACAGCGGTTAAAAGCACGCAAACTCATGAAGCATCAGACCGAATCCCTCCAACCAGGCAGTGTTCGTGTCTACTTTAATCAAAGCAATTAGGATTTCCGTGATTTAAGTATTATCTCTCGATTGCTTTATTTCGCTCCATCACTCCTGTAATTAACTCATTTTCTGTAAATCTATAGATATATAAATATTACGTGTCCTCGGGCAAATCGGAATTTCTATTAAACATTTTCAAAATGCGCAATCTTGTAAAATCATTATGCTACACTCGTAGAGATTAGGCGAATTTCGAATGGAAAATGATATGCACGTAAAACTATAATAATAATTAATAGTATATAATATATTAATATAGTATACATCTAAATATTAGTTATTATCTACTAGGCCTATAATAATAATTGGCAACGGAATTTACAATTAACTGTAGGCCTAACATTACCTGAAAGTTAGTAAATCTTATTCTATATTAGTTAACCTTATGACGGGGATGCCAAAGTGACGAAGTCATACTAACGATCGAGAAATTTACCTATCTTTACAGAACAGCTGCGATGAGGACAGAAAACCTCATCCTCAATATGCGCAATAATACAGAGTGTTTGTTACTCTATAATCAATCCATCCTCAGGCAACTAGACTTATAATTTAATTAGCATAGAGGGCATATAGATGTCCTACTCGATAGTAAAAGATTCATTTAAACGTTTGTTTTGCTTTTCAATTTATTGTTTACACATATTTATACTATTTCCTTCTTAATTTTTTTATTTTTTTTTTAAGTTTAGATTCATACATACGCCCAATTTGAAAAAAAAATCATCACTGGTATTTACCAAATATTATTGTACTGTTTGTTATCCTAACCTAACCTAACCTAACCTAACCTAACCTAACCTAACCTAACCTAAACCTAACCTAACCTAACCTAACCTAACCTAACCTAACCTAACCTAACCTAACCTAACCTAACCTATTCTAACCTAACCTAACCTAACCTAACCTAACCTAATCAATCCATCCTCCGGCAAGTAGACTTATACTTTAATTAGCATAGAGGGCATATAGATGTCCTACTCGATAGTAAAAGATTCATTTAAACGTTTGTTTTGCTTTTCAATTTATTGTTTACACATATTTATACTATTTCCTTCTTAAAATAAATAGTTTTTTTTTTTTTAAGTTTAGATTCATACATACGCCCAATTTGAAAAAAAAAAATCATCACTGGTATCTACCAAATATTTTTGTACTGTTTGTTATCCTAACCTAACCTAACCTAACCTAACCTAACCTAACCTATCCTATCCTAACCTAACCTAACCTAACCTAACCTAACCTAACCTAACCTAACCTAACCTAACCTAACCTAACCTAAACCTAACCTAACCTAACCTAACCTAACCTAACCTAACCTTACCTAACCTAAACCTAACCTAACCTAACCTAACCTAACCTAACCTAAACCTAACCTAACCTAACCTAACCTAACCTAACCTAACCTAACCTAACCTAATCAATCCATCCTCCGGCAACTAGACTTATACTTTAATTAGCATAGAGGGCATATAGATGTCCTACTCGATAGTAAAAGATTCATTTAAACGTTTGTTTTGCTTTTCAATTTATTGTTTACACATATTTATACTATTTCCTTCTTAAAATAATTAGTTTTTTTTAAAGTTTAGATTCATACATACGCCCAATTTGAAAAAAAAAAAATCATCACTGGTATTTACCAAATATTTTTGTACTGTTTGTTATCCTAACCTAACCAAACCTAACCTAACCTAACCTAACCTAACCTAACCTAACCTAACCTAAACTAACCTAACCTAACCTAACCTAACCTAACCTAACCTAACCTAACCTAACCTAACCTAACCTAACCTAACAATAACACCGTTAACAAATCCACTTTTATTTACCACATAAAGATTTATCTTATTGTGAATAAAGTTAAAAGTTTTTCTAGTAAGAAAGGAGGAAACTTATCCTTGTAATTTGAATAGTAGATATCTTGAAACCATTCAACAAAGTGAAATATAGCGGAGAAGAAATACAGCACTGAATGAAAAGGCGGTTCCACCATTGACTGAAATATATCTAGTGCGGATACATTTATTCACAATTTACTATATCCAATGTGAATCGGTAAACAATCTGGTGATGGATTAACCTTCAGGCTTTCAGAGGTAGTCTCTGCTTAAATATTATACAAAATCTGATTCTTTTTACCTAACAGAAAACGATGAGGATGGGAACAATCTGCAAACAAATGTGTTATATTTAATGGCTCATATTTTTAACTTAGTAATTTACATGCATTTCTGACAAGGTCGAATTTACAAACAAGACGAATATTTAAATTACTACCCTTCACATAGTATTTTCAAAATAATACTGATATTTACAGCATAATTTGAACCCGCTATAGCTACAGTTCACTTGACATGTAATATATATTTCGATTTTTAGCATTTAATAGTTTTATTTTAGGATTCAGAGGCAGAGCTATATTAGAACCAATCCATCAGTCGCTCAAAACCCAGATTTAGCGGTATTCACATTTTACCTATAACAAGTAGACGTTGATGGATCGATTTACTTTCTTTACAATAATTTATACGACTACTTTATATTTGAACAATATTACTTATTGGAATACCTAATATTTGGGAATTATATGATGAAATAAGTGGAGTAGGGGGGGGGGGTATTATGTCCCTATGAAATATGAAGTTATATAAGATGAAACATCTTGTTTCAAAAGATGTAATTTTTTATTTTTAAAAAAAACTTCTCTAAATGAAAAACATTATTCCCTTTACTCGATGGATAAAATTGAAAATATATAAATATAAACCTTCATTTTGTTTTCCGAATTCAGTAAAATAAAAACGTTGACGAGATTTTATTCATATTTTTATTTAAGAAATATAAACGTGCTTAGTAACTACGTGATAAATCTGTTTACCAAAATGATTATTTAAAGAACCTTATTCTGACAGTCAAGGAATATGTTAGTTTATAAAATTGAAATCTATATTTACCACGTTTCTTTTCGTCTGCCCTATTGCTAATGCTACTCTAATGCAAAACATAACGATCTGTAGTTGTTAACTTGACGATTAATCTCAGCAAAGTCAAAATCAATATCAAAAACATTTCTTATTCTTTTAAAACTGTGTATATATCACAAAGTAGAGCAGAAAGAAACATTGTATAAAGAGAGGTTAGTTAGAGCCAAAGTGTTTGCAATTGAGAGGTTATCAAAGCCTAGATTAATCACTTTCCAGAAATGAATGTAAACAATCTTTGCTTTGAATCACTAATCTGAGCATGGTACAAATTAAACAATTTTATTTGCGTAGTTCAATAGGTAGATTATTTGCAGAAAATAGTGTCTCCGTTGGAATCTTAATTGGAAACGTTTTAATATCAATATTTTTTATTGATATTTTATTTTATTTAATAAATTCATAACATGTTTAGAGTTTAAAAAGGACAGAGTAGTAGACAAAAGCTATAGATGTAAAAACAAAACAAAATGACAAGCTGTTCGCACACCCAAGATCTTCCAGCCTATTTGTCGTCATTATCTCGTTGTTTCCTTATCAGTCCGTTCATACAGCCCTGCTTGTCAAGTGTGATAGAGGCATTTTCCTCTTAATTAACCATCCTGTTTTTTTTGTTTGATGTAGGCTTATAATAATATGTGACAAAAAGTAATAATTCTACTTCCACCACTGTAATAATTAATAAAATGTAAGAACATTCAATTTGAACAAAGAAAGTGGAGACACCACTACAACTGTTCGACGTTTACTTGTCTGAGACAATTTAAAAAGTGTATTAATAAAACACTTTTATATTTGGGTGCATTACACAAATTATTTTCCCATATAACAAAAAAAAATACAGAGTGATTCAGAAAATTGTTATAGTTTTTGTACTGTGTGATCGTAATTATAATCTCCGTTTTATTTTTGTCAATAATTGGAACAAACTCCAAATTGCAGTGAATTAAGTGATGCGAAATTTAAGTTCAGGATTGAGTTTGTTGCACAAAGATATTTTATTATGTACAGTAGAATTATCAACAGTGGTGTGTTTCTTCACCAAGTTGATACTGAGATAAACTAGACCTCTTTCACAAATATAAAGTCTTTAATTGTGCTGCTTCAAACATTTGATTTAAACAAAATTATTCTAAGATATTTTTTAAATAAAAGTCTCATATGTATCCTAAAAGTTTAATGGCTAGGAAGAATTACCAATGAAAGGATAAAATGGGGAGAGACTTGAAGTAAAAAGCCGAACTACATAACGAGGGAATGTTTAAGGTGGAGTCATCCAATTGAATGAAGTGACGTCGCCCATGAATACTTGATAAGAACAACAGTGAAGGTTCTTCAGATGACAATAGAGTGCATTTAAAGACGTATGGTGACGTCCTATGTTCAAACACAAGTGAATGATATGAATAAAGTAATAGAAATAAGTGAGCCACTCTAGTAAAGCTACAGGAGGAAGAGAGTCGTGTGACACTCCTTTTTTAAAAATGTGACTAATATAGAAAAATACGACAAAACGGAGATTAATCCTATTAAACGAATACAAAATAGTCTGGTCAATGTTAAAAACAGAGCTATGCAACGCTAAGTAGGTTTTAACAAACAATTAAATTTTATTTAGTGTTCTTTTGGAATGGTTACGGGGTAGTGGTAATATAATGAACAAAACAATAACTACAAATATTAAAACATGAAGATTTCCTTAAATGAACAATTTGAATTGTACTACTTAAGGTGTGACCAGAGGCTATGTGGACGAGTATATTATAGTTAGGACAGATAGCCGGCTACTCGAAAGGGATTAAGTTTACACAAATTTAACTCTCAATTGGTGTGGCGGTGTTATCAGACCCTAGTGAACTCTCAACCCTTAACCAGGTGGAGACAAGAGGTATGAAGAATATGAGGGAAATCAGCAGGCTGACGAACTGAATACGAAAGAGCCTTGAACCATATACAATTGTTCGGAACCTGTTTGCGGAGAAAATAGAGATTTAGCAAGAGTATTTTTAAGAAAGGGGGATAAAATAGACAATCTTTATCAATGGGGAAAAGCTCTATTGGCCTCAAGACAAATGCAAATTGCGTGATACACAGACAGAAACATCAGAACATAAACTATGGAAGTGTGAAGCACCGGAGCGGAAGAGATTCCTTTTATCAACTAAATAACATATATTTATAATAATAATAATAATTATTATTATTATTATTATTATTATATGTATATATATTTATATATACATTATTTATTTGTTAAACTATTGCAACTGGAGACATAAAAATGAAAGATTCCTTTTGTTTGGTCTTACAATATTTCCAATTGTAGAAGTAAAACTATTGAAGCAGGTTCTTAGACTCACGAAAGATTTAAACCAACACTAGATTGAATATGATACAGACAGGGCGTGCAAATTTGATTTACCTCTTTATTTCTAATAATCCCGCTTCCATTCTAATAATAATTATAATAGGGGTTTGTTTCCATAAGAAGGACTTACTACATACAGGTTTACACTTACTACGGACAGGTTAAAGAGAATTTAGGTCTAAACCATAATATTACTCATCTCTCAAGATTTATTAATTATTTAATCAAACATTTCTTACGTAATCTAAACTATTCTCGTTGGACAAAATGTTTGAATACACTGTATAATATATAGATAATATTTTCACGTTCACAAAGTTTCAGGACAAAATGTGGGTTACTTTCATGAAGTAATTTGAGACAATATGTCCAATTATTACTACCCTAAAAGATTTCAAATGTACAAATCATTCTGCTTTATTGCGTGAAACAATTTTTATTTTTTAATAGCTGATTTTAGTTAACAGTCTCTAACGTAACTTTCACCGGCATGCCTGGCACGTAATCAATAGTCGTTCAGGGATGTGGGGTATGCAATATATTATCTCAGACATGGAGACTTGGGTAAACTGAGAGGATATCACTTTACCCTCCCCCTCTCCCGTTTAACAAAAAGAAATTCATTCAGACCTTTTTGTTTTAACACGTTGGATATACGTATTTCTATTTTTTGTATAAGTGTGCCGATTCTTCTATTGCATGAGAATATCATCATATACTTCAAGAAATTATTTGTTAATTTGTTTGTGTAAACATTGAGGAGCAACGAAACTGTTAAACGTATCAATGCTATAGTCTCGTGTTGTCGTGTAGGACATCGAAAGGCTTTATAACTAGTAATTATTATTTATAAAGTGACTAATACATACAATACTGATGATGTAGTTTTTCATTTAATTTTTCAATTCTCAAAATATAATAGCAAGCCCGCCGATGTTTAATAGTAGTCTATTATTTTGTTAACTTAACCGTACATTCTCGCGTTTATTTAAGTGATATCATTTAATAATATAGAATAATAAGATTTACTAAAATACATGTGAAGAAAAGGTAATTGTAAATCTCGTTCCTAATTATTCTTATATGGTGAGTAAGTAATCACCAATATTTATATGTATTATTATATACTGTTAAGTATTACTGTATTTTGTCGTCCCTATAAATTTTCTACATACGTTTCGTTTTAAAATCTACGAGTTGTCAAATTATGAAGTAACACCGTATTGGTTAATAACAAGCGTTTGTAATTGGACTTCAAAGCTAACCAATTTATTTAAGAGGATAAATTAAATTAAAACTGGAAAGTCGTTCAGCAATATTAATATGATAAGAAAAATAATATAATAACAAGGTGTTTAAATAATAACAAGGATATCTCAGGATCTTGATATGAATATAATAACACGTTTTATTTGGCCTATGTAATAATACAATTTCATGATTTAATTAATTTTTTTAATATAGCCTACTTAGAAAGATATAAAGTAATGTTTAAATAAGTTATCGTGTTTTTAATACTCTTGTTTCACGAGACAGAGTTATCGGTATATCATTCACATGAGGTTTTAAACAGTTACGGTGTTAACTCATCATCGTGTGGCTTTGCAAAGCTACGATTGATAGCGACCTCTGGTAAAGAATGGTAGAACAACGGCGATGGGAATTTCTATGAGCTGACCAAACATTACCTGACTTGGAACCCATCTAGTAAGCCTAGGCTTCTCGTAGGCAGTTGTGCCAAGTAGTTTAGCTTTTTTAATAAAGTATTCAAATGGTTTTGTACACTACACCTCGCACCTTCGATATTTCAATATACCAGTCTTACAAATCCAATGTTGTTAACAAACGAAACAACAATATAAATCAATAAGTCACATTAAATAATGTATATAATATATCAATAATGTTATTGCTAATGTATACTGGAACAATAAACTGTACAAGATAAAAATAATAAAACTTAAACAATGTATAGATGACTTGGTTTTTTTGCTTTGTTTTTGTGATTAACACTGTAAAAATGTTGGGAAGTAGCAATTTTAAAATACTCCCTGCCCTGTCTGATACACCAACCACTGGTTGGTTGGTGATTCAATTTCTAAGAATTACTGTAAGCTATCCGACCATTGTTTATAATTTATCCTTGCATATATAGAAGTTACAGGGAGATTTTAGAGGAATTAACATGAAACCAAAGAGGATATTTTTTGTAATTATCAGAAATGAAAAAAAAGTTATATATTGAAAAAAAAATAGAAATAAATGAGGAATTTTTCTTCTTCTTCTTTTTTTTCCATTGTATGAGTAAGTTTGCGAAAATAATTAAAATAACATTTTACACTTAATTATTTTTTTAACTGCTCGTTATGTATTATCACCACCAATATAATACGACTTAGGATCACCCGCGTTCATATCTTGGAAGAGTGAGGCACTCTTTTTTGTGATCCCTAAAAAGGAGAAAATAATATAAAGTTGCAATGAAAAATCCTCGTCAATTTAATTGCGATTAGTAAACGCGTCTTGCAGTAACTGAGTAACAAACAATGAAACGTACAAACAAAGGACCACTTTTCTCTAGAAACATTAATCATAGTTTATAACTCGAATCACATATTTTTAAAACAATTCAAATTGTTTTTGGGGGTTTTGTTTATGTGCCGCAAGAGGATTTGTAAGTGAGGAGAATGAACGAGAGTATCATCACACAGAAACATTTTGACAAATAAATATTCTGAAAAAATAAATCAGTCACTATACTATAAATATATTTTACTTCTGAAATGTTTATATGTAGCTTAACAGCACATAATCTCAATTTAACTAACCAAACTTTACCCGGAGTTGTTCTCTCAATATGTCTCCTTTAATACAAATTTAGTGGAGTTTCCTTATTTCGGCGAGGCATTTGTATTCCTGAGAGAATCTATTGAAATTGGAATCTAAAGGGTCGTGGAAATGAAAACATAGTGTATTAGAGGAAATCGTAAGATTTAAATTAATGGTTTGACCCTTGTCTTTGTTTATCTGAGGATAGACACATACGTAATATAGTGTGTCTAGAAAGTTTATACGCAGTGAGTAGTTACTGAAATAAACCAAATGTAATAATGTATTCAATTTAAATAAACTTACCTTACATGAAATGTTCAAAGTGTCATTCTTCATAATTTAACTTTTTTACTCTGGTTCGTGTGTAAATCTTCGAGATTTTTCTGTGTGGACCTCTCTCGTAATTTTTGGATATTTTATCCAAGGAAAGTTTTGGCTTCTCCCCAGAAATAAATAATGTCTCTATTTACATATACGTTGTTACGATCATCCTACACTTTTAAATACTACTAATAATGCTTATAAAGGAAATAGTATACATTTCTGTAAATAATAAACAGAGAAGCAATGCAACCGTTAATAGTTATCAATGCTATTGCTTAGTAGCAACTCTTCGTATTTTCGTGTGGGAAAGCGAAAAGGCCTCGTTGAATTGCTACGGTATAGGTTTAATAATATTGATTACAAAAATATATATATTATTGACATAAATATACACCCCAACCATATATTTTCGTGTACTAAATAGTATGTATTTAGAAGCAAAGGAATATATTAAATATAAAATAAAAATATTTTATCAAATACAGGTAAACGTAGATTTATTTGTTAGTTATTATTACATGATCAGAAAGTAATCATCAATATTTTGATGTATTATCTCGCACTATTAATTCTTAAAGTATTTTATTTGGGCTTATATTTTTTCCTAACATTAGCCTATATCCTGCACATTCAAAATCCACAAGTCACCATTGTCTGTTGTAGTTTTGTTTTAATATTTTATACAAAAATATTATAACCGCAACAATTAATTGTAATTTAATCTATTTAAAAATAAATAAATAAATAAATAAAATAACCTGTTTAGTCGTGCTGAGAATATTTGTTATTTTTCAAAACTCCTAATTTTTGTGACTAAAATTTACCTACATAATTTTTTTTTTTTTTTTTTTTTTTTTTAATAAAAAAGTTTTCGTACTTTCAGAAATAAATAATGTTTTATTTTTGTTTAACATTTAATTTCACAACCTTTGTCAAGATTAAAAGTAATTTAACAAAAATGAACTTCTAAATTGTGAGCTAAACAGAATATTATCTTGAGACAAAGTTTATTGCCAAATTAATGTTCAATTCGCTTTTAATTCCAAACCAAGTAATCAAAGCTGTGCAGCTAAATGACTCTAAGCCTTATTGAATGTATCAGCCACAGAATCATTAATTTTATTCTTCCCTTTGGAATAATTCTCTGCGCAATAAATCTTCATTTGTTGCTTTTAACTCTCTCTCTCTCTCTCTCTCTCTCTCTCTCTCTCTCTCTCTCTCTCTCTCTCTCTCTCTCTCTCTCTCTCTCTCTCTCTCTCTCTCTCTCCCTCTCTCTCTCTCTCATTCTCTGTTTGCAATTACATTTGTAAAACTGTTTGAGTTTTGTCGAAGTTGAATTTGATAAGGAAAAATGTATAAAAAGAAATATTTAAGTGGAAAGTGAAAACAGTGAAAGTAGGATTATGTTATGATTTGTGAAATTATTTAAATATTTTGTTTAAAAAAGTAGTAACGCAACCTAACAAAAGAAGCTAGTTAAAATTTCATTAATAAAATTATATGTATATGTATATATATATATGTATATTTTAAACTTTCAAAGAACATTAAAATTAATTTGCTATTTTTCCAATAAACACAATAAATTTTTGATTGGATTTAAAGTATTTAGAGTAAATTTAAATATGTTATAATTAAGTTCCCAAAAATAAATCAAATATTTAAGTTGGCTTATTAAGTGGGGTTAATATCATATATAATTATGTAATAATAAACATGGTATCTAATCTTTTTCCAAGTCAGACAGTTAACTATTATTATTATAAACACAAGATGACATAAAATATTATCATGCTTTAAATAAATATAATACAATTATCATAACTGTAATGCTTTCAGTAATATTTATTTATTTACACAAAATTATGAAGCATAATTTTTTGAACAAAGTAAAATTAACTGAAAAGATTAAGAGATAATAGTTAATTCTCCACAAGGAGTGATTAAAAATTAACCATTTATGGTCAAGATTTTACTCATGAGATAGGGGTCAATATGTTATACATTCAGAAAAACCAGTCACATAACTACCATGTTTGTGTACACCTCATTTGTTCTAAGTTGGTTAGTGTATGTACTCCGTTTAACTTAGTACTGTATTTACTGTTTATTGTATTAGAGTGTATTTCTGTCGTTTGTGTATTGCCTAGCTGTTTTGACTAATCAGATTTAGTTTCAGCCTTGGGTTTATTTCTCGTTATTATTTTCTTATTAGTTTCTATTTTGTGTTTTGTATATTCGAGGTTTATCCCTTGAAAGCGAGAGTTGACTAGTATACGTCATTTCTTCTACTTGTGGATTGCCATTTCTTTGTATTAGTGTGTCGATTTTTGTGTGTTTTGTTGATTTGTGGTTTTCCTGATCATGATTATATAATATAGGATTAGTTATTTTACCGCTCAGAGCTTACTTTAACTCTAGGACCCTAAGGGGGGGGGGTCATTATAATGAGTTTATGCATGGTAATCTCGTGCTATAGCTACATTTTGTTTTGTAGTCTTGTGTTAAATTCTTCTCTTTCAACTCTAATACTAATAGAATATTTAAAAAGTTAGGTGTCTATGTTGTTTTCTACTTGACTGAGAGGTTTAGTGTAACAAGAGTAAAAGTAATTCTGTTTCATTTTTAGTTTACTAATTTTGTTTTTAACATAATGATAACGAACGTGTCTTATAGGAATTTTTCCTGTTTTATACATTCCAAGTTTATCACTTCAAAAAGAGAGTTGCTTTAATATCTATCTTATATTTTTATTTTAAATATAAAAAATATAACAATTGTCGGAATAAATTATAGTAACACTAATTTTTAATAATTCATTTTATGTATCTTAAATGCGAACCAACACAATTTTAACAAACACTTACTATAAATTTTCAAAATTTGTCTACAAATTTAAAGCTGAATATACTTGTATAGGCGTATTGTTTAAAGTAATTGATAAATCGAGTAACACAAGAATAATTAATTATTTCAAACTAAACATTACATTCACGAGTGTTTAATTAAAATGAGTGAAGCAGATCAATAATGTTATATCAAATGTGATGTTCCTAGAAATATAATGAACATATACACGGCTATTCAATATATATTTATAATTAGTTGAAAGTAATAATGGGTTATTTTATAATTATTTGTGTGTAATTGAAATATTGTGAAATATTAGGATTTTAAATTTTTTTCCTTCTTAAAAAATTGCAAAAAAAAAAAATTGAAATGTATATTAATAATGAACCCCTCGTTATTATTTAGTTAACAAAATTTTTAACTAATTTTGCGTGTTCAATCGTTTCATCAGAAAACATAATTTCAATTAAGTTATAGTCGCTTGAGAAGTGGAAGATAATGACTGACATTGTTAATAAAATATTGATAAATAAACGAGAAAGAATGAAGAGAACACAACTCTAATTGTAACATCACTAATAGTGTAGAAAGAACTGGACTTAAAATCAGGTTGACCGGTCCCACCTTGATGTGATGTCTATTGGAGTCCCTGAGGTAGAGACAACTACATCTTCCATCTCTTAAAGAGAGGAGGGGTTTTAGCCGGTAGGAGTCCAATACAACACAACAACAGGCCCTGAGTAGAAAGATCCATGAATATTTACCCTTCATTATAAAACAAAATCTAATTTAACTTGAATCTATTTCTAACCGATCTCAACCATTTCCAATCATATAAACTACCGTTTCATTTAAGATGACTATCCCTCAATATTACAACAGGGTGGAAGAAACTAATTTCAGCAGCTTGAACATTGAGATCTCAATAAACCCATTTTTAATCTTAGAAGTGACGAGGAAAACCACTTAGCTACCAGAACACAGAAGATCGTTCAAATACAATAAACTAAAAGCACTATGTATATAGTTTATTCGGACATTTGTTATCTTTTGTGTATGCAAAATGTAACACAAGACGTTTCGACGGTATTGAACAACTTTTATTATTAATATACCTACCACGGCATGTTTCCCACTAGCAGCGTAGGACTATTTTTTAAATTGAAACTATTTTCTTAGTTGTTGTTTAAAGGCGAAAACCTATCCGTTATTTTTTTTTAATAAATAAAAGAAAACAGAAAATAAAGAATCCTTGCTCTAGAATACGTTAATAGCGTCAGGGTCAGAAAATAACGACAGTTGGTCAATAAAGATCTGATAAGTAATATGAAAAAAAAAAGACCTAACCTGCATAAAAAAATGTAGATACAGTTATGTTCTGCCGGGATTGCCAAATCCTGACTTACTGAAATAAGCCCCTGACGGGAAATTAAACCTAAAACTAGAAATCTAATAAAGATATCCTTATCTGTTTTATAGTACATGACTTTATTCAAACGTGATAGGAGATACAAGTAAACAGAACTACATACTAACAGAAGCAATGGAAACATCAAGTTGAAACTAGGTTTTAATATTTTAGTAACCAAAATAGTTCCGTTGATTTTAAAATATCATATTGGGATCTTTACTGCTCTGTTACTCCTTGACTCCCAATGTAAACCAGCAAACACACTTGGCTCATTTGGCGATGAGTCCGGATAATGATATGACTCAGACGATTATAAGTGTACACTCCGATCTTTTAAACATTTTTTCAGTAATCAATAATTTACGCACAAACATCTGAGTAGCAAACTTTCCAGACTACATCTAACAATACTACAAATTAACAACACAAATCCTTCTTCTCAATCCCGGACTAATTTCCTTACAACTTACACTTACAACATAACATTAAATTTTCAGAAGTAATTATGGTATTTGCTAATTGAATGTGTCAGTCATGTAAACGATCTATCAAAGCGTGTGTCCCTAACACCTGAGAGGACAGGCAGCACAACATGCACCTAGATACTGCCAGTTCCGTTATGAATAATGAAGGCGTAACAAAGTGTTCTTTGCACTATGATCATGCAATCAACGTATTATGGTTTGACCGACGACGCCCAATTGTATTATTGTCTCTACATCTACCGCAAGAATTCAGATATTTTCAAAAGAATAAATGAACTGTTGACGCTGTGATTATTTTAAATGTCAAAATGGGGGTAATTTGGAATAAATTTTTATAATGCTTTATTATTAAGAACGGGGAAAATATAATTAAAAAGTTTGTTTACAAATAAATTTATTATTACTTAAAAAACAACTAATAATAATAGTTATCGGTTTTGGAAACATAATTAAACATTGCAGTGGATTATTTGGTCAAGCGAAATGATAATTGGATTTTTGTTTGTATAAACGTGTGTTCTAATCCTTACTAATTTTAAGAGTTTTAAAATTTAAGATTCTTTCCAACCTGGTCGAACGATGTTATAAATTGCTGTTTACTCTCCTTTTAAAAATTTCGGTTACTCAATAGATTTACTACTTGGCTCCAAGGAATGAACATAGAAACTCCAGCTAAGAACATAGGGCTCGGTCTAAAATTTTCGTATTTATATATTAAAAAGAATATTCCTTTTTTTTAAAGACAAAAACTCTCAATCAAATATCGACTTATAAAAAAAGAAGAAAAGAAGTTTAAATAAAGACTCTTAGCACTCGAATACATTAATAGCGTCAAGGTCAGATATCGAGAACTACATGAAAAAAGTGTAGATCCTCTCTCTCTCTCTCTCTCTCTCTCTCTCTCTCTCTCTCTCTCTCTCTCTCTCTCTCTCTCTCTCTCTCTCTCTCTCTCTCTCTCTCTCTCGCTCTCTCTCTCATATATATATATACGTTTGATATTTATTTATTCCATTATGTTTGCTTATAGCCCAACTGGATTGTTAATAATTAATTACTATTAAGTTCGGATTGAATTACTATTGAATTCGGATGATTACAAACAGGAAATCAACACTATCAAATATATAGCAGCTTCTAACGATTACAGCACCTCAGTAATCGACAACATAATAAAAAAAAAACAAACTAAAAGAAGAAAAACTAACAAAGTCACTCACCTAACCTAACCTAACCTGACCAAAGCCCAATTGTATTGTTGTCGATTTCAACAAAGCCTGCACATAACATCTTCCGCAAACACAACTACCACCTTTCATACAGAACTTCCAACAGCTTAAATAAAGTTTTAAACCCAGCACAAGCAAGAGACCCAGATCATTTTAACATCAACGGCGTATATCAACTTTTATGCAATGATTGCCCAAAAACGTACATAGGCCAAACCGGACGCACGTTTCAAACCCGCTTCAAAGAGCACATCCCATCTTCCAAACGATCCGCCAACAAGAAAATAGATTCCACGTACACCGAACATTTAATTGATGCAAACCATAGTTTACAGTCATTAACAAGAATTTCAAAAATATTACACCACTGTAGGAAGTTCCCGTTGATGAATGCATTAGAGGAATTCCACATTTACAAAGTGCAGAAACATAACCCCGTCCACTTACTTAACAACAAGCTTCAATTTCATTCCCATACCATTTTTGACTTAATTGATAATATAGAAACCATACCTGTGATTCACGATGTACAGACTGTATAAGTGCCCCCTCTCAATAACGAAGATCATTATCAGCTGACCAGGGGTTAATTAAATTAACGATCGTGAGTCAATGACAACGCGCGTCGTCCGTATATGTATGTTTCTAATTATGTCGTGTTTTAAATGTGAATTAATATGTGACGTTAAGTGTTTCTATGTGTTTTTATATTTGAAAATGACTGACAAATAGTTGAAACGCGTCATATAAGATAGTGTAAACTACAAGTAAGGATTGTTCGACGGTAACACCTCTATACAAGGTAATTAAATAGTCATTATTTATTTATTGTTTTTAATTATTTTAATTGAATATTATGTTGTGCATATAAATAATGTAGGATATTGACTTAAGCTGTGCAATCTTATATTGTCAGATCAATAAATAATAAAAAACTTTTTAGCGAAGTTAAAAAATGTATAAGTTATAAATATACTTTTGTACTGTAAATGTAAAATTGTCATTAGTTATCATTAGGAAACTAGCACAGCATTCTTTCGTACATTTTTCTAAATTAATATCAGTTAGAAAAGAACCGACTTTTATTCAAGGAATATTAATCCTCATTACTTAACATTTATTTGTTTATGACATTAATGACGTCAACATTGAAATAGCGTGACTCAGGGAAATGTATTGTTTTCATTATGATAAATTTGCTTCAGTAGAGATGACTTCTCAGGGACTGGGTTTATTTGTAACGTAACTAATCTTTATTAGTAAAGTGATATTCTGGGAATTAAGTCTAACCCTTCTTTTATATTCATTATATTATATCAACTGTAATTATTTTCAGTTTTTAAATTCCTAATTTTTTGTAAACTGATACAGAAAAAGAATATTTATTAAAATAAGTTTATTTATTTTTTTTTGTTAATAAAATTCACACAAGCTATAATGTAACACTAAAACTGCGTGATACAAAATAAATCGTTTTAAAAAATTTCAACGAAAAGAATACATAATATAAACTGGAATTATATTCTGTCTAATTTTATATTTTCCACCTCACCCCTATTGTGATATTGATGTAAATTAATTCATTTAGTAAAACTCCTTAAACACATTAAACCGTAACTGTTGAATCAGAGCTACTCATCTTGAGAAAAATGCGTGACAATCTTTTTTCACCCTCGCCCTATTTATACCCCTACACTTACACAAAATATGTAAAACACTCTAAGCATTCAGTTACACTTTACCCTTATAGCCATACTTTAACCTTCAGCAGTCTACTGAGGATGTAAATCATAGCTTAAAGGATGTTGTACATTGAGACTAAGCAAACAAAAATCCATTTACAAAGATGTATACTAGAGGTCATATTTTGAATGCTTAAAATCTATATTTACGATTTTAGAAACCAATACTTTTTACACAATGGATATGTTAAAGTTATAAAAACAATAGGTTACAAAAAATTTCATATTTTTGTTTTGAAAAATCACCCCGTTTTTATGAAGCACGTACAAAAAAAAAAATACAAAATTTGTTTGATAACGAATTATACAGAAAATTGAATCGATTACTAGTTTGTAACATAACCGCAAAGTAAAAAATTTATAAAACGCACCTTCAAAATTTAAAACATACTTTCACAACTAAAATATTTTCATAAAGCTTCGGCTTAAACGCTTCGCGGATTTTCTAAAATTTCAGTCGATTAAGAGTTTTTAAAATTTCATCAAAATTCAAACCTAATCTAAATGTCGGTTTTGTACAAAAATCGTCCATTTTATCTTTGAGGTTATGTTAAAACTAAAAGACTTAATCCATCGAATTCCAACTTCTCGGTTAAAATGTTCTTTGTACTTTAACACGTTAAGGTATGTCTTCAGTATTTGTTTTATTAAGAAATAATTTTTTGAAAAATTTAAATAAAGTACCATTTTGTACATTAAATTTCTTATAAAAAATTCTGTTCATCTCCCTTATTCTTTAAAAAAATTATTTTCTGACATCTCAAAGTTGCGTTTTATTTATTGACTGATACCATCGATCTATTTAATAATTAATTGTATAAATGACATTTAATAAGATGTCTACAATAGTCTTTTACTTGGAGTTAACTTACATAAACACTGGAGTAGGGTGTAGGCACTCCTGAGTTTAAAGCATTGTTTCACTTCAAAATGTATTATTTTATTATGTTTTAAGTATTCAATTCTGTTTATTACGTATAGTACTAAAAATTATTAAAAAAATTATATGGAGAATTTGAAGATGTCTTGGAGTAGACGAAATGACGGTAGGATACTTCAAAACATAGGATTATTCTAGACGTCCAAAAAACGTATTTGTACAATTTACATATCAAAATTGTCCCAATGAATTATATTT
This sequence comes from Aphrophora alni, assembly GCA_963513935.1. Classification (NCBI taxonomy): domain Eukaryota; kingdom Metazoa; phylum Arthropoda; class Insecta; order Hemiptera; family Aphrophoridae; genus Aphrophora; species Aphrophora alni. The sequence continues at coordinate 87,118,865 of OY740774.1, read as the reverse complement.
TAAATGTTTAGGGAATATTTAAATGTTTAAATATTTTTATCGCATTAAATATTTTATGACCAAATAAAATAATGTAACATTTTTAATAAGACTGTAATGTAACCAAAGATTTTGTTCAATGTCTCAATATTCATAGTAATTAACGAACGTTAATAATTCTCTTTACTTTCATAAAATCATGTTACACGAATGGAAATAATATTATCATGTAGAGAAACCATGTGATCATATAAGTAATTAAATAATACCAACAAATACAATTGCATGTCCAAAGCCTATAGTTCAGAGACTTTAACGAGATGGTAGAACGTAACGCTACAAAATTTATGATTAACTTTTTTTTTGTACAGAAGAAACAATGGCATCAAAACACGCAGAGGCTTTTTTTGTATAAATAACTAGGTCGTCATCAAGTGACAAATTGGATTGCAGTATGTTTCTTAACACTTGCAAAACACCAGCCAGCTCTTTCATGATTTTAGGTACTATAACTAACATAATAGAGTAATAATAATTAATAATATAATTAAGTGGAATACATAGTGTAATGGTTACGGAGAGCTTAGGCCACCATTTTCATAATTTACACATATTATTATAGCTATAAACAAGAACACGCATTTTAACAAAACATGCGAGGTAACTAGACCCATCCAACACGAAGTTAGGTTAGTTACTGTAGAATGTGAAGAGGAAACTGTCACAATTTTGTTATTTGTCATCATCGAGAGGTAGTGTTGATTACATGGATAATTTCAAAATGTAAATTTTAGTGTAAGTTAAAATCCAAACGAAATGTGAATTTTAAATTGTTTAAAATGGACGCTATTATGACATTTTGAATTAGGTGTTTATCAACTGCAGTAGAGTTCTATGTGAATACTCTAGAAATTTATTGTTCCTATCTTAATTATGTAGGCCGGCTGTCACAAACGTGATAAAAACAATGATGACGGACAAACAGGACGTAGAAAATCATTTTAGTGTGTTTCCTGACGATATGAGATCATCAAAAAACTGACATCGACATTGATGATTACCACATTTACCCTCTAAATGCGCATGTATTATAATAATGCACATATTAGTTAAGTAAAACTAAATACAATTGTAATTGATTTGAAAAAAAATCACCTTTAATAATTTTGTTCGTAGTTTATTTATTGTAAGGAGTGATAAGGTAGTAGGAGAGACCACTTTAAATAAACGGTGGTTGGTATGACTGATCGTTGACGAGGTTGGTTGGAATGCAATTGTACAAAAAACACTTATTTTATAAAGTTTTCTTATTAGTATCAATTAAACATGTTGAAGGAATTATTTATTACTTGAAGATAAATTTGTGTTGATATTTGTACAAATTAAAATCTAAATTACTAAATACAACAAATAATTAAATATTCTATTGCATTGATATAATATTACCGATTATGCAAACTTGTAATTAAACTGTAATTTGTATTATCAACAGTATTATCGTTATGAATACTTCATCCTATGTTTAACAGAGATTACCTTGTTTTTATTTACTGACAAATTCAACATTTGTAAGTTAGAAATAAATTAATGTTCCAAATAGAGTAATCCATAATGTGTATAAATAAAACTAAACCTAAATAATTTTAATTTAATATTTTAAAAATTCAATAAATAATTTTTTTTATAAATTAAGTTGGTAGAAGGGTAAAATATGACGCTGAAACCAAATTGGGGACGGTAAGGTATAGTTTGGTTAGGTTATAAACCTTCAAACGGATTTCCAAATGGTTTTACTTTTTGATTTATGAACCGTACAAATTTTGAAGATTGTTAAGTAGCTCAATTATAGGATTTAAAAAAAATAAAACATACGTAATTTTACAAAATCCATTCAACAATACTCCAGTTGAACAATTATGATTAAATAAACAAAAGTTAGCCTATTGAGACATATTTTAAAATCGAATTCATCATAAACATGATCCCTTGAATGTAATATAACCCACAATTATTGTCTGTAATGGTCAAATAAAAAAAATAAAAAGGTCCAGTACTTTGTTCACTACCTCTGTTCTGTTCTTGACGCAGTTCCAAACTATAATTAATTCAAGTAAATAGTACCTTAATGTCCTTATCAAAAATGGGGCGGCAAAATACCATTAGGTCGACGCCGGTGATGCCTCTTATCTAAAAAAAAAATGTCCTTATCAACAGCTTCAAAACCTGGTTCTTTGCCACTCTTTGATAGTTCTCAATAAAACTAATGACTCTAACGAACTTACTATATTAGTTTAATGTATTACACTAATGTAGGAGAAATGAATATTAAGAGATTAGCAAACCAAGTTGATTGAAACAAATTTATTATTTAATTTAGTGTATTTTAAAACCATGATAGTCTTTATTATGAATAGGGTGACATAAAACAATACCTCTTCTTTTTTGTAATGAATGTAGTGAGATCATTTTTAGTACATTTCTCGTACTAGAAGTTTAATTCTAATGAAGTGTTTTGGACGAACTCAATTTTCATAAGCAATTGTAGAGTCTAAGGAGAAATACAGATTTTCATAATAATGTAAGAATGTTTGTGCTGTAGTTTGTCATATAAAAGTAAAATATATCAATAAGCCTAAATATGACAATAGAAATAATATGTATTTTGAAAAAAATCTTTTGTGGATCTTGTTGGTTCATAACCTCAAATTGAATTATTGGTTATGCGAATGAATCAGATGTAATAAATTTTTTTTTAAATTAGTTTTTATAGTAATGAATGTTGTTATGATTTGATCTTTCATAAAACGTACAGGTGATATGAAAATTCCTATACACTTAGTATATTTGGTATTTGTTACATTAGAGCTGATAGTTTAGTTCATAAATTATAAATTTGCCTTGTTACGATATACGGGTTGTCGAGATTTAATTATGTGTATAAAATAGCGGTGAAATAGTTTTAGAGAATAACGTTTGTAATATTTCCATTTCAATCTTCTATCAAAGGATCTGCGCTCGAAAAATATTCAACCAATTGACAAATTTATATTCATGTATTTTAAATAGTTCATAATACATAACAAAAAAAATTAAGAAACACAATTTAGAAGACCATTATATCTTTACCTCATATACATTAGTATTCTGCCCCTTACACTGAGTGGAAGTGTAAATGTAAGTGGCAGAATAGTCAGTCTGACAACTCAAATATTGTAAACAAAATATTCCTATGTATTCTGATTGCTATATTATTTATGTCGTCACTTCAGGGATCAATATCGACATAGAAGTCGTTATTCAATCTGTCCTTTCAAAAAAAAATCTGAAAACTCTTATAAAACACGATGCGGATAAAATTGTATAAGTTTCCTACAAAGTCAAATGCTAGGAACTAGATTTTATGAGAAAACTTTAAAAGACAAAAGTTCATCACGTGAAAATAAAAATTCGAAACGTAAAGTTTCTGAAAGTAGAATAGTAAAATATGTACTTGTTACCAAATAATTTTCTTTAATGTTACCAAAGCGTTTGGTAATACATATTTTAATTAAATTATATTGTATGATTGTCATCAGGAATATAACATTTCTAATTCGCATTGGTAATGAACATGTAAGGAACTTGAATGTTATAGAAATTAATGTTAAGGCGAGTCATAATAAAAAATAAATACTTCTAGCTCTGGAATACTCTAATAGCGTCAGGGTCAGAAGAGAATTAGAGTTGGTTTAGAAAGAATTGAGAGGAAAGAGAGGGATTTAACTAAAGACTACATGGAAAAAGGTGTCGATCCAACTAGGGTCTTTTATGATTACCAGGTCCGTAATCACAAGAGTAAGCCTCTGGGAAGACCTGTATTTGGAAGAAATCTTCTCTGTTACGATTAATAAATCTCATTTTCCCCAACACTGTTTTACGTAAAATTTTAAATTAATTCTTGTTATGGGATCAACAGTTATATTGCATTATTGAAAACAAAAATTATTTAGAGTTTAAATTTAAAATGAACTGTTTTACAACCAGAAAAATGTTACTAAAATATAATATTAATAAATGAAAGCCAGATACGTCAATAATCTCGAAAAGGGTATGACATCATAATTATATGAATAGTGTTTATGAATCGTAATTTAAATCCATAATTATTATATAGCAAATTTATTCATTATCCAAGAAAAATTACAAGAGGACATTAAAAAGTTGGAATGTAACAATATTCCTGATCTATTAAGAATATAATGTACTGTACCATTTTCTAAACATAACCCATAGAAATAAAATTCGTACAATATTATTTTTAAATATCAAGTCCAGGACAATATATATTGTAGTCAATAGTCAATGTATTATATGAACATTTTATAGTTGAAACGCGTTTAAAAATTAATCTATATAAATGTGCAATCAAATAAAACTAGTGAATAAATACAATCTAGTAATTAATCTATATTAATAAAAATGTAAATGTGCGTTTGTTCAAAATCGATAATCTCAGAAAGTTCTTCACCAATTCCTTTGAAATTTGGACACAATATTCCATTCGAATCCACGAGTGTTTTTATATACTTTTTGAAAAACTGTAACATCTAATGAACATAAAAACAACAAAAATTATGCTCAATATTTAACAAAAATGCAAGCGCCATTACATATGTTTATGGACTATAATAATAACAGCTGTAGTCAACTGTTTCCTATATTTCCATTATCAGCTGATTTCAAACTTCAAACAACTGTATATTTGGATTTCTATCTTTTAAGATAGGTTTTTGTGAACAACGACATCTGTTGAAGTAAAAACAAAACGCACTATATTAAATATTTTCAATGTTTCCAAATGTATTGTTGTAATTAACAAATGTTTAAATCAATTATTTTGTAAGACATTCCGTTAGTACAATAACATTTACTATAGCATTAATTTCGTGAGTATAAATAATTTTTTTGTATTTTTTCACCGTCTTTCATTTGGTTAAACCAGATTAAATAAAAAAATTACAATAACTCAAATAACATTTTTTGTCATAACCTATTTTCATCATTATAATATTAATAACTATATTAAACCATTTGATTTATCAATATAAAATTAAAAATAATTAGGCCTAAAAGGTCATATTTTTATCTTTCTTTTAAAATTAAAAAAATCTTAATAAATACAAAACATAAAATTGTAAGAACTAGGCCTACAATTCAAAAAACCAATTTATTTTATAATCTAAACTGTATTACACTTCCAAATTTTATAATAACATAACTATATAATTGATTACTTTTAAGATAATTAATATATCAATATGAAATAAAAAACACTTAAAAGACAATATTTATATCTTTATTTTAAAATTAAAGAATCTTTATAAATACAAAAAAATATAAAATTGTAACAGTTAGGCCTACAATTTAAATAAAAACTTATCTAAATGTTAAATAAATAATAACTTTTTTAAAACAGGTTATTGTACACAATGTTATTTTCTCGGGAATATTAATTAGGACAGAGATTTTGTATTGTTATAATTAAAAGAGACAATTTTCAATTTATAAAATATATCATTTACCATATATAAATAGGCCTACTATTAAATTCTAATATGTCTTTTTTTTAAATTAGATTGTAAAATATTGTTTTCTTAATTTAGCTCAGGGCCAATCTTTAGAATTGCGTGGCTTAGATCTAGAAACGGATTGCTTCTCACGTGGACAATTATATGTTGCATGTTCTAGAGTTGGCAAACCAGATAATCTGTATATATACACAAACAATGGAACTACAAAAAATATTGTGTACCCACAAGCATTGTTAAAATAAACATATTTTAATTTATGTCTTTATATTTATGTCTTTTATTTATTTTCCATTTAACCAGATGAGCCACAGCAACGCGTGGCCGGGTACAGCTAGTACAAAATAAAACAAAACAATTTGGCTACAAGGAAAAATGAAACAAATAATGGCAATATAAAAAATTCGAACAATATTAGTCAAACAATACAAAATTATATATGATCAAGACAATACGCATAAAAACACATTAATTACATATCTACTTTCATTCCAACATACTGTTCACCCCAAACAAATTCCAAACGTACACCACACAGTCAACAAACTTGTTTGATCCTTTTTCTTTATTAACTTTTTCTTTAAATTTATGTATCAATCGAGAAGTAGCCTTCGATAATTAAATTTTTGAGTAGCCTACATAAACCCATAATTTTAGAAGTTTTTGTTAAAATTGACCAATATTACGAAAATTAAGTATATCAATCCAATGTAGATACCACAGTTTCATTTTTTTTTTACAGTTACTTGTTCAGAAACCACAAACTTTGGTCCAGTATTTATGTAGCAAATGTTTATTTTTTACTTTTAATAAAGAAAAATCAAATTTGAATTCTAAGATATTAAATGAAATTTGTTTTATAGAAAAATATCACAAAATCATTCTTTAAAATTTGTGGTTAGGTCTTTGGTTTCGACAACAAAGTAGACTCCATTGATCCTTTGTAAAGCAAACATACTTCAGTTTAGTGGTTTACACTCAATGTTTGCTGATAACAGACAACCAATGTGATTGTATTAGTCATGGAGATAAGGGCAGAGTGCCCTGAGTAGAGTTTACTCAGTCCTAATGGTACCTATATTTCCATTAACCTGAGAACATATTATGGAAATGAAACTAAGAGTGTAAAATCTACAGTTTTCCGTAAACACGACGAAATTTTATTCTTTCTAAATACACTATAAATTAAACATTAACATAAATATGCATAATATGTTAGTTTGACTCACAAAATTGAGTAATATAGCGTAATACAAACTCAATCATGAATACAGCGTACACAAATACATAAATACTCTGAGTTTAATCTCTGTATAAAGATACCTAAATGATACCTAAGTATAATATACGATAAGTATATTAAAGTTATTTAAATATTGTTACCGTGTTTATGAAACACTATTATGATTTCAACTTACATAAATCCACTAATTAATGAATCTTTGAACCAATCTATTTATTGTTTATAAATATTTTATTTTAAACATTCAAAGAGATTGGAAAGCTGCATTAGTATATCTGAACAGTATTATCATAGCAAACATAGTCTTTATGCTATATTAAACGTTTTTAGTAGAAGGGGTGATTAAGTATTTACTAAAAGTAGTTTAAGAAATATACTGTATGAAGTTACTCTCATTGTATTCCGCAATGTATCAAATAGTTAATTATAGACAAAATTCAAAACTAAATATCTGGTTTAAGACTAAATATAAGTCAAAGTTTTTATATAGAAAAACCAAATCTTCTCTTTTAAGCAATCCTCAGCAATATTTTTGATTTGGTTGCAACCAATAAGAATGTGATATATGGGTTTCAATAACAAAGACCTATTTCCTCCATTTTGGGAGATTTATTTCAGGAAATAACGGCGATCTCACCTTAGTAGAAATTTATAAATTTAATAAAAGTTACCAGTTTTTCTTTTACTTTAATTTATTTTTCTGTAAGTCGACAAAACTATAAACAGTATAATAGATTAAACTGTGTAAAAAAATGCATTAACGTTTCACAGACTCATCTATAAAACTTGATATTAGGAAAAAAATATTATTTCTCCTTATCTCCTCAATAATATTAATATCCTACGTAAAATGAGAAAAGGGAAAAAATGAAATTTAGTTTATTTGTAAATCTCCCATGTATTTCTTATTGAAGACATGATATAGAAAGGTCCACCCCGTATAATTATTTTAAAATATTTTTTTTTTAAAATAATATAAAAGATATTTAAGTAAACTATTTTTTTACTTAATAAGTTTACTTTGATAGGTAAGTTTGCTTTGCTCGTGTCGTAAATATAACACGAAGTAAATCGTATTTGATTGAAGTAGGTTTACATTAAATTTAGTTTTTTGCCAAATACTCCTTACATTTTCTTTCGCAGTGTTTGACATAGTGATATGAGGCATTATTGTTGTCATTTCGACAAAATGTAAATAAAAATCAGTGTAGGTAGTTATATAATATTGATAACTTAGTTATATTACAACATCTAAATGGACAATGTTTTAGTTTATTTTTATGGTAACAACTGAATTGGAATTTGTGTAGAGCTAGTGACCAATCCTTTTCGTTTTAGATTAACAGATGTTACATTTTTACAAGAATGAAAATCGTTGTTTGCTACAATTATTGATCAAAGGTCGTCTGTCTTAAGAGAAGGAGAATCTTTGCAACCCAGGACCCAGAAGAGTTTTTGTATATTGACAGCTGTGACATAATGTTTAACCAAAATTTTCCGTAAATAGTTGAAGGTTTTTTTTTCACAAAATTATGACCCTTCTTAAGGGCACAGTTTCACAAAATTCAGAAACCTGATATGAACACTTGTTCAACAATATTTAGTTAAAATTTTACAGACACTTGTTCTATAAATTTCAGAAATTTTAAAAGCACAGTTTTTATAAAATTCTGTAACTTTTCAAATGCTTGATGTCACAAAAATCAGAAAGTTATTAATGCATTTGGTTTAAAATATTCAGGAATTTGTTTAATCCACTTGATCCATCAAATTCTAAAACTTGTTAAAGGCATAGTTCCACAACATTGTGAAACATGTTAAATGCACAGTTTCACAATATTCTGGAAATTTTTTAATTTATTTGTTTCTCAAAAGTCAAAATTTGTTAACTATATAATTCTAAAACTTGTTAAAGGCATAGTTCCACAACACATGTAAAACATGTTAAATGCACAGTTTCACAATATTCTGGAATTTTTTAAATTTATTTGTTTCTCAAAAGTCAAAATTTGTTAACTATAAAACTCTGAAACTTGTTAAAGGCACAGTTCCACATCATTGTGAAATATGTCAAATGGGCAGTTTCACAATATTTTATAAATGTTTAATTTACTGTATTTGTTTCACAAAAATCAGAATTTGTTAACTATAATTAAATTTGAAACTTTTTAAAGACAATGATCCACAAAATTCAGAAACTTCTTAAAACCGATGTTCCGTAATATTCTTAGATACGAATTCAAGGGGAACACAAGCTATTTGTAATGAATACTATTTCTGATTTTATGTACCTAGATCTCACTAAAAGGATTAATTTCAAAATGAGACGCCATCTCCTAAATATAAAAGAAGTGTAAATGTTGCGATACAACAGAATCGAGTCACCACTTGAGTGACCAACTGGGTGTTTTATTTAATGGAAATATTAATAAAATATCCAATGAGCCTTGCAGTTAATATTTTTTTGAAAAAGTAATACTCAAACCACAAATAAAACACTAACACAATTTACGTTAAGAATTTTAATTAACGTTAGATGTATGGGGATTACTTGTTTCCTATTTTGGCAAATGCAATTGTTAATTTTTCTACCGGCTACAATTCCTGAAACAATCATTATTTTTATCATAACTCCACTGTGAATGAATAACTCCACATAACATCAATTCGCTTTTTATTCAATAATTTCTGCTCCCAGTAGTCGATGTGAAATAATATTTGCTGAACGTCAATCAAACCGGAATAAACTTACAGAGACCGATGTTAAGTAAGAAGTTTATTTGGAGTAACTGTTCCTAATGGCTATCGAAATGTACCAAACTTTACATCTGAACGACAAAGTTGACAAGCAATATTTGAAATCTCTAGATATTATAGATCTTGATGTGGTTAAATATCTGAGATCTTTTATTGGTAGTCTGATATTCAATTATAAAGGAGAACACAAATTCTAAAATAAAATAATGTGCAGTTAATATAATAATTATAAATGCCTAATTGTATTATAAAAAGCGTATATCGTATTAGAACAATGAAGTTAAGTTAAATATTTAAAAATAGTTGTAGCAACAAACTGATAAAACAGTCTAGATAGGACGAAAGTTTAATAAATTAATTTAAGCTGTCTATTGGTGTAAACTGATCTTAAACGATGTAGGAACACTGTACGAACTTTCCCACTTACCCACGCCAAAACCAAATAAAAACTAACCAATGGTAAGCGTCACTAAAAATGTTGGTAGTTGTCAAACAAAGTGAAAAAATGAACGTTGAAAGCAGTCTTTGAAAAATATATTTATATATTTACATAAGAGCCAAAAATTGCTTCACTTGTGTTATAAACACTTCCTTACAGTAAATTGTATTTGATTAAAATTGAGATAATAATGAAGGACTTCAAGGTTTGATTATTTTCTTACCACTTCCTGCGCTGATAAATTGATACCTCCACTTTTCATATCTGAACGTATAAGGTAAAGTCAATTTAGAGAAATTAATTATTTTATAAGAGACCCATGTTCTATTTTTTTATTGATAACTCATGAACTGGTATTTTGGAGAGATACGTTTTTGGATTGATACTGGCGACCAATACGTTTTTTGAGTCCTTGGATAAGTTTTTATCAAACTTTTTAAGTCGATTATAATAAAATAATAATTTGTGTCTTTTTTATTACAGGTATCTCTAAACATTTAGTTATCAAAAAATAAAAATAAACACGCCCAAAAAAAGGCTATATACAATTTCTTAAGTTTTTATGTGAAATAAATTAAATTCGAAAATATATCTCTTTAATTTAAAGTAAGTTCAGAATAAAATAGTACATATACCATTGAATACAATGTTAAATACAAAGGAAAAGTGACTACTTGTTTCCAAGAATCATGCAGTAAATTTAGTTGTAAACAAACCTATTTTCAGTAAATACTTAATTGCTCAACTAATTGAAGTTAGTGCCCTTTATCTGTACATATACATTGTGTTTACTATGAAAACAGAGTTTAGAAACATTAATGTAAATTTGTATCACCTTTGCCGATTAAATTATTCATAAGCATTAAATAGATTTAGTAAAGTGCTTCATCCGTTAATGGCTGTACATAGGTTAAAATAGGTAGTGTTTAAATAAATGGCGAAAAAACATTACATCAACTTTTTAACTCATCCATATAGTAAACGAAAATAAAATATAACTTTATTTCCTTAACAATGTTTCAATAGTAAATAAATGCAATGAAATAAAAATTAATAACTGCAGTTTGATTTAGAATAAACCTTTTGAAATGTTTGGAGAATATTTAGAATCACCCTGAGCTTAAAATTATTTTAATATTGTTTATTTTTGCTAAAACTTAAACAAGCATTTTTAATACAATTTTGGCTAATCTTTGCCTTTGCACCGTATGATTCCTCTTTGACGCGTTTTGGAGTAACTCTATCTTCACAAATTATTCCTATACTGCTTCATCTCCTTGAGCCAGTAGGTAAATAGAAGAAGGATCCCAGTAGGGTGTAAAAGATAATGGGCGGAGCTTAAAATAAAGAAACCTTAATCAACGTGATTTATACAAAAATGGTTGCGTCTATTTATCGCTTTACTAATACTTTTTGTTCCATTTTTTTTAAAATTTTTATTTATTTTTTTATTATTATTATTTTTTTTTTCAAAATCTGCTGTATGATTTCCATCAATGGATGAAACGAGATTACAAAATAACGTTTATTCCTCTTATTTTTAAATTTGAAATGCTTCTTTTTAAAAAATGAAAATTAATAATTTTGATTTAAAATATCTGATAGAATATTCAAATATTCTAGAAAATAATAGTTTTGTAGCTATACACATCTGGATCAGTTTTTATCGTTAAGTAAAATTTACAGTTTAGATACTATATTAAGTTGCTTCAAAAATTGTCCAAGACGATTTATATAGGAAGAAATATAAAAATATAATAATCGATACTTTAGACTGCAAACGAAACAAAAGAAATAAATCACAGCCCCAAACTTCGCTTCCTCACGGTATATATCACTTGCAACAAACCCCCATTTAACATCCCCATTCAATAAGTAAATTCAAACCCTAAGTGTTCCATTCCTTACGGAAGTAGGGACACGCCCATACCATTTTCTCCGTCCCATCAATTTCCGTTTATCTTGATTGAAAGGTAGACTAAAATAGATCTCATTGATTTCCGAGTTGTATACTTCCTAAATACTTAACATAAAATAGAAGGTATGTTTAGAAAAACTTCATTCTTTTTTTAATAACCAATATAGTAGTTTAAACGAAATAACTTCATTAAGTTACCTGTTTTGGCATTAGTCATCATCAGGCTAATGTTGAAATAAGAGAGATATAAGGTCGTATGGATGAATAGAACAAGATAGCCATCATGGTTACTTACCATATGTTGGTCTCTTAGGCATTGCAGGATGCCATTTGTGCCCATTGCATCGGTCGTTGTAACCTTGCAAAATAATCCGAGTGATTTCCAAAGCTTAATGCAATACGGCTAGTCAAGATGTTTCATTTCGCGGAAATAAAATCTGATGAGCGCTGAATAAACTCTCTCACTAACAGGTAGACTGTTAGAGATTGACGCTCTCTGCGGGCAAGAAAAATGCATCCATACAGTCATGAAGGTAGTATCCACCTCACCCGTTGAATAGTGTCAGAATTGCATTTTCTTTCCCTCTTAACGAAAAAAAATCATATTCTTTCTTAACAAAACTCTACTATAATGGGATGTAATAATGTTTAGGAAAGCATTTTTCTTGAACTATAGTAATATTATTAATTGATTGATGTAGTATAAATGGATGTTTTCAATCAGTACAATATTATGTACACTTCGGGTTCTTGTAAATGTACAAGCAAAACTAAAAGCAATCTCTTAGAAGTTGCTCTTTATTGTCCAACATATAAGCTATAGTGAGTTCAGACTTGAACGGAACAAAATATATCTCCTGTAGGACAGCTGGGGATATATAAGGACAGGGAAAATCCGTTCCTGTCAGGTATTGTTTGAGATTCCACAATTAAAGTCCAAAATATCACACCGAGCTTCCGTTGAAGAGTGGATGGGATACGTTAAGGTTCAGTATTAAAAATATGTGTTTCTATGTTGGCAGTTAAATTAGACTTGATTTAAAGGAATAATAGTGAGCTTACAGACTTTTATGTTAATGAAATCATCAAAAAAATATTGAAAAAATTGAAATTCTAAATAAAAGTCTTTTAACCGAGAAACGTAAATTCTCCGTAAACAATTTACTAGTCATTTCCTTCTGTAAACATTGATAATTAATAAAACAAGTATAATACATGGTGTTTCAAAATACACCCTATGTATATGTATACACCCTTTTTTGATGACGTATATTTATTACCTAAAAAATATAATATAATTATACAATATTCATGTTAGCTTAAATATTTTATAATAAATATTCAAAATGGCTTCCTCCGATTACAATGCAGGTTCGGATACGTTTCATAACATTTGCAGCCACTTTTCAAAGCGTTTGCTCAGTAATGTTTGAAATCTCACTTTCAATGTTATCCTTCAATTCGTCAAACGTATGAGGATTGTTTTGAAAAACCTTACTTTTTAAATACCCCCAAAATAAAAAGTCTGCAGGAGTAAGATCTGGAGTTCAATATTTATTTTGTGTACTAATATGTGTAAATTTTATGTATTTAATATTAGATGTTTACTGTAGTATTTACGCTAAGTTTATAACCATTGAGACAAATAAATAATCATAATAAAACTAACTGAATCTACAACTTATTTCATGTAACGTTGGTTAGATGCCTCGTTTTCATCTTTTCTATAATTGATAACTCTTGTTCCCTTCTGACCCTGAAGCTATTAGAGCTTTTGAGGACAACGGGTTTTTATTTTAGCTCTTAATTTTTTATAATTCAAATTTGATTAAAAGGTTTTTTGCCTTTAAACAAAAAAGGAAAAAAAAATCGTAAATACAAAATTAATATTTACATATTATTTTAACATGAGCTCATTGTTGGCTTAGGTTTGCAAGACGGCGTTTCATAGGGCGGTTTATGGTCAGCACATTGAGTTTCAGTCGCCATATTTCCAGCTTTCGTAACCAGGATAAGATAATTATTGTAACACCTTACATCTTCTATCCTTGCTGAGTCAATACCGATACGTTTTTTAAGCCAACATGAAGATCTAACACGGACCGGCCTGTACACAAAGCCAGAGGATTAGCTACTGGACTAAACCGGTTTCGTAATAATTTATGTTGGATGTAATTTTCAGTATTTAATAAAATGGAAATTTAGTGAAATAACTTAAAACAAAAAAGGAAAAGATTTATAGAAGGAAGCTACAAGTCAACTCTCAGTCATACACCAAGTTATGTCAGGAGATATTTACAATAAAACATTTTGCCAGTGGAAGGAAGTAATGTCAAACAAACTGAGGTACCGTCCTCTATTGAGGCCATCAATTTGTGCAATTCGATACGAGGTGTAGTATTTATGAGGATTAGATGGATGACTCGTGGATTTCTGATAGAACGGAAACCTACAGTGATATCGATTACCTATTCTGTCAAGCCGTTCTAACAGTCATTACAATTTTGTTTGATTAGGTTGTATTGAATGTATGGGCATATTAAGTATATGAGTGGGTAAAGGGGTACTTTTGTACTTATTTAGATTCAGCCTATGTTAGGGGATGGAGCTGAGTGATGTCCTTCTGTGTCCCAGCCAAGGAGCCCACCAAATAAAAACCATAATAAGTATAAATTTGGATGTAATGGGAAGGATTTTAAATAATAAAATATGAATTGGCACTTGCGATTTTGTTGAGCAGTGCAAGATTACGTAGAAGGGGGGGGGAGACGAGGTGTGGAGGGCTTGAACCAGCTAGCCGAGCGGGAGTCTGTTCCGAGAGCCGCGAGAAGGAAGACCGCTACGGGACGAGGTCAGTCCATTTTTGGCCACTATTAAGGCTTTATCTAGCCGTTATGTCTTTTTTATAAATTATAATATTTCTGTAAACTTCCAATTCGGCGCTAAAATAAAAGAGAACATTTAATTTAATTTGAGTTGCGTGCGTTCATTAGCGTCCTAACCCGACTCCTTGGCCATCCTATTACAGCACTATATATATATTATCTTGTTTGTGCATTAAATTTTATCAAAGTTAATCATTGTAAGTGTCTTAAATTAGTTATATTTTTACGCTAATATTTTTAAGTTCGATTTATTTGTTTTATGTTTGGTTGCTCTGTTGCGTTACAAAAATAATAACTACGACGGTTTTGCAACGTAAAAAAGGGGAATTTTTCTTTTCTTTACTAAATACTTGTCGCATGACGTTGTTATTATTTGAAAAATGAAATACGTTTTTATGTCTTACATCGCTTCTATATTGCATGCAGAGTAAATCACCTCAACTTTGCCTTCTCTTGTAATCTCAGCTTACAGATATTGCCCGCAATTCATCATTGCCAAACGCTTACATTTATAACTTTGAAGGGAAATAGGTGAGTGAGGTTAGGCTGGGTCGGAGAAAAAATTGGATTTACTTTTCTTTTCAGGATCTGACATATTACAGTTCATTATAGTGTGACAAGGTAGAGGTGGATATATTTATTTTAAATTTATGTTATTATTTTCTTAGAAAGATAAGGTTTCCATCAAAATATGACGATGAATTTTGAATTTGTTGATTTTTCTTTAATGAAGGGATTCTGAATGCTATATATGTCTAAACGTCAAATACGAACTCAGGGCTAATAAATCCATAAATGTAATTCATTGTATTAAAATGAACGTTTTTAAGCGAGACAAATAATATTCATTTTCTTATAGGGATGGTCAAAATTCGAAATAACTATGCTTTCACATTTTTTGAACTATTGAACCTATTAGAACCCAACTCTAACCATTTCCGATGTCATCTTCAATTTCCTGCTTAAAGTGTTATATATATTTTTTATAATAAACGTTCAAACTAAAGTGAAATTTACCCCAAAGTGTTGTATTTTTTAGTTAATAGAATAAATCTTACAAAATGCCAACTGACGTTTATTTCAAGTGGACTCTCCCCCCAACTAATGTTTGGAAAGAAAATAAAGGTACAAAGAGAAAACTATGTTTATTCTTCATTATTCCTATCTACAATTTCATTACAGCTTTTGAATAGATAAGTGATGGCTTAAATAACATAGCTACCAGACTAGTTGGGAATAGTTAAAATAACCTATGTTATTAACCTTAGTTCTGAATTTCAGTAATGTGAAAGTTAGATAGATTAGGTTAGGCTAGTCGTCAAAAGCTGTTTCCCGAATCCTGTTAATAAAATCAAGGTTCAATACTAGTATAAAGTAAAATAAAGTATTAATATAACATAAAGGTTATCTTAAGGATGAAACACATAATGTTTAACAATTAATTATTCTATAAACCTTCCGATATTTTTTTCCCTAACCCTTAGAGCAAAATGTTTAACAAGTAGTAGAAATAAACAGACAGTGAACAATTACAATGTTTTTTTTAAAGTTCGTAATAGTTTTATTATAAAATGGAATAATAATAGGCAACCTCAGGGAATTAGTTGAAAAGTTTTCTTAAACGTTCCTGTTTGATAATTAGTGCAAATTTAAACTATGTCAAACAACTTTTAAGAAATTCTGATAATTAACAAGACACGTGAGGTGATTAAGTTTTACAAGAGAGGGAAGTTGTAAATGTTAAGGAAAAACACTACTAACCTTATGTAGTTCAAACTTTGTATTTTGAGTCTTTAGTTTATTGTAGCCGCTGGTGTAGTGAGACCTATTACTATTACTGTCTGAAGCGTTTAGGAGGAGTTGTAGTTTACAATTGTAAAAATGGTCCCCTTGGAAAGCGAATAACTTTTTATGACTTGCAATCAAGAAGATAAGATAAATTATACGTAAAATAATACAAGAAAAACCGCCGATAAGTGCGTTTTTCAGTTGGTAGATATATTTTTTTTCTGTTTTTTTCCATTTAATTTAGTTAAGACGATAGGGTGCAATTAATTCGTTAAAATAAAATACCATTAAATCTCTTTGGTTGGACAATAAATGTTAAAAGAAGTTCTTAAGAGACTTAAAACAATGTTACCAACTTTAGTTCACTTTAGTTAATAAAATCAGGGTTCAGTATTGGTATAACCCGAAATAAAGTTATAAATAACAAGGAGTTTATTCTTAAGGAGGTTATCTTAACGATGAAACAATTAATTCTTAGCAATTACCCTTTTTGTATTTTATCTTCCTCTATTTTTCTTGCTAAAAGTCTTAACAATTTGTAGAAATGCGCATAGACAGAAAACAATTATAAACATTTTGTTTTAAAGTCTATAGTTATTCTTATTTGTTTGTTGGTGATAACGTTTACAGATATCAAAATCAAATTTCCTCGGATTGTTCTCCTTTACATTCTGCATCTTTTGGCGTAATAATATTAGCTTTTTAATTGTTGATATATTTTTAAAGTAGTAGTAATAAAAAAACATTAATTCTAAAAACACACATGGATAATAAATTGAATTCTACTCCTATTAAGATATGCAGAGTGTTTCTGTAACATTACTGATTGCCGATTTTGTTATTTTCTAAGCTTTTTGAGTTACAAGTCAATTGTTGTACCTTTGTTTATTTAGGCCAACTCTATATAACAAATATTATGTGTCATTAATAAGTCAGTGTAATAGTGATTTCAAGCGTAGTTAAAAGAATATTGAAGCTAGTAAATCTCGTTGGTAATTAGTATTATATGACCAGCAAGTAATCACTAATATTTATATCTGTTATTATAAATATTATTAATTATTATTGCATATTAATGTGTCCCAAAAGTCCCGGCTTGGTTCAATAACAAAACAATAAAATATATAAAAACTATATTTTATATGTACCTTTTGGCGATAAAAAAACTATTTTTTAGCAAATAAGAAATTTTGACCTGTCCCCAGAAAATGGGGGTTTAGGGAGCATCTCAATAACCATAAATAGAAACTCCCATCGAGTGATCCCTCATGTTAAAGTGCTTTTTTAGTAAATTACAACTGCGTAAACTAGAGATCGATATCTTTCTGCTATCTAAAATGGCGGCCGTTCAAATATTTGAAACGGCTAGTTTACTTTATCTATTCCATTAACAATTAGATGACGAATACGGGATAAACTGTATTAAAAACATTTGAGACCGTGTGTTGTAATCATAACTAGAATTATCAGCTTTAACTTCCTGTAAATCATAATGGGTTGGTATTTAATACAATCAATCATACTAAGTTTTTTACACACTCCGTACTGGGGATCTGTATTAAAAAAAAACAATAATAGTAAATATGATTACAACCATACGTTTTTTTAATACACTTTGATCCCATATTCTCGCCTTCTAATTGATTGTGAATTAAATAAATAAAGTAAAACAGCCGTGTGGAATATTCAAACGGCCGTCATTTTAAATAGGAGCAAGATATCGAACTTTAGTTTTGGCAGTTGTATTTTACTAAATAAGAGATTTTAATATGAGTTGTTCACTCGATGGGTTTTCCATTTATTGAGTCGCAAAAAAGTAGTTTTTTATCACCAGAAGGCACATATAAAGTATATGTTTTCTATCTCTTTTGGTGTTCAAGTTATTGAACCGGTCCGGGACTTTTGGACTCATTGTATACTGTTAGTTATCGACGTATTTTAGTCAATTCTATAATTAATTTGACTTTTAACACCAGGCTTTATTTTATGTCTTTTGAAATACACGAATCACCACTGTTAAAATTTGTCTAAGTGAAGAAAACAAATTGACGACAAACATTGCTCTTTTCAAATGTTTTTTTTTTCTCTTTTGACCCAAAATTTGCGATTAAGAATTTTTCGAAATATATACATAACGTTTGACTTATCCAATACAAAGAAATTCTTTATCCACATGTAACTTGAATTAACAATAAACTGTTTTATTTCTTTTCATTTTTCGTCAACAAATGAAATACGCGTATTCTACAAATCCCTTCACGAAGGGGAACATATTTACGCAAAGCGGATTTACACGAATATTTCTTATTGTACAATTCATAAATACAAAATGCCGTTAAAAGGAAGTAATATAGGATTTTGTTCCGAGTTATAAATCTTTTTTTACCTTTAACATTTTTACATGTACGTAGTTAAAATGAATTAAAATATCGATGCACGTCTCCTGGGTTTTTGAATACCTACAGACCCAATCAATATTTTTTCCCCCTAAAAAATTGGTTTTGAGAGTTATTAGTAAAAACCAAAAAAAGCTTCATGGAATTAAAAATATAATTGATCGAAATCAATTCTACCAATTTCGTTAAATTGCGGTGAAAGTTACAGTTAATGAGAATATGGTGTACATTAAAATGGCAAAATGGTAAACGCATTAACGGAGAAGGATGATAAAATTGTGCTTGAACAAACGGCTATACAAGCTCTCTTGCAATGAGCATCTCAGGTTTTATATTTGTCAAACTGGTCGACCGTAAGATTCTACGAAATCTTGCCCTCAAACAACTTAAGCTCAATAAAATTAAGCTGAATAACGGTCACACGTATTCAAATTATAACAATTTTATGCATTTTTATCACGTGTGAAAAAGGACGCGTAATGAATTCCTTAGAGGCTATCGAAATTTATATTTCCAATGAAGCATATTGTTTGACATATTAATAAGAGACATCGAAAGGAATACGCGGACCACTGATAAGAGTCAGATCCCGGCTTAGAACTCCAGTATGATTTCACTCTTCTTGATATGCCGTCACATGGCTCGTCCGGTTCCGTGTATGTTTTATGGAACTTATAACAAACCATTCGGACTGAACAATTTTGTGTTTTTTGTGATGTGTCACTTTTATAGTTTTTATGATTTGTAATGAAGGGTGAACGCCCGAAACCGGTCATATGTAATAACTTCTTTAAACAGAAGATAATTACAGGGTTATTATATGGTGCAAAATTAGAAAGATAGTGAGAAACATTATACGAATAAAAATTATCACTACAGGAAACTCGCGTATGAAAAGGCAAAGATTTGTTACAGTTGATAAATTATTAGAGGGAAATATGTACTGATTGGCCTTAACAATATATGAATACCGATGTCTTATCTTATGGTTAGTTTACCAGAATATCTAGCTTTATTGTTGATTATTCACTGTGTTATTTGTTAAACATGATTAGATCTCCTTAATTAATTATTCATAATGACTGGTTTCAACTTCAGTGTTGGGTAAGTAGATGTACTATAATGGCAGATATCAACATGTTTGATTACAATTTTATTTTGTAAACAAGTAAATTATTTACTTATTGTTCCTCCCCAAATGTTGCGACATGCTAATCGTGTCACAAGACATTACTATTGTTTACTTGAGGTTAATTGTGTTAAGAGATGACTAATGAGGGTTAATCGATCCCTAACTTGATAGTCGCGCATGCGTAAATACTAATCACATTGCACAATCAACTGTTTGTTGGTCATCTTGTCAGGAAGATGATTTTAATTTCAAATAATATAGGAAACATTTTCGGGAGAGACCTGACTATTCATTTCATTTTGTATTTGTGATTAGTGACACAAATATTTACCCACATAAAACTGTGAGCTATTGTTTATTTAACGGTGTTTTTTAAAAAAATGTACAAAATGGTTGAAATGAATGCTTCTGATTTCTAACCACCAACAATCACAGTTTATTTAAAGTTGTTTTCTCTCTCCACTTACAGGTAAAACTTTTTACTCATCAGGTTTTTAGAAAACACATCATATGACTTCTTATGGTTTTGCTGAGTATATTTCTGCTTAGATGGTCTTTAATTATCTATGTTTCGGTTCAGCGATATGTTTACTATCTTAAAAGCGTTACGTTCAATTCTCTCTCGATGATATTTGTATCTCTCTTGATAATGTAAGCATTCCATTATCATTATATTTGTATTGATATGGCACTTAACGTCTTTTGATTTGCTTACTGTCACAAATATTGGTTTGGTTCAGTCTCCCTGTCATACAGGTCACATCAATGGTTTTTTGTTGTGCATATCATATATTTGTGTTTTAGGGACCTGCATTCTGAATGAAATTTTTTTGTGTTGTTTGTGATATATTATTTTATAATTGTAATCTTATCTGACGATGGCAAAACTGGTCATATGTAATAACCACTTATAAACAAAAGATAATTTATTAGATGGTGTAATGTTATTAGGATAGTGTGAAATATTTTACGAAAAAATCTTTGTGTTTTATTTTTTTCAAGCTTCTGGAATGTTTATTTAAAATATTTTTGGTATTTACCTTAATTGGTCCATTTGTATTAACCCTTACTGGAATATTGTTTATTTACGTCAGGGCTTTGCAAAGAGATATCATCAGGCTTTGCACTTGTAACAATTATAAAACTTGAGTTAACTGATTGAGAAAAAGATATAGTAGGATGTACACCGGCCCAAAACCTACAATGTTTAAGACTAAAATGACGAAGTTGGTAAGTCTTAAATTATATATTGTGATTAAATATTAGTGTATATATTGTGTGTAGTTTTATAATTGTGACAAGTACGATGCCTGATGATGTCTCTTTGCAGACGAAACGGACAAAACTAAACAATATTTCAGTATAGATTATTTTCGACTAATTATGATAAATGCAAAAAGTATTTTAAATAATTATCATTACATTATTACATTAATTATTCAAACGTCAACAATTGGTTAGTGTTGATAAATTATCGCAGGGAAAATTGACGCCAATTGAACAGTATATAAACCAGATGTTTTACTTTCGGATTAGTTTACCAGAACATCTGGCTTTAATGTTTATTGTTCACTCTGTTATTTATTAAACATGATTGTATCTCTACAATTAGATCTAATATTTACCTTGTATTACATTGAATGGTGTGTGTAAATATGGACTTCATTAATATAACAGGTTGATTAATAAAACATTTGATTAAGTATTCATTTGGGAAAGAGTGTAATGGTCAAATTCGTTCCATGGGGGAAGTATTATTGCCTTTGAATGTTTTTAAGGTGAATGTTAAAATTCTCATTTATTTATAAAAACTATTTATCTGTTTATCTACAACTAGATAACTGAGTTTTCTCAATAAGTAGCACATAGAACCTACCACGCTGTACTACATTGAGATTTCAGGGAAGAATAAAAACTAAATCTTTAGGGTGCCTTGTTAATTAGTTACTCTATAAGCTGTAGCGTTCAAATTTTTAAAATAAATAAATCGTTATTAAATTACAATCCTAATAATTTTATATATTTTCTAAAAATATACTAGAAAATCAAACTACATAGTTCTGTATTAATCAAGAGCACTTTTGTCCTTAACTATAGAATACAGCCTTACACTGACATTAAAAAAGCTTATTTCCAATTTTTTTTATGTTAAACTAAAAATAATGAGAAGTCTATTGTTTGATTAGAATAACCTACAAATCTATTTTCAATAAAAAATGTTAACTCAATTCTTTTAATTTTATCTCATTTTCCAAATGCCAAAAAAAGAAATAAACACTTTTCATTGTTGTAATTTTCTTGAAATCTGTATTAACCTAATTTACAGTTTTTTCTCCTTTTAATTACCCAACTTAATACTGCCACATGTAAATCTGAATAAATACTATATTTCCAAAAAAGCTTTAACTTTTAAAGTTTGAACTCAATCTAGTTTTCTCGTGTTAACTAAATTTAAATTAACATTATTTACCATAAAATAAAATGGTGTTTTCAACCGTAAAAACTAAACGATTGTCTTTCTGTTTAAGTCTAGTTATTTTTCTTGGCAGTTTTACTGGTTTAAGTTATGAAGGGTAGTGCAATTATTTCTGGACTATAGACTCTTACCTCTTCAAAAGAAATCTTACCTCTACAAAATTCTCTAATGTGTAAATTGTAAATCTTAAAAATTCAATATGTTGGTTGAACATTTCATATAACTAACAACACCGATTATTTGTTACTAAACTTAAAAAGTAAAATAATATTTTGTGCAGGCAATTTTTTGTTGCCGTAATTGCAATAACGCTTGACTTGATTAATGTTCTATTGTAACGTGAAATATTCAAAAATGTAACTGATAAAATTACAATAACAAAAATCTAATTTGTTTCAAATAAGACAATAATAATCAAACTCCAATCAACAAAATTACGCCATGATTTATTCAGATGCTTTTACACAAATTATAGCAAATGCACATCATGTCCATTTAATGTTTGTTATCAATAAATGTACTGTGTACATGATCAAAGGCATTACTGGTATTGTTTGCTATTTAACTGATTACAAGTAAAAGCAATACGCTATACATTAATGTATTAATAAACCCGTAGTCCCAAACTAGACAATAGAAAATAAAATAATGCTTGAACAGTGTACTGACTCGTAGCCTACAAACCAACAATAATAAAATAATATACAAATAATAATAATCTTTTTACAAGTACTGTCCAGTGGTTAATCTTGCAGGTAAAAACAGAAAATATTCAACCCACAATTTAGAAACAAAACAAATTATTTTTAGAAAGGTATCAAATTATCTCAGTATCGATGCTGTTGTAAGGCACCTCTTGTGGTAATTGAAACGACAGCTATTAGTTATAGAGTTACTTAAAGATACGATATTTATGATGTACTTTTCCATCCTAACCTACGTTCGATACATTCTCAAATCGATTAATGTTTGTCGATTAGTAGTGTTTGAGTAGGGGTTAAGGGGTTTACTAATACAGAATAATAAGGTTTACATAAAATACAGAAAATGAAAAAGTTAATTGTAAATCTAGTTGTTAATTATTATTATATGACCAGTAAGTAATAACTATTATTTAGATTTATTATGCACTGTTAATCATTAATGCATTTTAGTCGTGCTCTAAGTTTCATAATCCATGGAAAACTACATTTCTTCAATTTATTAGCAACACATTTAAAACTATAAATAGCATTAAAATTATCAACTTTTGTCTGTCTATTATAACTTAATCAGGCGTTTCTTGTACCGCATATGCTAAAAAATAAAACAATTGGTACAATATGGTAAATGCAATTTCTATTTCAAGGGAAATGGTTTTTAAAATTCAATACAAAGAAGATTCTAATTTTCACTGCTACGATGGGTAACACAAATAGATTTTTATTTATGTGTTTACACTACGTCGAAGTTTTATTTTGTAATTTGATCATAGAACTGAACGTTACTGTACTGTTATTGCAAATAGAATTGTGTTACGTTTTCAATTTGTTTTGTTTTTCCTTTAACTGGATTTGATTTGTGTTTGTGATACCTGGATGTTTGTGACACTGAGTGCGTCAAATATCTATTTTTTTGTATTAAATGTTTTATGAAACCATGTATTGTAGTTGTTTGTTAAAATATAGTTGTTATTGTTTAAGAAAGCTTTGTTGTTCGAACGAAGTGGAAAGTTTTAAATCTATCCTTGACATTACGTGTGTTCGTGTATTTGTTACGCAGTTATGATCGAACACGTCTGGAAAATTTACAAATAGTAGTCATTACAACTAGGTCGAATAATTTATGTACAAGGTTTTGAGAAACAAATGTATTTCCAGTATTTATCGGCGATCACTTAAAATAGTTTTTGTGTTGTTCCAAAGCATGAACGTGTACGTCTAAAAATACGACGGCATTCCGGAGTGTGAAGTATAATAGTATAAAAAAAGTGTAACAAAATACGTTTTAAACGAATGTCGAAACAGGATTTTTGAACCGTAAACATTACTTTTCCTATTGTTTTCTGAAATACCCCCCCACCCCCAATGTATTTGGTTAGAAACATGAAATTAATTAATAATTACATAACAACTAAACTATTTAGTTTCTAGCAATTTCCTTTAACACATGATATAACTTCGTATAAAGTAGTTTGTTCAAGTGTACAGTAACTGTAGTATTCATTGCCGTTACTTTTGGAAACTTTGAATATTGATGTCACGTGGTACATTATTAAACAGTAGTTAACTTGCGTTTACAAGACGGTTGATTGAAAATAATAAAAATTAAAAGAGAATTAAGTATTTTATTTACACAATCACTATATATATACAACATCCAAAAGATAAAGTGTATGCACATAACCGAAAACAGAATTCACTCACCTTATTCTTTCTCTTTACTCCATTATTTTTTTCCAATTGCATTTTTTATATAGCCATTTGCTTTTGAAGTCTAATAGAGGTAGATATTTCTTCTCCATTTGTCATGCCGTTAATTTATTTATTTGTAGACATATAGTAACAGCATTAAGGTATATTGAAAAATACTTTATTTACTCTGAATTTCAAATGAATTATTATGAAACTACAACAGAAGTCCTTCACGGGCAAAAAATAGATGCTCAAAATTAATATCGATTTTTATTCATAATACATGAAACAAATTTCGTACCGTATATTAGACAAATAGGCATGAAATAAACTCAAACAAAATAGCGTGACTCGCGGAACTGTGTTGTTTTTATTTAGATAAATCTACTTCAGAGATGATCACTTCTCAGTGACTGGGTTTAATCGAGACTTAAATAACTGGTAATAATGTGACTTTCTGCAATTTAAATTCAAATTTTTTATTTACCCTTATTATTTACATTTTTCTTACCTAGCAAACTATATGGTTAGTTTGCTGGCATAATTAGATTTTTATGTTTGTACGTGTTCATTCCATTGGTTTTGTGGAAATATTATATTTAATTGGTTAAAACTGTGTCATATAAGCGGTTTAAACTTTCGATATTTTAAAATTTGATATAGTTTTCTTTGAATGTAATAACTAGCAAAGTTATGAAACTGTCACCTTGTTTCTATGGGTATTTTATTTGCTCTTTTTTGTTGTACTCCTTGGAAGGTTGTCTATTCCTATGTTTATATAGTATCCACTTCCATATGAAGATCTACTGTTATTGCTTTCCACTCTGCGTTTCTGAAACAGTCTATTCTTTATATTTACTAATTCCTTGATATGTGATCCCATTATAATTATTTGTCTCTCAAAACAACAAGTTGCTTAAGTGCGAATCAAAAACACTCTACTTCTCAATAACACACTCCAAGCCAAGGATTTACTCAGTTCCCTCTATTTTAAGTGAATTTAATAAAATCCTTGTAGAACAAACGTCGACACCACTATAAAACAGATTAGTCCAGCTCTGCCTTATAAGACACGTATCTTACAGCACGTAGATTCCGGCACGTCGATATTTTATTACCCCGAATTCTCTGCCTTGAGAAATTTATAACTACAAAAAATAGAATAACATATTTGCTCACAATTGGTTTTTATTGTGTTTATTTGGAAATTCGTGACAATATGTGTAAGTTTTAATATGATACCGTGATCAGTTTAAAGTTGATTTCATCTTAAAATATTTCTTTTATAGAATCTCCACCATCAGATGGGTTTGTGCACACTGTGTTTGTAACTATATAAAATAATTTTCCAATAAGTACTTATGTTCCATATGACAGTTGTCATATTATGTGTTAGTCTTGGGATCAAGAACTGTACACCTATTTATGCCCTTAGTATTTGAGGGTAGGTTTATTATTTTCACACACGGATAAAAATGAAATAGTATAATTACTATTTAAACTAATACTTGGCGAGTTTTTGGAGTAATAAAATAATGGAATAAGGAAATATTCAAACATAGTTTTAACTGGAAGAGACAACTTCAACCAACTGGCGTCTAATTTATTTTAAAACGCGTAGAATTTCTGTTACTGTCGAAAGAAAAATTATAGGCACGACTAAAATACATTAATTATATATTGTATATAATAATTCATCTAAGTATTGGTGGTTACATACTGGTCATCTAATAATAATTAGCAACGAGATTTAAAATTAACTTTCCCCTTTCTTTCTATTTTAGTTTCATCGTATATTCATTGCTGCAAATTTTATTAATACCATGCTATTTTTGGCTTGCAAGATTGTACTGGTTAAATTTCATATATTGTCCTTTCAATTTCCTTTCAGACCAGTTATGATGCTTTCAAACAGGATGTTGGAGATCATCCTACATTTTAAAAAAAAACTATTTACAATTATTTTTTAATTGAAATCGTATGCATTTCTGTAAACATTAAGTTGTTGATTAATTGTTCAGGAAGAGCGCCTCGTGTTTTCCTGTAAGTAGAGGTCCCGGCGGTTGAGGACAAAAATGGTGGGGGTACCCCCACCCCTCCCCCACCCCTCCCCCCACCCCTCCCCTCCCCCTTTGCCCCTCCCCCTTGCCCCTCCCCCTTGCCCCTCCCCCTTTGCCCCTCCCCTTTAGGCCCCTTCCCTTCCCCCATTGGTCCCCCCACCCCTCCCCCCTTTGCCCCTTCCCTGTAGGCCCCTCCCCCTTTCCCCTCCCCTTTAGGCCCCTTCCCCCATTGGTCCCCCCACCCCTCCCCCTGCCCCTCCCCTGTAGGCCCCTCCCCCTTAGGCCCCTTCCCTTCCCCCATTGGTCCCCCCACCTCCTCCCACCCCTCCCCATGCCCCTCCCCTGTACGCCCCTCCCCTTTAGGCCCCCTGCCTTCCCCCATTGGTCCCCCCACCTGTGACCTATTGTTGTCGAGACACACACAAGACGCCATACACACATGACGTCATACACTTAACTTTTTTAATACCGGTGGGATTCGAACCTGTGAAGTTTGGATTTGAAGGCGAACACGCTACCGACTGAGCTATCGTGCATAGTATTACAAGTCGGATATTTAACGCAGTATATAAGCCGCCATGTTGTAACCGCAATAATGTGTTATATATATATATATATATATATATATATATATATATATATATATATATATATATATATATATATATAATGTGTTAAGATAGTTAACCTAACCTATAAGTTTCCTACTTTTGCCCATCCACAGCCAATCAGCTGTTACAATAATGTGTTATATATATATAATGTGTTATATATAATGTGTTAAGATAGTTAACCTAACCTATAAGTGTCCTACTTTTACCCATCCACAGCCTAACAGCTGTTACAATAATGTGTTATTATATAATGTGTTAAGATAGTTAACCTAATGTGTTATATAATGTGTTAAGATAGTTAACCATACTTATAAGTTTCCTACTTTTACCCATCCACAGCCAATCAGCTGTTACAATAATGTGTTATATATATATATAATGTGTTATATATTTATATAATGTGTTAAGATAGTTAACCTAAAGTGTCCTACTTTTACCCATCCACAGCCAATCAGCTGTTACAATAATGTGTTATATATATATAATGTGTTATATATTTATATAATGTGTTAAGATAGTTAACCTATAAGTGTCCTACTTTTACCCATCCACAGCCTATCAGCTGTTACAATAATGTGTTATATAATTATAAATTGTGTTAAGATAGTTAACCTAACCTATAAGTTTCCTACCATTGCCCATCCACAGCCAATCAGCTGGTACAATTAATGTGTTATATATATATAATGTGTTATATATTTATATAATGTGTTATATAATGTGTTAAGATAGTTAACCTAACCTATAAGTTTCCTACTTTTACCCATCCACAGCCTATCAGCTGTTACAATAATGTGTTATATAATTATATAATGTGTTAAGATAGTTAACCTAACCTATAAGTTTCCTACTTTTGCCCATCCACAGCCAATCAGCTGTTACAATAATGTGTTATATATATAATGTGTTATATATTTATATAATGTGTTAAGATAGTTAACCTAACCTATAAGTGTCCTACTTTTACCCATCCACAGCCAATCAGCTGTTACAATAATGTGTTATATATATATATATATATATATATATATATACAATGTGTTATATATTTATATAATGTGTTAAGATAGTTAACCTAACCTATAAGTGTCCTACTTTTACCCATCCACAGCCTATCAGCTGTTACAATAATGTGTTATATAATTATATAATGTGTTAAGATAGTTAACCTAACCTATAAGTTTCCTACTTTTGCCCATCCACACCCAATCAGCTGGTACAATTAATGTGTTATATATTTTATATAATGTGTTAAGATATAATGTGTTAAGATAGTTAACCTAACCTATAAGTTTCCTACATTTGCCCATCCACAGCCTATCAGCTGGTACAATTAATGTGTTATATATAATGTGTTAAGATATAATGTGTTAAGATAGTTAACCTAACCTATAAGTTTCCTACTTTTGCCCATCCACAGCCAATCAGCTGTTACAATAATGTGTTATATATATATAATGTGTTATATATTTATATAATGTGTTATATAACGTGTTAAGATAGTTAACCTATTAGAGTTTCCTACTTTTGCCCACCACGGCCTAGGTACATTTAATGTGTATAATCTGTTAAACGTAGTTTCCTCCGTTGTCTACCAGGGTGTAGCACATGTTTTTATGTATCGTGTTAAAATATTGTTAACCTAGACTTAAGTCCTACTTTTGCCTAAACCTATGCTTACCACAGTCCAAACGGGTGTTAGTCTGGCCACTATTTAACCGAACCGAAATTACCAACCGATTTACCAACCAAATCCAACCGATTTACCAACCATAACCAACCGATTTACCAACCAAAACCAACCGATTTACCAACCAAAACCATTTGACAGACAGGTTCTGACTGGTCTAGCCGGATTGTACAACAGTGCGTAACAATGTTACTGCGCATGCGTACTACTCGCGATTAACTGTTTAAGAAAGGAGATTAGATGGAGATAGCTCAGTTTACGTTAGTAGCTGGAATAGTGAACGTGACCCCTTCCAAGATGTATAAGGTCTCCGAGCTCTTGGGTAGCAGGATTAAACCAACCAACGAACGATTTGGACTATGGCTTCTGGAAGAAAATCTGCACAACAACAACCTGGTAACAGATATTGGAAATATTAATTATTCGCAAGGAGAAGAGTTGCTGTCTGGAGTTAATATAAAACCACTAACTCCGCTTACAAAACCATTCTGCGACAACATAATGCTTGTTAAAATAACCGACAGTTCGGATTGCGAACAAGGGAAGAGCCTCGTAAAGAAGAATATCTGTGGAGTATTTAACAGTTATCTTCGTGGGAAATTTACGGATTTTGTTTCCGCAAGACATGGCGTAAAAGTAAAATTACCATTCCCTTTGAATGGAAAGAGACCTATGGCGAAACGTGTATGCAATATTATTGGAGCAGATGGGATGCAAGCCATTGCAAAGAAATTTAAAAATCCCATTGCAATCCCCTACAAGGTAGAGTTAGCGGATGTTGAGTTGGCTACTCTACAGGAAAAAATGCCCGAAATACTATTGGAGCTGCAAACCCACGACTTCTACCTTATGGATTTGGACATTACACAAGATTTTGTGGGGATCTTTAACAAGCGAGAGATGTGTGAGCATTTAGTACAGGACCATGACTTTCGTTACCAAGGCGGCCAGTACAAAGAAAACTGCAATACAATTGTTAACAACGACAAGTCTGTTGGGATAGATTGCCTAACCTGGATTACTCCTACTGGTGCAAGAGTAAAAATCTACAACAAGTTCGTGTGCCAAATTACGAGTCCTGGCGTTAACAAACAAATTGGTAACCACATTGTGGATTTTGTCAACTGTCCAGACTCCAGATTAAGACAGACGTTTCTGTCCCCACTGGGTAAGGAGCATGGCATTACAAGATTGGAGGCTACGATCTACAACGGTAGCGGCGACCATCCTCTGGACAGCTGTGTAACGCTCCTGGAAGACAGCAAAATTTATTTCCAGGAAGCCCCGTTCTACTCTGTTGCCATCCCTAAAATGTGGACGAAATTAGCTGACAGTCTCCAGAACAGTTGCTGTGTAGTGTACAATAATCTTTTACAATATGCCTACTGGGGAAACAGTAACACGAGGAAGTTAACCGGGGTGCAACTTACTTTACCAAGCGACCAAGACCAGAGGAAAAAAATAATTAATTACGTACTCTCTGCATATAGTTTTAACTATTTGCCTGTAAATTACTTGGAGATAGTGGAAGATGTCGCTAATAGAGAGCATGTTAGTGTGGTACAAAAGTGCTACATTAAGAGTGGCGAGACATTCTTCTCGAAATCTAGTACTGCTTTCTCGGTGATTTGTAAAGATGTAAGCCTCGAGAACTGTGGGATGGTTCCAACGAGTAATATTATTCCACAGATTTTAAAGAAGAGAACGAATATTACAAACAGGCTACAACCCTACAATATAAAGGAAACAGAACCATTCTCCACCGTTTACCTACTGTCTGCGAAGAAACGAAAACTGGAACTGGAAGAAATTGACTTAAAACGGAGAAAATTGGAATACATGGAACATGCTGCTTCCTTAAAAGAGGAATACAAAGAAATGCAGGAGAAAGAGAAAATTATTAGAGAGACAAGAGAGCGGATGGGCTCATATTTTAACAAGACTTGGAAGAATTTAGATATACATGCAGACTACAAGGTTTCCGCATTTACCGTTAACACTAAAGCGAAATATGCCTTTGTTGGAATACTCGCAGAAAGAGATGGGAGTAAAAGTGTTTACTTCTTTAAAGGAAAGTACAAATCGTGGCTAATGGATGCCTACAACGACAAACAAAATTTAACAAAAGAGGGGTTTGTTTTAACCTCCAACAACGACCTGGACATTGTGCATTTAGCGACAGAAGAAACAATTTTTACATTTACGACGAATGGACTTACCAGTTTTAATAATCATTCTTTTCCGAAGATAGAGCATT
The DNA here is from genome assembly GCA_963513935.1 of Aphrophora alni. Taxonomy (NCBI): domain Eukaryota; kingdom Metazoa; phylum Arthropoda; class Insecta; order Hemiptera; family Aphrophoridae; genus Aphrophora; species Aphrophora alni. The sequence continues at coordinate 87,087,271 of OY740774.1, read as the reverse complement.
TTAAGCCACTAACAGATGCTTGGAAAAAACCAGAAGATTTCCCCTACAACCAGGACGAAGTGGAGCAAGTATCCACCCTTGGCATGCAAGACATAAAAGGCAAAGTTATTCCAAGAAAGTGTCGTCGGCTGGAAGAGCTGGAAGAAGGGACAGAATTAGTAGTGTGTGGAATCAAACAAATTGATTACAGACATAAGATCCGTTATATTTTGCAGTTCCAAAATCTAGATGAATTGTATATTTCGAATTATTGGTTAGAAAGAGAAATAAAAGTGCTAAATGTAGATTTAAACTATAAATTTAATGTTAAATTGGACAAGATAAAAACCACTGGAATTAAGCACAAAGAAAGAGTTGTTTTCTGTGCTTGTAATTAAAAATAAATAAATAAATAAATGTTTTAAAATAATATTCTTTGTAATTTGTTACCTCCATTCCACCAAAACTCTTTTTAGTAGAGAGATAGATATTTGATGTGACCTTGGAATTGTAGCCGAAAACGACACGACCCCCCAACCCCCATTTTTCCTTTTTAAATATATAACGTCGTAACGTTTGTTAGGGACCGATTTACCAAACCGTAGATAAAATTACCAAGATTTGGTTGGTAAATTGGTTGCAAAAAGTATATTTTGGTTGGTAAATCGGTTGGTATTGGTTAGGTTAGGTTAGGTTAGGTCTGGTTAGGATAGGTTAGGATAGGTTAGGTTATGTTAGGTTAGGTTAGGATAGGATAGGTTAGGTTAGGTTAGGTTAGGATAGGTTAGGTGAGGTTAGGATAGGTTATGTTAGGTGAGGTTAGGTTAGGTTAGGATAGGTTAGGTTAGGTTAGGTTAGGTTTTTAGGAGAATGGTTGTTAGGTTAGGTTAGGATAGGATAGGTTAGGTTAGGTTAGGTTAGGTTAGGTTAGGTTAGGTTAGGTTATGTTAGGTTAGGTTAGGTTAGGTTAGGTTAGGATAGGTTAGGTTATGTTAGGTTAGGTTAGGTTAGGATAGGTTAGGTTAGGTTAGGTTAGGTTTTTAGGAGAATGGTTGTTAGGTTAGGTTAGGATAGGATAGGATAGGTTAGGTTAGGTTAGGTTAGGTTAGGTTAGGTTAGGTTAGGATAGGTTATGTTAGGTTAGGTTAGGTTAGGTTAGGATAGGTTAGGTTAGGTTAGGTTAGGTTTTTAGGAGAATGGCTGCCACACGCCTACCAACCTCCACCCCATCCCTACCATCTCCCGGGCGTGTGGCAGCCATTCTCCTAAAAACCTAACCTAACCTAACCTAACCTATCCTAACCTAACCTAACCTAACCTAACATAACCTATCCTAACTTAACCTAACCTAACCTAACCTAACCTAACCTAACCTATCCTATCCTATCCTAACCTAACCTAACAACCATTCTCCTAAAAACCTAACCTAACCTAACCTAACCTATCCTAACCTAACCTAACCTAACATAACCTAACCTATCCTAACCTAACCTAACCTAACCTAACCTAACATAACCTAACCTAACCTAACCTAACCTAACCTAACCTAACCTAACCTATCCTATCCTAACCTAACCTAACAACCATTCTCCTAAAAACCTAACCTAACCTAACCTAACCTATCCTAACCTAACCTAACCTCACCTAACATAACCTATCCTAACCTCACCTAACCTATCCTAACCTAACCTAACCTAACCTATCCTATCCTAACCTAACCTAACATAACCTAACCTATCCTAACCTATCCTAACCAGACCTAACCTATCCTAACCTATCCTAACCAGACCTAACCTAACCTAACCTAACCAATACCAACCGATTTACCAACCAAAATATACTTTTTGCAACCAATTTACCAACCAAATCTTGGTAATTTTATCTACGGTTTGGTAAATCGGTCCCTAACAAACGTTACGACGTTATATATTTAAAAAGGAAAAATGGGGGTAAGGGGGTCGTGTCGTTTTCGGCTACAATTCCAAGGTCACATCAAATATCTATCTCTCTACTAAAAAGAGTTTTGGTGGAATGGAGGTAACAAATTACAAAGAATATTATTTTAAAACATTTATTTATTTATTTATTTTTAATTACAAGCACAGAAAACAACTCTTTCTTTGTGCTTAATTCCAGTGGTTTTTATCTTGTCCAATTTAACATTAAATTTATAGTTTAAATCTACATTTAGCACTTTTATTTCTCTTTCTAACCAATAATTCGAAATATACAATTCATCTAGATTTTGGAACTGCAAAATATAACGGATCTTATGTCTGTAATCAATTTGTTTGATTCCACACACTACTAATTCTGTCCCTTCTTCCAGCTCTTCCAGCCGACGACACTTTCTTGGAATAACTTTGCCTTTTATGTCTTGCATGCCAAGGGTGGATACTTGCTCCACTTCGTCCTGGTTGTAGGGGAAATCTTCTGGTTTTTTCCAAGCATCTGTTAGTGGCTTAAAATGCTCTATCTTCGGAAAAGAATGATTATTAAAACTGGTAAGTCCATTCGTCGTAAATGTAAAAATTGTTTCTTCTGTCGCTAAATGCACAATGTCCAGGTCGTTGTTGGAGGTTAAAACAAACCCCTCTTTTGTTAAATTTTGTTTGTCGTTGTAGGCATCCATTAGCCACGATTTGTACTTTCCTTTAAAGAAGTAAACACTTTTACTCCCATCTCTTTCTGCGAGTATTCCAACAAAGGCATATTTCGCTTTAGTGTTAACGGTAAATGCGGAAACCTTGTAGTCTGCATGTATATCTAAATTCTTCCAAGTCTTGTTAAAATATGAGCCCATCCGCTCTCTTGTCTCTCTAATAATTTTCTCTTTCTCCTGCATTTCTTTGTATTCCTCTTTTAAGGAAGCAGCATGTTCCATGTATTCCAATTTTCTCCGTTTTAAGTCAATTTCTTCCAGTTCCAGTTTTCGTTTCTTCGCAGACAGTAGGTAAACGGTGGAGAATGGTTCTGTTTCCTTTATATTGTAGGGTTGTAGCCTGTTTGTAATATTCGTTCTCTTCTTTAAAATCTGTGGAATAATATTACTCGTTGGAACCATCCCACAGTTCTCGAGGCTTACATCTTTACAAATCACCGAGAAAGCAGTACTAGATTTCGAGAAGAATGTCTCGCCACTCTTAATGTAGCACTTTTGTACCACACTAACATGCTCTCTATTAGCGACATCTTCCACTATCTCCAAGTAATTTACAGGCAAATAGTTAAAACTATATGCAGAGAGTACGTAATTAATTATTTTTTTCCTCTGGTCTTGGTCGCTTGGTAAAGTAAGTTGCACCCCGGTTAACTTCCTCGTGTTACTGTTTCCCCAGTAGGCATATTGTAAAAGATTATTGTACACTACACAGCAACTGTTCTGGAGACTGTCAGCTAATTTCGTCCACATTTTAGGGATGGCAACAGAGTAGAACGGGGCTTCCTGGAAATAAATTTTGCTGTCTTCCAGGAGCGTTACACAGCTGTCCAGAGGATGGTCGCCGCTACCGTTGTAGATCGTAGCCTCCAATCTTGTAATGCCATGCTCCTTACCCAGTGGGGACAGAAACGTCTGTCTTAATCTGGAGTCTGGACAGTTGACAAAATCCACAATGTGGTTACCAATTTGTTTGTTAACGCCAGGACTCGTAATTTGGCACACGAACTTGTTGTAGATTTTTACTCTTGCACCAGTAGGAGTAATCCAGGTTAGGCAATCTATCCCAACAGACTTGTCGTTGTTAACAATTGTATTGCAGTTTTCTTTGTACTGGCCGCCTTGGTAACGAAAGTCATGGTCCTGTACTAAATGCTCACACATCTCTCGCTTGTTAAAGATCCCCACAAAATCTTGTGTAATGTCCAAATCCATAAGGTAGAAGTCGTGGGTTTGCAGCTCCAATAGTATTTCGGGCATTTTTTCCTGTAGAGTAGCCAACTCAACATCCGCTAACTCTACCTTGTAGGGGATTGCAATGGGATTTTTAAATTTCTTTGCAATGGCTTGCATCCCATCTGCTCCAATAATATTGCATACACGTTTCGCCATAGGTCTCTTTCCATTCAAAGGAAATGGTAATTTTACTTTTACGCCATGTCTTGCGGAAACAAAATCCGTAAATTTCCCACGAAGATAACTGTTAAATACTCCACAGATATTCTTCTTTACGAGGCTCTTCCCTTGTTCGCAATCCGAACTGTCGGTTATTTTAACAAGCATTATGTTGTCGCAGAATGGTTTTGTAAGCGGAGTTAGTGGTTTTATATTAACTCCAGACAGCAACTCTTCTCCTTGCGAATAATTAATATTTCCAATATCTGTTACCAGGTTGTTGTTGTGCAGATTTTCTTCCAGAAGCCATAGTCCAAATCGTTCGTTGGTTGGTTTAATCCTGCTACCCAAGAGCTCGGAGACCTTATACATCTTGGAAGGGGTCACGTTCACTATTCCAGCTACTAACGTAAACTGAGCTATCTCCATCTAATCTCCTTTCTTAAACAGTTAATCGCGAGTAGTACGCATGCGCAGTAACATTGTTACGCACTGTTGTACAATCCGGCTAGACCAGTCAGAACCTGTCTGTCAAATGGTTTTGGTTGGTAAATCGGTTGGTTTTGGTTGGTAAATCGGTTGGTTATGGTTGGTAAATCGGTTGGATTTGGTTGGTAAATCGGTTGGTAATTTCGGTTCGGTTAAATAGTGGCCAGACTAACACCCGTTTGGACTGTGGTAAGCATAGGTTTAGGCAAAAGTAGGACTTAAGTCTAGGTTAACAATATTTTAACACGATACATAAAAACATGTGCTACACCCTGGTAGACAACGGAGGAAACTACGTTTAACAGATTATACACATTAAATGTACCTAGGCCGTGGTGGGCAAAAGTAGGAAACTCTAATAGGTTAACTATCTTAACACGTTATATAACACATTATATAAATATATAACACATTATATATATATAACACATTATTGTAACAGCTGATTGGCTGTGGATGGGCAAAAGTAGGAAACTTATAGGTTAGGTTAACTATCTTAACACATTATATCTTAACACATTATATATAACACATTAATTGTACCAGCTGATAGGCTGTGGATGGGCAAATGTAGGAAACTTATAGGTTAGGTTAACTATCTTAACACATTATATCTTAACACATTATATAAAATATATAACACATTAATTGTACCAGCTGATTGGGTGTGGATGGGCAAAAGTAGGAAACTTATAGGTTAGGTTAACTATCTTAACACATTATATAATTATATAACACATTATTGTAACAGCTGATAGGCTGTGGATGGGTAAAAGTAGGACACTTATAGGTTAGGTTAACTATCTTAACACATTATATAAATATATAACACATTGTATATATATATATATATATATATATATATATATAACACATTATTGTAACAGCTGATTGGCTGTGGATGGGTAAAAGTAGGACACTTATAGGTTAGGTTAACTATCTTAACACATTATATATATAACACATTATTGTAACAGCTGATTGGCTGTGGATGGGCAAAAGTAGGAAACTTATAGGTTAGGTTAACTATCTTAACACATTATATAATTATATAACACATTATTGTAACAGCTGATAGGCTGTGGATGGGTAAAAGTAGGAAACTTATAGGTTAGGTTAACTATCTTAACACATTATATAACACATTATATAAATATATAACACATTATATATATATAACACATTAATTGTACCAGCTGATTGGCTGTGGATGGGCAATGGTAGGAAACTTATAGGTTAGGTTAACTATCTTAACACAATTTATAATTATATAACACATTATTGTAACAGCTGATAGGCTGTGGATGGGTAAAAGTAGGACACTTATAGGTTAACTATCTTAACACATTATATAAATATATAACACATTATATATATATAACACATTATTGTAACAGCTGATTGGCTGTGGATGGGTAAAAGTAGGACACTTTAGGTTAACTATCTTAACACATTATATAAATATATAACACATTATATATATATATATAACACATTATTGTAACAGCTGATTGGCTGTGGATGGGTAAAAGTAGGAAACTTATAAGTATGGTTAACTATCTTAACACATTATATAACACATTAGGTTAACTATCTTAACACATTATATAATAACACATTATTGTAACAGCTGTTAGGCTGTGGATGGGTAAAAGTAGGACACTTATAGGTTAGGTTAACTATCTTAACACATTATATATAACACATTATATATATATAACACATTATTGTAACAGCTGATTGGCTGTGGATGGGCAAAAGTAGGAAACTTATAGGTTAGGTTAACTATCTTAACACATTATATATATATATATATATATATATATATATATATATATATATATATATATAACACATTATTGCGGTTACAACATGGCGGCTTATATACTGCGTTAAATATCCGACTTGTAATACTATGCACGATAGCTCAGTCGGTAGCGTGTTCGCCTTCAAATCCAAACTTCACAGGTTCGAATCCCACCGGTATTAAAAAAGTTAAGTGTATGACGTCATGTGTGTATGGCGTCTTGTGTGTGTCTCGACAACAATAGGTCACAGGTGGGGGGACCAATGGGGGAAGGCAGGGGGCCTAAAGGGGAGGGGCGTACAGGGGAGGGGCATGGGGAGGGGTGGGAGGAGGTGGGGGGACCAATGGGGGAAGGGGCCTAAAGGGGAGGGGAAAGGGGGAGGGGCCTACAGGGAAGGGGCAAAGGGGGGAGGGGTGGGGGGACCAATGGGGGAAGGGGCCTAAAGGGGAGGGGCAAGGGGGAGGGGTAAAGGGGGGAGGGGCAAGGGGGAGGGGTGGGGGCAAGGGGGGAGGGGCCAAGGGGGGAGGGGAGGGGGACCAATGGGGGAGGGGTGGGGGTACCCCCACCATTTTTGTCCTCAACCGCCGGGACCTCTACTCCTGTAGGACATCGATAGGCATCCTTGTTAAATCGCTACGGCATATGATTAGATTTGAGCTCGCCGACTGATTTTAAAGTGACTAATAAAAAGACCACTCAGTATGTAGTTTTCCGTTCAATTTTCAGATATTAGTTGTGGTCGATATTAGTTCATTAATTTGATAACCCAGTCATACTTCGAGTATGTTAATAGTATTTTTTAAACAAATATGGAAGCCGGTAATTTTATTGTTTAACGGTTAATATAACGAATACATTTTAGTTAGCATAAAAAGGATTTAAATTCAATGGAAGAAATATATTAGTATACTATATATGGGAAAAGATGTGGTAAAACATTTGTACTTAACCATAACTATAACGCTATTATTTATTGATTGTTTTCGTTGGTAATTATTATTATATGGAGTTACACATATAACGTGTTATCATAAACAATATCATCGAAACTGAATCTTCCATTAGGTAAGAACAACTTAAGTTGAAAACCTGACTATTATACTCGTATAAACCTCCCACTATTTTTCACTCACCCCTTATGAAAAAAAACTTAGAAAAATTATAGATAAAAAATACTCAAACAGCAAAACATTATAAAAACATTGAAAAAAGTCTCTAACAGTTTTACTACAAAGTGGAATAATAATTACAAACCCCAGGGAATTAGTTAAATTTGTTTTAAACTACTGCATTGTTAAACAACTTTTTAAGATATTTTCTTAATTAATAACGCGCATGGGGTGAATACGTTGCGTAAATAAGGAAAGTTGTAAATGGATATTAAAAACTACCCTTATTAATTTAAAACTTTGTGTTTTAGTTTTTACGTTATTCATTATTACCTGAATTAAAAATTGGTAAATTGAGACATCGTCGTGTGAACATATCGTTTTCCTAAAAATGAATTTTGAATCATATTTATAAATAATTTAAACATAAAAGATTTCAAATTTGAAATAATCATTAACTAGACTTGAGATGAAATTAGTGATAATTTCATAGCCATTCGTCCTACTACATATACAGTAGATAAAATAATAAGATGTAATAATATATAGGTAATTGGGAAACTTGTTGCTAATTATATATGACCCGTAAGTAATCACCAATATACACTATTAATGATTAAAAATATATATTTTCTGTACTTTGGTAGTAGTTTTAAAATACAAGAGTCGCCAATGATGTACTGGGTTACAAAATCTCCACCTAATGATTTTGTTACAGAAAAAAAATGACTTTAATGACGTAATTGTTCCCACCAGTTTCTAACATTTCCTGACATACTGAAATGTTTTCTTCAAGATTTTGTTGAGTATAGGTCAGTCCACGTTTTGAATGTATACTGTCATGGCCACCTTAATGATGTCAATTGTGTGGAGTTATTCCGAACTTTCTATTTTGCTGTACATTCAATATAATAAAATCAGATGGAGGAAGAACCAGAGATCTTGGAAATTAAATGGTTTAGAATTTACTCTGTCTGCAAATTTGCCGTTCAAAAGTTCCATAGATAGGAGCTGTCTTACTGACAATAGTCCATTAATATTAGTTCAGTTGCACAATGCTAAAAGATACTGGATATTATTACAGTGCAGTGGGTAGTTGACAGTTTCAGAGAAATAAATGCATCTCTATGACATCCCAAACACAAATAATTTTTAATACTTTCAGGTACTCACTTTAGTAAGTACTGGTTTCGCAAATCTGAGAAACCCTTACTGTATCTACACCTCTTTTCATCTAGTCATGTATTATATTCTTTTTTTATATCTTTTCTATTAATTCTCTAGATCAGGTCTTGTTCTTTTCCGACTCTGATTCTATTTGAGTATTTCCCGCTATTATATTCGTAAGTATTCCCTCCATATTTAGATGGATTATAATATACTAGTTATGAATGTATTTTAGTCTTATATATATATTTCCCTTCACATTAACAAACTTTCTATCCATTAGAAAATCCAAGATTGGTTAATAGTTAAACGTAACCTATTGTTTAGATATTAATTTATTAAGTTGCATTATTTAAGTTTGGTTACAGTAAAACTTTACGTGCAGCAATTAGTAACTGAATCTGAACCACGCCGCTTCATGAAACTAGTGAAGTATGTTAGTGTTTCATTGTCATAGTTTACAAAGTCTGTGGCAGCTACACATCGATAGTGTATCTTAGAGTGGTTGTAATGTTTGAAATAATTGCCACGTGGTGTTTACGCTTAATTTGGATACTTTGACTGTAGCAAAACTAAATGTATAACTTTATTCAAGACAAATGACTTTATACAAATAATGCAATTAGAAAATCGCGAGGATATTCGTTTATTGTTTTAATTACAAATCAGGAAAATATTTTAAAGTTTAATTTAATTACGACTTCTGATTCTCGAACGGATGAGTTTGGGTATTATGAAATGAAAAATTATAAGCTGGAGTTAAATAAATAAATAATATAGGTAAACTATAAATTCAATTGTTGTTTAAATTGGAGTTTAGTACATATAAAAAGTATTAACGTATTGAAGTTTAAGGAATGAATACTGTATAATTTAGAAGTGAAATAATTAATTGGAAGCGTGATGTAGAACTTGGACTCCAGTAACGTTAGTAAACAAATCACATTATGTCCTTTTTCTTACATATCTTATTGATGTTACATCCCCTCCAGAAATTTGAATGTATCAACTCTTGTGGTTATCAATTAAACTGGCTTAAATATTTTTTGTAAACATAATTGGACTTATAAAATCAGCATGAATTCTATGTTTAACCTCCTATTAAAGGGAATCTTTCTCTCAAGTAAGTATGTTTTAACTTTAAAGCGTGACCATTACTTTTAATCCTCCTAAATTTATAGAAAATATGTTAATAATTAACGAAATAGTAAATATCTATTTTTGGGAATTTTTATCAGATTATTAAAACTTATATTTTGTATATGTAAACTCCTATATTTAAAAAGTATGTTGAAACAACTTTTAAGACATTTTCCTAATTAACAAAGCTCGTGGGTGACTAAATTTAGCAAATAAGGTAAGTTGTAAGGAGTGAGGGATGCTCAAAACTTCCCTTATATTGTTAAAACTTTGGGTTTTAAGTCTTTTGTTTATCATAAGTAGCTTAGGTTTAAATTAACATTGCAGCTCTCATTGTACTGAAAAGAAGAAACTGGATCAAATGCAAGGCGTTAATTTTAAAACTACTACCAACGATAAATTATAAGCACAATTACAAAAAATAAATAAATAGTATACTATATTAATGCATATATATATATATATATATATATATATATATATATATATATATATATACTATTGATTACTTACTGGTCATATAATAATTATTAATTAGCAACGAGATTTACAATTAAATTTAACAAAATATTATTAGATTTAATTATTCTTAAACAAAGCGAGATGACGACTGGCTGGGCTACCAAAATAATGAAAGTCATTCGAGAGCTGAAAACGTTTTCTAGGTATTTGAAGATATGGTACGAAGCGAATCCTCAGTTTAGATTACCATTTACTTCTAAATATTTCTGAAATAATTGTCGTACAAAAAAGTCACTACAGAATTTAAGAAACACTTCTAAATAAATGTTTCACATTTCTAACAAGTAACTATTTTATTAAACAAGATATTTATTATTAACTCAAATAAACCTTGACATGCGAACTATTTTAATCAGTTGTATTATAAAAATGCAAGGAATTCAGTAAGAAATGTCAAATTCGATCTCAGTACATCGAAATAAATTAATAACGTTAAACACAAATTGACACATTTTTTAATCCAATTTCCAAATTCAGATAGTATAAATATGTTTTTAGACGAGAAATGTAAATAAGGTATAAAAAAAAACCTGACTACTCAAACATTATAAGATGCATCCTAATTCTAGAATGTACTGGAAGCCATGAGGTTCTAGAATTTAAGTCGTCATATTCTGGTCCATATTAGATGGTCTAGAGGACTTGGGGTTTTTCTACAAAATTTGTTATTTCCAACTTGTGGTTAATCGAGCACTGTTAATTGACAAGGAAATATATTAAACATCACCAACTCGTACTCTAAAACGTCTGACAAGTATCAACCACTTCCTGTGAATTATTTTTCCTGCAACCAAAACCATAACACAAACCAATATTTTCGCCAATTAAAAACGATAAGAGCCGAATATTACTAACAAAATGGATTGCGTAGATGATGCGGAGAGACAAGAGTATCATCGCCAGTAGAATATTGATAAGAACCCTGAGTCAGCGAAACCAGGTCAGAAGTAAACATAGTCATATGTTGTGTTTTCCTTTAAAATTTATGCTCCTTAGAGGAATAAAATTACCTGTGATTAAATGGGGTGGGGGGAGAACCCATTTTAAATAAACGGTGATTGTAAATCAGATGCCCTCATTTTAGTAATTTTGAAAATTTTATTTTTTAATTACAGTTAAATAACTAAAAGCTCATACCTATTTGTGTCTAGATATTTGTGCCACTTTTTAAAATGAAATAAAATACTTTAAAAACGCCTAATTCTCCAAAAAACGTTGCCTATATTATGGGACATTAAAATCATCTTCCTGACAATATGACCAATAAACAGTTGATTGAGTTATGCGATTAGTGTTTACACATGCTTTACTACCATGTTCAACATTAGTGATGATTAAACCTCATTAGTCATCCCTTAATACAATACATCCGAGGTAAACGTGCAGTGTCTTGTGGCACGATTAGCATGTTCCAACAATTGTGTAGAAACGTAAAGTTAAGAATTTACTGTTTACAAAATGTAATTCTAATCAAACATGGTACTTACACACCATGATATTGAAAAGTATACAGTTTACTTTTAATACTACCAACCAGGTAGTACCTATACAAGAGTAAGTTATTGTTCTAATTGTTGTGTGAAACTGTTGTTTTCGTATTAGGATAAACGGTTAATAATTTACTTTCTAGAAGGAAACTAAACACTATTTCAAACTATTTATTTATAAATATAAAGTTGGTGATTAATAATGCAATAAGTAATTAGAAAAAGAAAATTATTAATCATCAAACCACAAATATAGTAATGTATGATACTTTATGCATATTTCTATATTATAGTCATCCTCAGAGATTACACCATTGTTTTGGGATGTGTGTGTCATCGAGATGTTCATAAGGTAGTATAAAATTTTATTTTCGAGGTTATTTATTGTCCTTATTGTGAATATCCCCACAGTGCTTCTTGGACATTTTAATAAGTAATTAAATCATGTTAACAGCCACAATGTTAGTGAAATAATAATTGTAACGTGGTAAAATATACTTTCGATAAAAATCATGCAAAAATATAATGTCTTATGGCCTAAGGAAATAGATCTGGACAGTTCGTGGCTTTTTAACAAAATACGTAAAACTTATTATTTGGTTTTCCCTCAACGACGTAGTGTGGTTAACGACTTTGAAATGATGTTAATTTCAAAGTGAGGAAGTAGACAATTATCATACAATCTGTTGGTCGCACATTAATTTCATATATAATGTTTTTGGGAAAGTGAATGTTTTTAGTTTTATTGTTCGAATAGTCATTCGCCAAAAACGATCAATAAAACACATTTTGAATTTGTTTTGTTTTTATAGGTTCTGTAGACAAAGTGAACAAGTATGTATGAAAACAACCTAATTTTTTTTCTAATCACACAGATATGCAATTTGAATTTGAAAAAAATCTACCTAAAATTTTAGGAAACGAATTTTTTAAACAGCGAACTCAAACAACTAGAACGATCTATAATCATAAGTTTAACATAGCAAAGAGTACGAAAAGTATAAATGGTATATTTTAGATATTTTGACTAAAACTTAGTTCAAATAATTCCTTTTCGAAAAAAAGGCGCATATTCCGAAATATAGGGTTTGAAAAATTCCAGAAAGGTGGTGAGGAAATCAATAATCGAAAAAAAAACTATAAAATTCAGGAAGGTATACAATAAGAGTACATCATTTTATTTCTACTATGATGTTTATTCTAAATATCGATAAAAATTCTTAAGTATAGTTAATTAGCTGAAGGTTAATATTTTTTATCTTTGACATGTTGGCAAATCTTAATTTTTCGACTTGTAAGCTTATTTGTCTTAAAAATGAAATTTAAAAAAATCTATCCACGTACCATATTCAAAGGCTTTAACAATGAATGAACTGTAATTAAAAATCTTTTTTTTTTTTTGCTCAATTTAAAAATAAATTACAGAATTTGTAAAAATTTACCTCAAAATATTTTACACATTAAAATATCTAAAATGTTATTTTTTAATCTCACATAGAATTTAAAAGTTAAAAACTGCCTCATGTTTGTATTTCTTAAATTCTTATAAACAGATCACTAAATTCGAAAACAAGATCACAGGGTCCAAAGTTTAAACAAACATACAGTATTTTTAGTCAATTTTCTTTATGGAAAGATTAAACTTTTCTTTATTACTAATTTTAAATCAAATCGTTTGCCAACAATACATATTGCACGGGTGATCTGTTACACCCTGTACTAAAGGCTTATTACCGTTAACTTGAAAGTAGGATTAAGTAAAGTCGTGATGATTTAATGTCGTTTATGATTAACGAAATTTTTGTCATCTTCAGTTAAACCTTTCAGCGACAGATTTGTTTTGTACAAAACACATACTTAAATATTACTAAACAATTTAATAAAGAAAGAACTGTAAAAAATTCTACCGTTACTAGAAGTAATGGATTTTGTTTTAATATAGAGAGTTAAAGAAAACATTAGCATTAACAACAAATAGTTCGTTAAACGAAATAAAATTTCTAAGGAACCTCGCGTGCAACAGCAATTCAAGGCAACACCAATGACACGCAAGCGAATGTTTGCATGTATGTTTATTGAATTATTACTGTAATTAAAGTGAAATCGTGTGTTTCGGTTGTCAACAATTTGATATTTTTGTTAGGAGCAAATATAGAAGCAAATAAATAAGGAGAAATAAATCGTAAAAGTAATTAGTGCTATTGATATTGTGCTGTTTAAATCATACAATAATATGTTTAAAACTTTTATGGATGAAAAACAGTCGTTAATTTGATAATTTAAGGAAATTGTTTGTTTAAACAGCTCACGTCTTCCTAAGTGAAACTATTGATAATATTGGTTACCTCTAAAAAAAATATTATTTTAGTATTACAAATATAACTCAATATAAAAGGATTATTTTTAGATTTTTGTACACTAATATATTTTAGAAGTGCGATTTCTTTCTTTTTATAGTTCTGGGGAAAATAACGTGCTTTACAAATGGTTTTAGCAGTCTTAATTTTTCTGTTTAGGATGTTATGATAATTAACGACTTATAAAATGGTTTTAAAAATAATATGTTATATAGAAAATTAACTCTGGAAGCAATGTAACCGTTAATGATACAGCATGTATGCGGAATAACTAAAAGATAATCTAAAATTATTGCTAAACTCAGAAATTGAGGAACGACGTACAATATACGCCACGGGAAAACTATACTGATTTCTGGTCCAACCAGATCTGAAGCTCTCTAAATTCGTCACTTCTAAAAGTAAAAGAAATCAAAGAAAAATCCTAAACTTTGTAACAATAGATGTCCCCGAGTCATGTCATTTATTTTTTAAACTCATATTGCAATTTACATAAAACAAATATTGTGTTTTGTCTCTTGAGATGGTATAAATTCAAAACTAAACTTAAACACAATTATTCACACAATGTCGCCATCTTCATTGGTGTAATAATCAAACCGTATAGTTTGATTATTGTAGCTCATGCATCCCTAAAAATGGCGACATTGATGTTGAAACGCGTTTGATTTAATAAACGCATTGGTCTTTAGGTTTTATTTTAATTTAATTGTAAGTTTATGTTTAATTTTTTTTTAACTGGTTACCTCTAAAAAAATATTATTATAATATTACAAATATAACTCAATATAAAAGGATTATTTTTAGATTTTTGTACACTAATATATTTTAGAAGTGCGATTTCTTTCTTTTTATAGTTCTGGGAAAAATAATGTGCTTCACAAATGGTTTTAGCAGTCTTAATTTTTCTGTTTAGGATGTTATGAAAATTAACCACTTAAAAAATAGTTTTAAAAATAATATGTTATATAGAAAATTAACTCTGGAAGCAATGTAACCGTTAATGATACAGCATGTATGCGGAATAACTAAAGTCGTAGCAAAAGATAATCTAAAATTATTGCTAAACTAAGAAATTGAGTAATGAAGTACAATATAAGCCAGGGGAAAACTATACTGATTTCTGGTCCAACCAGATCTGAAGCTCTCTAAATTCGTCACTTCCAAAAGTAAAACAAATCAAAGAAAAGTCCTAATCTTCGTATCAGGATATGGTGCTTTCAAGAAGCATTTGAATACATTGGGATCACTCCAAGGAAACTTCAAAGACTATGTAACTAGCACCTAGGAACTGCAGAACATATACAACGAAAATGCGAAGCATTAGAACGAAGAAGAACTTATCTTTGGTCCAGATACGATCTTTGAAGCAACAAGTTACCTAACTAGGAAAATCCTGACCCTAACCAAGCTAGTATTAACCTATTAGGAATTAAGCTAGTAAGGAATTAAAGAAGTTCACACAAAGTCTCATTGGCTGAAATGTCTAGGGGGTAAAACTCATTTCTATTTATATTAATAAATCCGTTAAAGAATATCATTGCTATAATCCGCATGTTGTCGTATAGGACATCGAAAAACTAGTCCTTGCAACATGTGGATAGTTGTGCTTGCAATTATTGAAATTATATCATATTTTCGTAAAATATATATATATATATTTTTTTGAAAATGTAACAAATATATTTTTTTTCCTAAATATATTCACAAATATTACACAAAACTTTTGTATATCTTGGAAAAAGGTGGTAAGCTATTGATTTTGGATGAGACAGGTTTTTCTGAAAAATGTTAAGTTCATTTTTTGACATCTAACATAGGTACTTACTCCAAAACCGTTTAAATAAAAAACAAACATTTTTATTACATAGATGAATTCTATACATCTTTCTGAGAAAAATGATGTCTTATAAGATAGATTTTGTATGAAAATAATATTTTTTATGAATTTTTTAAGAAAACAAAACTTTTACAAAACCTTTAACATCTGCCGGTTGCAGGGTTATAGAGTGACACTTACGCACGTTACTAAGAATGTACTTTTCCGTCTTCATCTGTCAGTTCAATACAGATTAGTAAGGTTAAGTAGTAAGGTAATACTGTTATTCTGGTAGCCCCTTTCGTATTCAGTTTTACGTCGTTTGGTGGGGTTTGCAGGTAACGAAATTTACTAATATATAAGTTAATAATATTTACTAAAATATAGAAAATGAAAAGTTAATAATAAATCTCGTTGTTAATTATTATTATATGACCAGTAAATAATCACAAACATTACGATGGTAGACTAATAAATATGAATGTATTTTAGTCATGTCTAATAGATCAGTTCTACAAAATCTTTTATCTTATGTTTTTTGAAAACCACAATTCCTTACTTTCTATAGTTCGTATTTAAAAAAAAAAATGTATATATTTATTTTAAATACCTAGTGCGACCAATATTTTATAAACATTATAAAAAATAATTTATAAGATCTACAAAAATAAACAATGACAGGAAATGTATAGATTGTAACAAGCATTATGGAAGCGTTGCTTCAGCCACGTTATTGTTAAATGTTGTTGGAAGGAAACTTTGACTTTCCTACAGAATTCAATTTGCAATAACTGTAACATGCACACTGTTCTGCTGAACTTTGTTATATCCTGATTGTATGAAGGAAGAGTTATATCTATTACAAAGCACTGTGGGCGATTGCTATGGTACTTCATTAGTATAATATATTTACTTATTAAAGTTATAATTATTAAATCAAATAAACGATTGTACTAGCAATATTGTCAACCCAATTCAATTCAATTGAACTATTCGCTAACCACTCTATGAGCTATGTCCGCCTTTTTTATTGTTTCAAGCCATGATTTTACCTCAACAAGATCAGTAAAGCATACATATCATATGAGATATTATGAAAATATAACCAGGGAAACAATAGCTTGTGAGGTTTGATATCACGCTTAGAATTTATTCTATTTATGTTGTAGAAGGAATGATTATGAAATTAATATGAACTTTAAAGATTATTTCAAATTTGTAAATATTTAATATAAATACATTTTCAAATATCGTTCTTAGGACTATAACAGTTTCGAGTCTAGGTCGCACGACGCCGAGGGCTGAAATTCCAATTTGGAACTTGTCTAATAATGATTAACGAAAGACCCAAAACAAAACGTTTTAATAATATAATGGTAGTTTTGTGTAACTCTTAACCTTTAAAACTTTCTTGATTTGTAAAACACAGTTACCTTACTTGTGTTGATAACTAAGAAAATTCGATACAATTTGTTCAACATAGTTTTGAAATCCAGTAGTTTTCAAACAAGAAACGTTTAAAAAATCTTTTAAAAGTCTCTTAAGGTTGGTAGTAATTATGTCACTCTGTAATAAAACAGTTTTTTTCCATAATTAAAAAAAAGTATCTTATCTGTGTGTTCTATCATGACGTAGTTAAGTTTTTCGACTAAAGGACTGAAAGAAAAAAAAGCAGAATTATAAGTGATATTCAAATATTAAATATAATTTACTGTTACCTAATGATAGATTCAATTAGGACAATATTATCGGTAACAGGGGTAAAAACCTAACGTATTTTAAAAACGTATAAAATACCTGCTTATGTACAAGGAGCCAGTGGAATTGTTATATTCAATACATCGTTTTAAATTACAATATTTCTATAGTAGAGATTAATCAGGTAGTATAGAGAACTAGGATTGTATGCATAATTTCTATATTTAATTGAAGTAAAATACCAAAAATTTAAACTACAGCTGTTTTGTTTTGACAAAGGCACTATATAGAGGAACCTCCAATAAAGAAACAATAATATTTACAAAAGTTTCTAGTTAGAGTATGTGCGATATTACAACCAGAATATATCAAGAATTATCAGTAATATGAGGCGAATCTCATGTTAACTTCCACTACAAAGAAGATCAACTTAACAACGTTTTTAATAAACAGTTTATCTGAACGAACGTATCAGTTAATTTATATTAAATTATCTACTTTATAATATTAAATTTATTATATGTCTTACGTATATGAAAAACAATACAGTTTAGATTATTTTAAAGAGGAATTAAAAAAGATAATATTTATATTGTTTACACTGATGACCGACGGTACTTGATAGAATTCCATTTTAACAAATAAAACACAATTTTTCTTTTGTAAAATTCTATAATTTAATTTGGTCTAGCCGACCATGGTTTCTGCCTTAACTGGCGAAACTATGGTCGGCTAGACCAAATTAAATTATAGAATTTTACAAAAGAAAGATTTTGTTTTATTTGTTAAGATAATATTTTATGACCCATCTTACAAACTTAAATTAAGTATTTTGTTTGTACATCATTTGCCTCACAATAATCTATTAAAATTTTTATTTTCGCCAATTACAATCCTCTATTTAAAATAATAAAAACATATAACAAATAAAATATTTAGAGCAGATCTTAACAGTTAACGTTGTTTTATATGTACATTGTTTTAATTCTATAAAACATTTTGCCTTCGGACAATTTATTAAATACAGATTTTTTCTCACGAGAGAAGAGAGGTTTTATGACTCGGAATGTAGAATGAATAAATTATAGAAACAAAAATACAAGACAAACTGCAATACGTGCGTGTTGCCTTATTTAAATAAGTTTTTTCTTGAGAAATGCCACTTTATCTTGTTGCATTTTATTTCCTTGAAAGTAAATTAAGATCGTGCCTCCTCATTTTCTTATAGAGTTAATGTGTAAACTGTATAGAGAGAGCGTAGCAAAAGGTGCTTTAGAATGGTAGTACGAGTGTAATTATTGAACCCAATATATACTCAGACTAATTAAATATTGTAAAAATGTAACAATACTTCAAGTGTTCTGGATTAATTTGTCGCTTTTCTAATCATGGGATAAATAAAAGTTGTGGTTTCGATCCTAACTCTGGACGTAAGGTTTTTTTGCAATATAACATTTACTACTATGTGTTAATGCGGATGGGTAACTGGGTCAGTAACAATTGATTGATTTAGGAAACGAAAAGAAACTAATTTCAAAATATTTTTTTAGGCACATTTACACTCATTTTTATAATACTAAACACAAATAAGAATAACTATATATATTTCCTTATGTCCATCGTGTGACTTTGTTGTTTGCGTAGCTTATGACGTGTTTCATTATATATGTTTCATCATCAGGTGCGTAAAATATTTATAAGTGTTCACATAACATACAACCACAACACTTAAAACACAACACTATGTTGACGTTGTCAACTGCTCAACCAACTACTGATTAACTAAAACTGAGAAGTGAAGAAAAATAATATTTTTTGTAAAAGAAAAAATGATTCAAAAAATTTGAAGAGACTGAAAACAATGTTACATACATGGGTTATTGAGCTCAATTTGTGGAGGTAAGATAGCTTAAATTATAAGCTTAAATAAATATGAATATAAATATTAAATATGATTTCATGAAATGCTGTTAATATATTTGGGTTTCACAACTGATTTAAATCGAAATAAACTATTAAAACATTATTAGGTCAACAGCGTTTATCTTAAGGGTGAAACACTTAATTAATTCCACAAGAGTAATGCATAACATGATCTCCAGTGGCCTATATAAACAGTATTACACTGATATCCTTTGTCCTGATATAGCAAATTGAAGACAAACTGTTCTGCATATGGTATTGACGAATCCTGCCTCCCACATTACTATCTACCAGATACTGAAAACCAGACTCTATACTGGTCTAACTTGTTGTACATATACAGGGTTTTGTACGTTTACAAAAATATTGAACTAATTATATACAATTTTACTAATTATCAAAACATGTGAGGTACCTTAGTTTTACAAATAAAAAAAGTTTTAAAGGTTACGGGTTACTAAAAACTAACCTTATATAGTTAAAACTTTGTGTTTTGGATATTTCGTTAATAATGCACCGATGATGATAACCATGTTATCGAAATGTACATCAGAGCATTTATTGGAAATAATTAATAAAGAACAATTAATTAGATAATTGTGTATTATTTTAATGTTTCTAGTGATTGTGGTTAGGGGCAAATTCGAATCATTATTGTAGCAATAATATTGTTTAGTAAGAATGCTTAATCTTTTCATGTAAGACATCGAAAAACGTGCTTCTTGAATTACGATGACATATGAGTTTATAAAGTTACAATAGATACAATTTTGAAGATGTAGTTTTCCGTTCTCGTCATTTTTCTCAGTACAGTACAGAATACAAGCGTGTCAAAGTTATTTCATTATTTTGGTAGCCCAGCCAGTTGTCATCTCGCTTTGTTTAAGAATAATTAAATCTAATAATGTTTTGTTAAATTTAATTGTAAATCTCGATGCTAATTTATTATTATTATTATTATATGACCAGTAAGTAATCAACAGTATTAAGATGCAATAATATAGTATACTATTAATCTATTGTAGTTGTATTGCAGTAGCATTTGATCGCGCTTCTTCATCTTAATACACTAAGCGCTGGAATACTAATTTAAACCTAAGCCAATAATGATAAAGGAAAGACTTAAAACACAAAAGTTTTAACAATATAAGTGAAGTTTTGAGCATCCCTTACCTTTTACAACTTTCCTTTTTGCCAAATTTAGTCAAATCACGTGCGTTGTTCATTAGGAAAATTTCTTACAAGTTGGTTAAACATATTTTTAAAAATATTGGAGTTTACATATTATGTAATATAAGTTTTAATAATTTGATACAAAATTTCCAAAGGTTTGTATTTACTATTTCGTTAATTATTAACTTAATTCAAGGATTTTTTTACATGTTTTTTTCTCTATAAGTTGTTAGTTTTTCACATGAGGGTAGGAAAACATGAGGATGAATAAAATTATGGTCATGAATTAATGGTCAATCTTTAAAAATAAAACATACTTACGTGAGAAAAAGATTCGCTTTAATAAGAGGTTAAATAAAGCATTTATCCTGAATTTATAAGACCACTTATTTTTACAAAAAATAAATATTGTAGCTAGTGGAATTATTTAACCACAAGAGGTGATAGTAAAAAATATCTGGGGAGGGGGATGAAACATCAATACGATATGTAAGATAAAGGACATCAATGTAAAATTGTTTACTAAAGTTACTGTAGTCGAAGTTCTACATCACGCTTCCAATTAATTATTTATCTTTTAAGTTATACATTATTAATTCCTTACCTTTCAATACTTCGATAATATTTGTAGCCACTACACTCCTATTATATCACCAATTGTATTTGTAGTCTAAATATATTATTTATTTATAAAATTCGAGCTTATAATTTTTCATTCGAAAATAGGCTACCTAAAGTCCGACGCAAAGTTGGAATTAATTGAATTCAAATTTAAATTATTTCCCTGATACAATAATCGAAAGAGTACATATATTATGAAAGTTTTCCTATCAATTCCACTCTTCCATCTATTAAATTTATATATTTCTAAACGCGCTAACTATGTTATTTCTATAAATCAACTGTAATATACTTGAATTAAGTTATACATTTAGTTTTGCCACAAAGTATCCAAATTAAGCGTAAACACCACGTGGCAAGTATTTCAAACATTACAACCACTCTAAGATACACTATTGATATGTTGTTGCCACAGACTTTGTAAACTATGACAATCAAACACTAACATACTTGACTAGTTTCATGAGGCGATGTGGGTGAGATTCAGTTACTAATTGTTGTACGTAAAGTTTTACTCTAACCAAACTTAAATAATGCAACTTAATTTAAAATTTGACAAATTAATATATAAACAATAGGTTACGTTTAATCTAGTGGCCAATCTTGGATTTTCTAAGCCATATAAAGTATGCTAACGTGGAAGAAATATATATATATATATATATATATATATATATATATATATATATATATATATATATATATAAGACTAAAATACATTCATAATTAGTATATTACAATCCATCTAAATATGGAGGGAATACTCTAATAGAATCACAGTTGGAAGAGAACAAGACCTGATCTAGAGATTTTTATAACTCTGTACATCGTTGGTGACTCGGGCGTTTTAAAACTATTACCAAAGTACAATTAAAGGGGGAAAAAAACTAAGATTCCTTAATAATTATTAGTGATTAATTACAGGTTATATAATAATAATTAGCAGCGAGATTTACAATTAACTTTCCATTGCATATATTTTATTACTTCTTATTATCTATCTACTGTATATGGTGTTTCATGGTTCTCCATTATCAATTATTTCATCTCTAGTTTAGTTGATGATTATTTCAAATTTGCAATTACTTATTTAGATAGATATTTTAGCTACCATTCAAAACTCGTTTTACAGAATCCTATAGGTTCACAGGATTACGGCACACTACACAAATTTGAAACTAAGCTAATAATGATAAACGAACAAACAAAAACACAAAGTTTTAACTAAAAAAGGGTAGTTTTGAACATTTCTTTATAACTTTCCTTATTCACTAAACGTATTCACCTCATGTGCGTTGTTTATTAGGAAAATATCTTTAAAGTTTTTTAACAATGTAGTAGTTTAAAACAAATTTAAATAATTCCCTGGGTTTTGTAATTATTATTCCATTTTGTAGTAAAACTGTTAGAGACTTCTTTCAATGTTTTTATAATTATTGTTTGCTGTCTGTATATTATTCTATAATTTATCTAAGTTTTCCCCTAAGGGGTTGAGTTAATAAAAGTGTGAGGATGAAGTGTAATATTTCTTAACATAAGTTATTCTTACTTAATGGAAGATTCAGTTTCGATGAAATTGCTTTAGCAGGACATGTTATTTGTGTAAATCCATATAATAACATTTACCGACGAAAACAGTCAAGATATAGCGTTATATTTACTGGTTATTACAAAGGTTTTACCACTTCCATTTCCATATCATTTTCACTGGCGTAATTCTTCCATTGGATATAAATCCCTTTTGTGCTAACAAAGTTTATTACTTAGTTTAACTGTTCAACACTAAAATCACCGGCTTCCATATTCATTTTAAAAATACTATTAAAATACTCAAGTATGACTGGGTTATCAAAATAATGAACTGATAAGGACCACAGCTATTATCCGAAAGTTAAAACAAGGACAGAAAACCACATCTTCAGTGGTCTTTGTATTAGTTTAATAAATGTTACGAAATAGGTTTCATGTAGTATGAATAAAAATCTACTCACAGCCTATTATAATTAAGAGCAACTATTTTTCGGTCGTGAAGGACTTCTGTGGTTGTTTCATAATAATTATTAATAAAATTTTGTAGTTCAGAGTAAACAAACATGTATATAAGTGTAAGTGGAAGAAAATCAACGGAGTGGAGAAAGAATGAGTTAGGAGAATACTGTTTTCGGTCTTGTGCGTACCCTTTATCTTTTGGATGTTGTATATCTATAGTGATTGTGTAAAAACATACTTAATTCTCTTTTGATTTTTATCATTTTCAATCAACCGTCTTGTAAACGCAAGTTAACTACTGTTTAATAATGTACCATGTGACATCAATATTCAAAGTTTCCAAAAGTAACGGCAATGAATATTACAGTTATTGTACACTTGAACAAACTACTTTATACGAAGTTATATCATGTGTTAGAGGAAATTGCTAGAAACTAAATAGTTTAGTTGTTAAGTAATTATTAATTAATTTCATGTTTAGAACCAAATACATTGGGGAGGGGGGTATTTCAGAAAACAATAGGAAAAGTAATGTTTACGGTTCAAAAATCCTGTTTCGATATTCGTTTAAAACGTATTTTGTTACGCCTCTTATTATACTATTATACTTCACACTCCGGAATGCCGTCGTATTTATAGACTTACACGTACATGCCTTGGAATAACACAAAAAACTATTTTAAGTGATCACCGATAAATACTGGAAATACGTTTGTTTTCAAAACCTTGTACATAAATCATTCGACCAAGTTCTGATGACTACTATTTTTAAATTTCCCAGACGTGTTCGATCATAACTGCGTAACAAATACAAAACACACGTAATGTCAAGGATAGAGTTAAAACTTTCCACTTCCCTTGAACAACTAAGCTTTCTTTATACAATAACAACTATATTTTAACACTCAATTACAATACATGGTTTCAAAAAAAAAATTGTATACAACAAAATAAATAGATATTTGACGCACTCAGTGTCACAAACATCCAGGTATCACAAACACAAATCAAATCCAGTTAAAGGCAATACAAAACAAATTGAAAACGTAACACAATTCCATTTGCAATAACAGTACAGTAACGTTCAGTTCTATGATCAAATTACAAAATAAAACTTCGATGTAGTGTAAACACATAAATAGAAATCTCTTTGTGTTATCCATCGCAGCAGTGAAAATTAGAATCTTCTTTGTATTGAATTTTATAAACAATTTCCCTTGAAATAGAAATTGTGTTTACTATATTTTATCAAATGCCAAGATTAACTTATAATAGGTCGGAAAAGTTATTATTTATAATTTTATTTATAGTTTTAAATGGGTTACCAATTAGTTAAAGAGAGGTATATATATATATATATATATATATATATATATATATATATATATATATATATATATAATATCCATTTCCTTGTTTAATGTAAACTCAATGAACTATGAATTGAATCGGTGGTGAGATTTAAATTTTAAAATGCATTTGATATAATAATATTATCTATAAAAATTTATAGCACTACTAAAATACATTAATGATTAACAATGCATAATAATACATCTAAATAATTGTGATTACTTACTGATTATATAATAATAATTAACAACTAGATTTGTAATTAACTTTTCCATTATCTGTATTTTATGTAAATCTTATTATTCTATATTAGTAAACCCCTTAACCTCAAAACAAACATTATTAATCGACCAACATTATTAATCGATGTGAGAATATATCGAACGTAGGTTAGGATGGAAAATTACATCTTAAATATCGTATCTGTAAGTAACTCTATAACCAATCGCTGCCTTTTCAATTACCACACGAGGCGCCTTACAATAGCATTGATACTGATATAATTTGATACCTTTCTAAAAATAGTTCGTTTCGTTTTTAAATTGTAGGATAAATTTTTCTGTTTTCCCATGTAAGATTACCACTGGACAGTACATGCACTCAATATTGATAAAAAAATATTATTTTATTATTCTTGGTTTGTAGGCTACGAGACAGTTTACTGCTCATACATTATTTTATTTTCTATTGTCTAGTTTGGGACTACGGGTTTAATAATACATTAATGTATGGCGTATTGTTTTGACTTGTTAATCAGTTAAATAGCAAACAATACCAGTAATGCCTTGGATTAGGTACACATTATTTATTGATAATAAACATTAAATGGGCATGATGTGCATTTGCTATAATTTGTGTAAAAGCATCGGAATAAAACATGGCGTAAGAGAAACACAGTCCTACTGATTGAAGACAGGGATATTAATGTCTAATTCGATACAGAGGGGTTTTTGTTTAAATTAAGTATAAGATAAAGTGGCAAGCACGTGAGAAGTTTAGTTTGTTATTTTGTTTGCCAAGTCTTAAATTGTCACTTCGTTTTGTTGAGTTTAAACAGATATGGGATTTACTAATATAAAATTACAAGGTTTAGTAAAATACAGGTAAGGGAAAGTAATTGTAAATCTTGTTGCTAATTATTATTACCTGACCAGTAAGTAATCACAAATAATTAGAAGAATTATTTTATTCTATTAATTATTAATGTATTTAAGTCGCCCTTGTTATTACGGTTCAATACAACCTATGTCCTAAGCATTTTAAAATCTACATACTATGTATACTTTCTGCAATAAAAAACATTAAAAATGTCTACTTTGAAACGAAGTAGAGTAATCAATATTTTATGTTACTCAAAATGTTACTATTGCGCTTATAATATTGATGACATTAATCAATAACATTAAAAGTATCGATTCTACTAAACAATGTGGAAGTAATGCGTCATTGCATTATTGGAATGGAAACTTCGGCTTTGTTGCTGAATTCAATAAAAAATAACTGTAAAACTCAGATTGTTATATTGATATATCCTTTTGCAAAAAGTTCAAAAAGGAAATGGAGGAAGAGTTATATAAATTACAAGGCACAATGAGGGAACTCTTTGGTACTTGATTAGTACTTTTTTCTTGCTGTATAGAAGAAAAAGCTTTTGGATATCATAGACTAATAAAAGATAAAATAAATTAAAGACCCCAAATCCTGGAATATTATAATATCCCAAGACTACTTAAATAAAGGTGTACGTCCAGCTAGGGTTCTTCAGGATTTCCAACTTTGTACCTACTATTGTAGGTAGTCTTCTACTTATTGGTATAATATACTCACATAGAAATTATTTTAAAATATTAAAAAATGTAATGAAGTTTTTTCAATTAAATAATTTAAAAAATGCTGTCCTTTGCCGATACGACATCAGACCCTAATATCACCCTTATTGTAAAAAATATCTGTTTTTCCGTAATTGATGTGTGAATATTTTACTAGAGATTTAAAAATTGAATTTCTAAATGGTCGACATTAAGAAACAAAATGAGGTAAAGGATGTTTACAAAGGAGTTCTCTTCATGGAAATAGTTTGTATTATTTTGTATAGATAGTAGTTATTTTCACATTATATTCACAATTTTCTAAACCATTAAAGTTCAAATATATATTAAACTGTTGATGAGATGTGCCAATACGCAAAGCACAGGAACTAATTTTGAAGTCATTAAGAATCTTTTATCCCTTTTTATATGTATCCTTTAAAGTATTTAAAAAATATATTATAGATCTAGATTGTCTCGATCCTCTTTCCCACTGAACCATTTCCTGATGGAGTAAATAATCCCAAATTATGAACTTCTAAGGTAACACCTCTTATTGGAAAACATTCTAAAATATTAATATAGTTAAGGTGGGAAGATGCAATTTCCTTTTTAGTAATATTTTTATCATATTTTTTATTCTAATGACCGACGGTACGTGATAGAATTCCATGTTATACCAATAAACACACACCAATTCTTTTGTTAAATTCTACAACTTATTGGTCTAGCCTCGTCAATGCCTTAACTGGCGAAGCCATTGTCGGCTAGACCATTAAATTGTAGAGTTTAACAAAATAATTTGTGTGTGTTTATTTGTATTAATGCTATCACATTATAGACAGCCATTTTAGTTACATTTCAATAATATATTCGTCAGGTTGGTGTTGTCAAGCCAATTAAAATGTTTGAATTAACTAATGTCCTTGAATTTTACTTAACGTCTGCCATTCTACTTTCTGATATCCAAAATTGAAAAAAAAAATTCTAAATAAAAAAAATCCCTCACTGTTAATGAAGGTTACCGCAAACTGTGCATAGCTATTTTTATAATTTAAAGGGATACAAATGTCTATCTAGTCACATTACATATTTCTAAAATTAGTGCAAGGTAATGTTTAGGAATTGGATTGGTGGTAATTTCATAGATTCTTAGATGTCCTGGTGATCATAATTTATCTGTTCAAAATATTCCACAAACTTCGCAAATTACAATTTGTCGACAAAATATGAAAATGTGAACCTCAATTTTTTTATTATACAAAGAAGACATGCAATAATAAAAGACGGAAAAATCCAAACGTAATATTAAAAATTTTCAACGTGGATATTATTTTAATTTTCTCCTGCTACATTTCTTGTTTTACTAGAAATTGTCAGTCGGGACTACGTTACGTTATAAAGGACTCTGAAAGTTGTATATGTTGAAATGACATACAATCCAACGATCGAGAAGTTTCTCATCCCAAATGAGTCTCTCGTTTTCTGGAGATATTATGTAGAGTCTGGAGGTAGCCATGCAAATTAGACAAGATGTAATAAAAGTATTTAGACAAGAAACTTTAAACTTTGACTGAGATTGTACAAACATTTTAAAAGCTATTTCATGAGGAAGTTTTAGTTTGCTTAGTTAAAACAAACTGTAAAAAATTTCTATGTAAAAGCCCGAGATAATACTTTTTAAGACTTCGATGAATTCACAAAACTAACGGAGATATAGTTTTAACTCCTATAACTACTTCGTTTTAATTTTAATATTGAAGAAAGTTTGTAAATGTCAAAATGTTCTCAGTTTTTACCAAATAAAAGCTAGAGCCAATTTAACTTAACAAATTTACCTCAACCAATTGTTATTTCATTTTTGTATATATTTGTTCGGTCAACAATATTTTGTTATTTGATTTATTTTTTAATCCAAATTTTTAAATTTTACACCAAATATGATATCACAGTTGCAAACAAATATATCAACTATCCGTTCCAATTTTTTTTCTTTTTACAACGTAAAACTTCTCCCTCTCAATATAAAGAATAAATAAATAACTTCTCCCTTAAATAAATATATAAAATTTAATTATAATGGATAAACTAGCTCTCGTATAATCAATAGCGTCAAGGTCGATGACCTGTCAGGGTCAACGTTGGTGAAGATAGATATGAAAGCGAAGATGAATGAGAATGATCTAATCCAAGACCTAAAGGAAAGTGTAGATCCAGCTGGAGCACTTCGGAATTTCCACACATCTACTCTCTATAATTTAGTCCCTGAATAGAGAAAAAAAGTAATTAGATTTATTTATGTCTATGCCGAATGATCTACATAAAAAGATTGTTTCTCTTTGAATTACGTTTAAAATTGCCAACAACGATTTAAAATTTGTTTTTCGCAAACATAAAGCATGAATGAGGATGCTTCAAACAGAAATACACCGCTTTTTTAAAAGTAAGACATATATTGCAATGATTGAAGCCGTCAAAAAAATTTTAATGAAATTTAAACTGTTATTTTTATCAATTATTACATTTTTTATAGGATCAAAATTTATAACACTTCCTACTTACTACTTTTTATGTTTTCGTTTAATAATCGAAAGTTTTACTATTTATAGAGTTTAGAAAAATATTAAAAACAAAATTTATTTATATAAACTATACACTTTAATATTTCTCCAATTTATTTCTTTTTAAAATTATTTACACCAACCAACAGTTCTTTTTATTGGACCTGTGTTTCAAATTAATATGCACAGTTTAACCTAACCATTTATACAGTGAATTAAAAAAATTCATGGTGATATAAATATTAATCGCTACCCCCAATAGTTCAAATTATATTTATAATATAAGAATTTGACTTTTCATGAATTGTAATATAAATAAGAGTAAATTGAAAATTACAACATTGAATGTAAACTATTGTATTGGAAATTATTATAATTGTGTTTTAAATAAAGATATAGATGATAGTTTTAATGGTCCTTCCCTTCATAACCTAACCTAACCTAACCTAACCTAACCTAACCTAACCTAACCTAACCTAACCTGACCTGATCTAACCTAACCTAACCTAACCTAACCTAACCTAACCTAACCTAACCTAACCTAACCAATAGTGACCCATGAATTCTAACCGAGTGATTTTAACTCGATCTTCACCTTTTACATGTAGTATTGAGTTAGATCCCTTACTTTCCTTTTCCCCATGAGGTCTTTTTGACTAACACTTGTTCTTCTTTGACCTTGATGCTATTAGAGTATTAACGTCTGAATTTAAGTTATTTTCTTCATTTTATAAGGCAATGAAGACCGAGAAATTTTTCGCCTTAAAACATTAAACAGAAACGTTTTACTAAACCTGACGTAAAAGACCCATTTATTTTCAGGACACAAAACATTTTTATTTTTAACTTTGTAATACACTAGGATACAATAAACCTGTTGAAGACAAAGTAATGGGATTAGACACTTTAATTCAGGACGTGATTTATTGCATTGTGTTACAACCCAGCTTAGTGGCTAATCTTGTTAGTCTGTGTAACTGACATATCTACATGATTTCTGCCTCATCCAATATTCTTTTAACATTTCTACGTTTACCCAAAAATTAATATTGTTTGCTAATACAAAAATAATAATAATAAAAGATTTTTTTTAAGTGGAATTGAATTGTACCGAGATAGGTTTAGGAGTGGAATTGAGAAAAACAGGAGATGTCACAAGGAATGCCATAGAGGAGAACCTTGGAAAGGGTGATGGGACTGGTAAGAAAGACGTTTGATGAGGCGAAGACGTTGAAGGATAATGGTCTTTTTGTTTTTTTATTTAGTATTTAGAAGGTATATATGAGAAATAAGTAAAGTTAAATTTGTTACGCAAGTTTCAGTCTTCTTAAAAACTAAAGGAAATATGAGATGATGTTTGGAACGGTACAATTATTCTAGTTGTATAAAATTTAGAAATATATCGAACGATTTTGTATTGTTCTAACTTCCAACCTTGATTAAAGCTAAAGTGAAAAGATTCCATTTAGTTTTAACAGAGTAATTATGCTCTAATGATTGTTAAAGCCAAACTTATGGCATATATAAGAATACGTTTGTAATAACTATGTAAGAACTATGTAACTATGTAATAAGAATCAATAACTAAGTAATACTATTCTGTTTAAAATTTAAATTATTATTAAGGTATGGTGTCCATGTTTTACGAAACAGACAAAGAAGTAATGTTTGAGTTTTTACAACCTTTCTTATTTAAACTATTATATTTAATATAATTAACTGGGCGTTGACTGTAAATAACATAAAATACCAAAATGTCTCTATGATACGAATATTATTTATTTATAACAATGTCCTCCCAAGGGATACAATAAACCTGTTGAAGCCAGCATAACAAGATTTAACTCCTAAATTCAGGACGTGACTTATTGCATTGTGTCATGGCACAACTTAATGACTAAGTTCCTTGTCCCAGAGTGACTGACAAGTCTAAAGTATTAAGGCATCAACAAAGGTTTATGGAAATTAGTTTCGACTATAATCAGTTATACTTTTGAATATTTCAAGTTATAAAAAAACATTAATCAAGTCAAGTGTTATTGCAATTACTGCAACAAAAAATTGCCTGCACAAAAATTATTTTACTTTTTATGGTTAGTAGCAAATAAAAAATCGTGTTAATCTTACAAAAATAAATGATAAATTGGATGTCTTCACAATCGGTGTTGTTAGTTATATGAAATGTTCAACCGACATATTGAATTTTTAAGATTTACAATTTTCACATTAGAGAATATACTGGTAGGCTACATTATTTTTTTAAATATTATAGGTATCTTCGAAGTTGCATTAATCTAGTCTGTACTGTTAAAAATATATCCGCGTATTTAGTTGTTATTTCTAAATCTATATTTGACGTCATTATTGCTGTTCTTATTATTGACAGACATGTATAGTAGGTGCACTTTACTTCGGCAAAAACAATATGATGGACGGCGGAATCAAAAGTCGGTAGTTGACATAGTCTCATAAGAGCCGATGTTGGAGCCCATTCGCTAAGTAATTTACTTGCCTATTTTCTTCTCTTTAAAACACTGCTCCTCTTAAAAAACAAAAAAATTACCGTGGCTGAAATTACATTACATAGAAACCGTTATGACTGAGTTTGTAAAGATAACAAAAGAAAACATAAATCAGAAAATAATGTTACAAGAAAACAGATAAGTTCAGGAGTCGTGATATCTTAATTGGGTTTTATGCGTGAGACATTGCCTAATCACTTGAAACAACTTTGTGTCTGAGTAACGTGGGTTATGAAAATCATCATTTCAAAAACGTGCTTTTATTGAAATAGACAAATACGAATTTATTAATATTAAATACAAGTTCGAAGAAAAACGTAGAGATACTTTATGAAACGCAACTTATGGAATCTAATAAATTTCAATGGCTATCAATTTATATATATCATATATTAATAAATTTATACTAGCCAATAAGAATGTTTTTTTTTGGAAATTATTTAAAAATTAATATGGTAGTTCCCATCGATTTATAAAACAAATTAAGTGGAAATATTGAGTAAAGCGTAATAGTTATCAGACTGGAGATCACTTTGATATTCTTACCTAACGTCAGAAGTCACTTGACATTACTATTTTCTTTCTTAAGATTAAAAGTATTTTTATTAAAAAGAAAGTAATATTTTTGAGAATAATTTTAAAACGTAGTCTTTTTGAGCAAAACTCACTTCTTACTTCTAGTAGATTTAAGTACTCCTTTCTGTCAATACATAGGAACATATAGATACAAGAATTTTTGTGTGCCGTTTATTGCATTCTAACTAGTAGTTAAACGGTTGGTAGGCCCACATAAATAAACGGTGTTTGACGTTAAACAATAATTTTACAAATTTTACTTTATTATATAGTGTTAACTAAAAACCCATACATTATTTTTAGCTTAACATTACTGTTATATGCATTATCTTATATGGCTGTAGTAAGACCAGACATCTGTGTTTAGTAGTCATACGAAATCCAAGCTACGAGTAATGAACAAATAAAAAACCTTTTACATTAGATGCTTAAAAAGTTATTTTTCCTCAGCTATTATACTTCATCTTCGTGTATCCTCACACCGTACAATTGGATATAAGTACATCCACACGCTAAGTGAGTTGACATTGATGGATTGTCTCTATCTGAATATTATTAAAATAATAATTTGATAAAGTGTGCAGGTGATTTTATTCATGAAATAGCAATGATATGCGTACCTTTTATAGTGTAAGGAAGCAAGACGCAATGTTTCATTAATAATCTCCCTTAACCTATTATTATATTTCATTAAATTAACATTTTCTAAATATTGTTTTAATCAGAGCTTATGTAAATATACCTTTTCAACCTATGGTATAGCTTGAAATTGTGAATGAATAGTGGTTAGCATGAGTTCAGGTTGGCGAAGTTGGGAATTCGATTGCTCAAAAACACTGATTTTAAACATTTGTTTTATCGTTAACTAAAACCAGTTTGATGAGGTTAAATAAAGAAATGTTGGATTTGTAGTTATGATGATTTAATTTTACTTACACAGAATTGATAAATTATAGACATATGTTCTATGAATTGTGTAGTACGCAAAACTTATTTATCAAAAAATAGATTACATTTTCTATTGACAGTTATTTAATAGATAAGTAAAAAACGATAGCATAAACAATACGTTCTTCTATTGTCAGGATAACACGTTTTTATTACATTAACTCAGATTCAGGTGTCAACAAAAGCACTTTAAATGTTGAAGTGTCAGATTTGGAAAATAGTTTGAATAAATAATGATCTATTTCTAGTTGTAAGAAATATAATGAAAATTTGTAATAATATTGATTCAGAAAATATCTAAAGAACATTACAATTTAAAAGAACAAATAGAATTTAATATTGGTTTAATTAGTTAATTTATCTAAATGGAAAATAAAGAACACCTCACAGTTTTTTTGTGGGTAGATGCTTGTGTAATTTATCACAAATACAAAACGAAATTAAATGCTTTAAAAAAGCCTAATCTCTCCCCAAAATGTTGTCCATATTATTCGACATTAAAATATCTTCCTCACAAGATGACCAACAAACAGTTGATTGTGCAATGTGATTAGTGCTTACGCATGCGTGACTATCAAGTTAGGGATGGATTAACCCTCATTAGTCATCCCTTAACAAAATTAACCCCAAGTAAACAACAGCAACATCTTGTGACACGATTAGCATGTTGCAACGTTGGGGGAGGAACACTAAATAAATATTTTGCCAGTTTACAAAATGAAATTGTAATCAAACATGTTGATGTCCGCCATCATAGTACCGGTACTTACCCAACTCTGACATTTAAACCTGTCCTTACGATTAATTAACGAGATACAATCATGTTAACAGAGTGAACAATAAACATTAAATCTAGATATACTGGTAAACTAACCATAAGACATCTGGTATTCATATATTGTAAGGTCAATTAATTGGTCCATGCTTCGCTCTGTAAACTCTATAAGCAATAGTTTCTTGCAATAATAATGTTTATTCATAAAATATTTCGAACTATCTTTCTAATATAACCCATCTAACCCTATAATTATCTTTTGTTTAAAGAGGTCGTTACATATGACCGGTTTCGGGCGTTCATCCATCATTACAAATCATAAAAACTATAAAAGTAACACATCACAAAAATTACTAAAATGTTCCGTCTGATTGGAGATTGTTATAAGTTAGTAAAATTTAAACATGGGACCTGCACGTAAAAAAACCAGTGATGTGAACCCATGTCAAGAAATCACACAGGAGATGTACGCCTGGTCTTGTCTCTTACCAGTGGTCAGAGCATTCGTTTCGTCGTCTCTTATTTGTGTGGATCAATCGCCTTGATTGAAAATATATATATCGATGTCCTCTAAGGAGTTCATTACTCGTCCTTACTTCAAAAGTGTAAAATATTCATATACTTGTTACAATTGACCGTTAATAAACCGGTGTCTTGTATAGCTCAATTTCTTAAGTTGTATGAGGGCAAGTTTTCGTTGAGTCTTCATTCATGTTTATGTTTGTTTGTTTTGTGTAAATTATTTATCATTTTACCTTACATCATAGGAATCATTAATTGTATTTTTCACGGAAATTTAACGAGATTGGTAGAATCGATTTCCATAAATTATATTTTTAGTTCCATGAAGCTGTTTTTGGTTTTACTACTAACTCTCAAACCTACATTTCAGTGAGATAAAGAAAAATATATTTTGATTGGGTCCGTAGATATTCCAAAACTAAAGAAACGGTTTCGAATGACTACGGCATCGATACTTTAACTTATTTTCACGACGTACTTGTGAAAAAGTTAAAGGTAAAAAGATTTAAAACTCGAAACAAAATGATATATTACATCCTTTAAACGTCATATTGTATTAATGTATTGTACAATAAGAAATATTCGTGTAAATCCGCTTTGCGTAAATATGTTCCCCTTAGTGAAGGGATTTGTAGAATACGCGAATTTCATTTGTTGACGAAAAGAAATAAAACTGTTTATTGTTACCTCAAGTTACATGTGGTTAAGGAATTCCTTTGTATTGGATATATTCAAATGTTATGTATATTTTTCGAAAAATTCCTAATGACAAATTGAAATTCAAAGGAGAAACAAAAACATTTGAAAACAACAATGATATTCGTCCGTTTATTTTTTTATTTATTTATTATTTTTTCAAAATTTGTTTGAACAATTAGAAATTTTTTAACAGTTTTTATTTGTGGATTTCAAAAGACATAAAAAGTAGCCTGCTGTCGAAAGCCAAATTATAGACACCACTAAAATGCATAAATAATTAACAGTAACTTATATAATAATACATAAACATATTGGTGATTCCATACTGGTCATGTAATACAGTATAACAAACACAATTCTCACAAAAAATACGCCTAAGTATCAGACGCGTTTCAACGACAAGGTCGTCCTCTTCAATGATACACGAGCTACACCAATCAAACTACTGTATAACTGAATCTAACGTTGCGCTGAACCCCATATTTATACAAACTAAAGGGGGCGTGGATTATTATTATTACACCGCCAACGCGATAGTACGCGCCACGTGTCAATTTAACTACTTTTAAGATTTTAATACTTAAGTATTTTTTTACTAAGATTTAACTACTTAAGATACTTAATCTTAAGTAGTTAAATTGACACGTGGCGCGTACTATCGCGTTGACAGTGTAAAATAATAAGCCACGCCCCCTTCAGTTTCTATAAATATGGGGGTTCGTCGCAACGTTTGATTCAGTTATAGTTTGATTGGTGTAGCTCGTGTATCACTGAAGAGGACGACATTGTCGTTGAAACGCGTCTGATACTTAGGCGTATTTTTTTGTAAGAATTATGTTCTGTGTGTTTGTTATACTGTATAATTTTTCTCATAAGTCAAGCTCAACATTATTAATATATGGTCATGTAATAATTAACAAAGGAATTTACCAGGTTCAGTATTATTTTAACTATGTTTGCAATCACTATTACACTGACTTACTAATGACACATGATATTTATAATATAGATTGAGCTGGCCTAAATAAACGAAAGGCAAAATTTGACTTGTAGCTCAGAAATCAGATCAGAATAAAGATTCGGCAATCAGTAATAATGACTTTCATTTCAATGCACATCCACGTTATATGGTAAAGTTGGTAGGACGACATAATGTTATATTATATTACAAGTTAACGTGATAAAAAAACCTAAAGTTAAGAAACATTTCGTAATATTCCAGACAGTAAGTGGAAATATCTGGCGAGAGTAGCAATGACGACGGGACACGCGTATCATTGCTGTATCGGTCCAACACACATTTAACATTAAAGTGCTCTCAGAACTAAAGTGGACATGTAATATATCTAAAAATTAATTGTTTTTTAAATAAAAATTCCAGATATATATTACGGCACGTAAATGTAACAAAGAAGTGAATATTATGTAAATATCTTGTTAAGCGCAATAAGCGATAAAGCTTTAAAAATTTACCAGAATATTTTATATTCCGAGATTGAAAATAAAAATGTACGTATGTCATACAGTATAACAAACACACAGAACACAATTCTCATAAAAAAATACGCCTAAGTATCAGACGCGTTTCAACGACAAGGTCGTCCTCTTCAGTGATACACCAGCTACACCAACCAAACCACAACTACCACCATAACTTGAGTTGTGGTTTGGTTGGTGTAGCTGGTGTATCACTGAAGAGGACGACCTTGTCGTTGAAACGCGTCTGATACTTAGGCGTATTTTTTTTGTAAGAATTGTGTTCTGTGTGTTTGTTATACTGTATAGTTTTTCTCATAAGTCAAGCTCAACATTTAATATGTCATAGAGTGTTATAAATCTTAAAAAACAATTGAATTTATCGTAAAAAGCCCATTCGTCCTATTCTATTAAGCAAAATTTCTAAATGGTTGATAGGCAGATTATTGCTTATTAGAAGTCTATAGTTCTTGAAATCTTTTTAGATCACCCGATGATTTTCCTAATGAATCTGTTAGCTAAAATCAATCTAGCTCGAATATGTTTACAACAAAATAGGGTATGATTGTCAGACAATCAGAAATAAGGGAAAATTGAATTATTACACATTTATTTTGTTATAAGAAATAGGTATTTTTTTTTATTATAAAGAAATCTGTTAAATAAGATTATTTTTTTAAAGTTGTATTATTAATTTATTATTACTTATTTTTGTAGAGTAATTATGTTAGTACAACTGTTAATAAATCAAGGTTGGGTGAGTACCGGTACTATGATGACTAACATCAACTTGTTTGATTACAATTTCGTTTAGTAAATTATATCAACAATTCCAATATTGAGACATGCTAATCGTGTCAAAATCCGCTGCGATTGTTTACTTGGGGTTAATTTTGTCAAGGAATCACTAATGAGAGTTAACTTTCCCTAATGACGAACATACTAGTCACGTGTGTGTAAACACTAATTGACCTGTTTAGTGGTCGTTTTCTCAGGAGGTTGATTTTAATATTCACCAGTTGATCTTCAGGTTATGAAATGACAATAATTATTTAATTATTATATTTAATATAATTAACTGGGCGTTGACTGTAAATAACATAAAATACCAAAATGTCTCTAGGATACGAACATTATTTATTTATAACATTGTCCTCCCAAGGGATACAATAAACCTGTTGAAGCCAGCATAACAAGATTTAACTCCTAAATTCAGGACGTGACTTATTGCATTGTGTCATGGCGCAACTTAATGACTAAGTTCCTTGTCCCAGAGTGACTGACAAGTCTAAAGTATTAAGGCATCAACAAAGGTTTATGGAAATTAGTTTCGACTCTAATCAGTTATACTTTTGAATATTTCAAGTTACAATAAAACATTAATCAAGTCAAGTGTTATTGCAATTACTGCAACAAAAAATTGCCTGCACAAAAATTATTTTACTTTTTAAGGTTAGTAGCAAATAAAATATCGTGTTAATCTTACAAAAATAAATGATAAATTGGATGTCTTCACAATCGGTTTTGTTAGTTATATGAAACGTTCAACCAACATACTGAATTTTTAAGATTTACAATTTTCTCGTTAGAGAATATACTGGTAGGCTACATTAAATTGTTTTACCATGATGGAAACTTCTAAGTTGCATTAATTTCAATTTGTAGTCTGTACTGCTAAAAATACATATCTGCGTATTTAGTTATTTTAAATCTAGGTTTGACGTCATTATTGCTGTTCTTATTATTGACAGACATGTATAGAAGGTGCACTTTACTTCGGCAAAAACAATATGATGGACGGCGGTATCAAAAGTCGGTAGTTGACGTAGTCTCATAAGAACCAATGTTGGGGCCCATTCGCTAAGTAATCTACTTGCGTATTTTCTTTAAAACACTGCTTCTCTTAAAAAACAAAAATTTTACCGTGGCTGAAATTACATTACATAGAAACCGTTATGACCGAGTCTGTAAAGATAACTAAAGAAAACATAAATCAGAAAATAATGTTACAAGAAAACAGATAAATACAGGAGTCGTGATATCTTAATTGGGTTTTATGCGTGAGACATTACCTAATCACTTGAAACAACTTTGTGTCTGAGTAACGTGGCTTATGAAAAACGTGCTTTTATAGAAATAGACAAATATTAATTTATTAATATTAAACACAAGTTCGAAGAAAAAAGTAAAGATACTTTATAAAACGCAACTTATGGAATCTAATAAATGTCAATGGATATCAAGTTATACATAATATAAAAATAAATTTATACTAGCCAATAAGAATGTTTTTTTTTTCGGTAATTATTTAAAAATTAACATAATAGTTCCCATCGATTTATAAAACAAATTAAGTGGAAATATTGAGTAAAACGTAATAGTAATCAAACTGGAGATCACTTTGATATTCTTACCTAACGTTAGAAGTCACTTGACATTACTATTTTCTCTCTTAAGATTAAAAGTATTTTTGTTATAAAGAAAGTAATATTTTTGAGAATAATTTTAAAACGTAGTCTTTTTGAGCAAAACTCACTTCTTACTTCTAGTAGATATACAATTTAAGTACTCCTTTCTGTCAATACATAGAAACATATAGATACAAGAATTTTTGTGTGCCGTTTAGTGCATTCCAACTAGTAGTAAAACGGATGGTAGACCTACATAAATAAACGGTGTTTGACGTAAGTGTAAGGCACATTAAACACCAATTTTACATAATTTATTTTTGTATATAGTGTTAACTAAAAACCCCTTTTTATACAATTGTACGTAAGAATAAACACCTCAAACTCAGATATGATTTTCTTAAATATTGTATTTTCTTCCGATGTTGGTACATTTTTTCTAATACATTGTTTGTAGCCTAACATTACTGTTATATGCAATATTTTATATGGCTGTAGTAAGACCAGACATCTGTGTTTAGTAGTCATACGAAATCCAAGCTACGAGTAATGAACAAATAAAAAACCTTTTACATTAGATGCTTAAAAAGTTATTTTTCCTCAGCTATTATACTTCATCTTCGTGTATCCTCACACCGTACAATTGGATATAAGTACATCCACACGCTAAGTGAGTTGACATTGATGGATTGTCTCTATCTGAATATTATTAAAATAATAGTTTGATAAAGTGTGCAGGTGATTTTATTCATGAAATAGCAATGATATGCGTACCTTTTATAGTGTAAAGACGCAAGGCGCAATGTGTCATTAATAATCTCCCTTACCCTATTATTAAATTTCATTACATTAACATTTTCTAAATATTGTTTTAATCAGAGCTTATGTAAATATACCTTTTCAACCTATGGTATAGCTTGAAATTGTGAATGAATAGTGGTTAGCATGAGTTCAGGTTGGCGAAGTTGGGAATTCGATTGCTCAAAAACACTGATTTTAAACATTTGTTTTATCGTTAACTAAAACCAGTTTGTTGAGGTTAAATAAAGAAATGTTGGATTTATAGTTATGATGATTTAATTTTACTTACACCGAATTGATAAATTATAGACATATGTTCTATGAATTGTGTAGTACGCAAAACTTATTTATCAAAAAATAGATTACATTTTCTATTGACAGTTATTTAATAGATAAGTAAAAAACGATAGCATAAACAATACGTTCTTCTATTGTCAGGATAACACGTTTTTATTACATTAACTCAGATTCAGGTGTCAACAAAAGCACTTTAAATGTTGAAGTGTCAGATTTGGAAAATAGTTTGAATAAATAATGATCTATTTCTAGTTGTAAGAAATATAATGAAAATTTGTAATAATATTGATTCAGAAAATATCTAAAGAACATTACAATTTAAAAGAACAAATAGAATTTAATATTGGTTTAATTAGTTAATTTATCTAAATGGAAAATAAAGAACACCTCACAGTTTTTTGTGGGTAGATGCTTGTGTAATTTATCACAAATACAAAACGAAATTAAATGCTTTAAAAAAGCCTAATCTCTCCCCAAAATGTTGTCCATATTATTCGACATTAAAATATCTTCCTCACAAGATGACCAACAAACAGTTGATTGTGTTATGTGATTGGTGCTTACGCATGCGTGACTATCAAGTTAGGGATGGATTAACCCTCATTAGTCATCCCTTAACAAAATTAACCCCAAGTAAACAACAGCAACATCTTGTGACACGATTAGCATGTTGCAACGTTGGGGGAGGAACACTAAATAAATATTTTGCCAGTTTACAAAATGAAATTGTAATCAAACATGTTGATGTCTGCCATCATAGTACCGGTAGTTACCCAACTCTGACATTTAAACCTGTCCTTATGATTAATTAACGAGATACAATCATGTTAACAGAGTGAACAATAAACATTAAATCTAGACATTCTGTAAGACATCTGGTATTCATATATTGTAAGGTCAATTGGTCCATGCTTCGCTCTGTAAACTCTATAAGCGATAGTTTCTTGCAATAATAATGTTTATTCATAAAATATTTCGAACTATCTTTCTAATATAACCCATCTAACCAATAATCCATCTAACCCTATAATTATCTATTGTTTAAAGAGGTCGTTACATATGACCGGTTTCGGGCGTTCATCCATCATTACAAATCATAAAAACTATAAAAGTAACACATCACCAAAATAATTAAATTGTTCCGTCTGAATGGAGATTGTTATAAGTTAGTAAAATTTAAACATGGGACCTGCACGTAAAAAAACCAGTGATGTGAACCCATGTCAAGAAATCACACAGGAGATGTACGCCGGGTCTTGTCTCTTATCAGTGGTCAGAGCATTCTTTTCGTCGTCTCTTATTAATGTGTGGATCAATCGCCTTGATTGAAAATATAAATATCGATGTCCTCTAAGGAGTTCATTACTCGTCCTTACTTCACAAGTGTAAAATATTCATATACATGTTACAATTGACCGTTAATAAACCGGTGTCTTGTATAGCTCAATTTCTTAAGTTGTATGAGGGCAAGTTTTCGTTGAATCATCATTCATGTTTATGTTTGTTTGTTTTGTGTCAATTATTTATCATTTTACCTTACATCATAGGAATCATTAATTGTATTTTTCACGGAAATTTAACGAGATTGGTAGAATCGATTTCCATAAAATTATATTTTTAGTTCCATGAAGCTGTTTTTGGTTTTTATTACTAACTCTCAAACCTACATTTCTGTGAGATAAAGAAAAATATATTTTGATTGGGTCCGTAGATATTCCAAAACTAAAGAAACGGTTTCGAATGATACTTAACTTATTTTCACGACGTACTTGTGAAAATGTTAAAGGTAAAAAGATTTAAAACTCGAAACAAAATAATATATTACATCCTTTAAACGCCATATTGTATTAATGTATTGTACAATAAGAAATATTCCTGTAAATCCGCTTTGCGTACATATGTTCCCCTTCGTGAAGGGATTTGTAGAATACGCGTATTTCATTTGTTGACGAAAAGAAATAAAACTGTTTATTCTTACCTCAAGTTACATGTGGTTAAGGAATTCCTTTGTATCGGATATATTCAAATGTTATGTATATTAATCGAAAAATTCTTAATGGCAAATTGAGAGTCAAAGGAGAAACAAAAACATTTGAAAACAATAATGTTATTTGTACATTTTTTTTTTCAAAATTTGTTTAAACAATTAGAAATTTTTACACAGTTTTGATTTGTAGATTTCAAAAGACATAAAATGTAGCCTGCTGTCGAAAGACAAATTATAGACACCACTAAAATGTATAAATAATAAACAGTGTATAATAATACATAATATAATAATAATACATGAAAATATTGGTGATTCCTGATCATGTAATAATTAACAAAGAAATTTACCAGGTTCAATATTATTTTAACTACGTTTGCAATCACTATTACACTGACTTACTAATGACACATGATATTTATAATATAGATTGAGCTGGCCTAAATAAACGAAAGGCAAAATTTGACTTGTAGCTCAGAAATCAGATCAGAATAAAGATTCGGCAATCAGTAATAATGACTTTCATTTCAATGCACATCCACGTTATATGGTAAAGTCGGTAGGACGACATAATGTTATATTATATTACAAGTTAACGTGATAAAAAAAGTATAGTTAATAAACATTTCGTAATATTTCAGAGAGTAAGTGGAAATGTCTAGCGAGAGTAGCAATGACGACGGGACACGCGTATCATTGCTGTATCGGTCCAACACACATTTAACATTAAAGTGCTTTCAGAACTAAAGTGGACATGTAATATATCTAAAAATTAGTTGTTTTTTTAAATAAAAATTCCAGATATAATTACGGCACGTAAATGTAACAAAGAAGTGAATATTATGTAAATATCTTGTTAAGCGCAATAAGCGATAAAGCTTTAAAAATTTACCAGAATATTTTATATTCCGAGATTGAAAATAAAAATGTACGTATGTCATACAGTATAACAAACACACAGAACACAATTCTCATAAAAAAATACGCTTAAGTATCAGACGCGTTTCAACGACAAGGTCGTCCTCTTCAGTGATACACCAGCTACACCAACCAAACCACAACTACCACCATAACTTGAGTTGTGGTTTGGTTGGTGTAGCTGGTGTATCACTGAAGAGGACGACCTTGTCGTTGAAACGCGTCTGATACTTAGGCGTATTTTTTTGTAAGAATTGTGTTCTGTGTGTTTGTTATACTTTATAGTTTTTCTCATAAGTCAATCTCAACATTTAATATGTCATAGAGTGTTATAAATCTTAAAAAACAATTGAATTTATCGTAAAAAAGCCCATTCGTCCTATTCTATTAAGCAAACTTTCTAAATGGTTGATAGGCAGATTATTGCTTATTAGAAGTCTACAGTTCTTCAAATATTTTTAGATCACCCGATGATTTTCCTAATGAATCTGTTAGCTAAAATCAATCTAGCTCGAATATGTTTACAACAAAATAGGGTATGATTGCCAGACAATCAGAAATTAGGGAAATTGAATTATTACACATTTATTTTGTTATAAGGAATAGGTATTTTTTATTATAAAGAAATCTGTTAAATAAGATTATTTTTTTAAAGTTTTATTATTAATTTATTATTACTTATTTTTGTAGAGTAATTATGTTAGTACAACTGTTAATAAATCAAGGTTGGGTGAGTACCGGTACTATGATGACTAACATCAACTTGTTTGATTACAATTTCGTTTAGTAAGTTATTTAAACAATTCCAATATTAAAACATGCTAATCATGTCAAAATCCACTGCGATTGTTTACTTGGGGTTAATTTTGTCAAGGAATCACTAAT
Organism: Aphrophora alni; assembly: GCA_963513935.1. Lineage (NCBI taxonomy): Eukaryota > Metazoa > Arthropoda > Insecta > Hemiptera > Aphrophoridae > Aphrophora > Aphrophora alni. The sequence goes on along the minus strand of OY740774.1, from coordinate 87,043,400 downwards.
GAGAGTTAACTTTCCCTAATGATGAACATACTAGTCACGTGCGTGTAAACACTAATTGACCTGTTTAGTGGTCGTTTTCTCAGGAGGTTGATTTTAATATTCACCAGTTATGAAATGACAAATTAACAATATTTTTGAGAGAAATTTAGAGTATTTAAAATATTTAATGACAATGATTATTTAATCTTCATTTTCTACATAACAAAAGTTTGTATAAACGAAGTATAAATTTCTTTTTAATCAACAGTAATTGTGTAATAATAATTTGAATTTGCCCCTAACCACAATCACTGGAACTTAATAAAACACAATTATCTGATTGATTGTTCTTTATTAATTATATCCACTTAATGCCCTGATGTAGTGAATTTCACCTGTAGTGATGCCCTGTAGTGAATTTCATCACAGTGCTCAACAAGATTGTATCTTATAGTAATTGTGTAGTTTAATTTAGAAAAAAGTTTCAGCCCAATTGCATTTTTAAAGACGCTTTGTCAAAGATGACGTCTTTTATGCATAGATCACGTCATCTTCAGAATAATATACACTTCGTCAGATCCAAAGCAACATAATTATTTGAGTTAGTGTGCTGACACGGACACGGTCAGTCTTTATTAAATGTTGAGCTTGACTTATGAGAAAAACTATACAGTATAACAAACACACAGGACACAATTCTCATAAAAAAAAATACGCCTAAGTATCAGACGCGTTTCAACGACAAGGTCGTCCTCTTCAGTGATACACCTTTTGGTTGTCTAGTTGTGGTTTGGTTGGTGTAGCTGGTGTATCACTGAAGAGGACGACCTTGTCGTTGAAACGCGTCTGATACTTAGGCGTATTTTTTTTATGAGAGTTGTGTTCCGTGTGTTTGTTATACTGTATGTCAGTCTTTGTAATTTTTCATTTTTCCTACCTGAAATGGCCAGTCTAGGCTCCTTTTAAAACACTAATGACCATCTTAGTTGTAAGCCTAATGAAAACCGTAAAAATACGTGAGGAGAAAGTCTTAAATATTACACGAACACTTTATCGCCCTCTCTCATGCCTTATCAATATTTGGATATTATTATCATCTTCAACAGGAAATATGACTTCAAACCTAGCTTTAGAGATCACAATTAAATATTCATACTTGTAATGAGCAGTAAAGAAAAATTAACAATAGATTGTCAACTGTAGATTTCCTTTTAATTGTACTGTTATTAAAATTTGAACGTTATAACCAAAATTATGGTAACTGCGAATTTCTCATAAATACTAAGTAGGCAAAATTTTTGAGTAAACTCAATTTTCCATAAGAAAGAACAACACTCATTTTTTAACTAATTTTTTTTTTGGTTTGATTAATATTTTATTAATATGTGAAACAGTCAAATTCCCATAAATACTAAGTATGCCAAATTTTGGACTAAACTCAATTTTCCATAAGAAAGAAAACACTAATTTTTTAACTAATTTTTTTTTTTAGTTTGATTAATATTTAGTTATATTAATAATAGTTTATTAATAATTAAAACAGTCAATTTTTAACAGCAATATTTTCCACATCAATAACACCTGGCTAGATTATTGTTTTAATGTAATGTTTATATTTCAGAAATTTAACTGATTATAGTATAACTTATATAAGTTCAGTAAAATGATACCTAAATACTTTAGACTTGTCAGTCACTTTTGAAAGATGCTTAGTGACTTAGCTGTTCTGTGGCACAATGCAATAAGTTGCGTCATGAATTTAAGAGTTTAATCCTGTTAGACTGGCTTCAACAGGTTTATTGTATCCCTCAGGAGTACAAAGTTATAAATAAATAATTTTCATATACTGGAGACATTTTTTTTATATAATGTTATTTCAACTCAACGACCAGTGAATAATATCAAACATAAATATTAGATATATTTAAATTTTAAATATAAATATAATCATTCGAATACAAAAGGTTATAAGAATTCTTTGTCTGTTTTGTAAATCATGGAAACAATACCTTAATAATAATTTATATTTGAAACAGAATTGCGTTACTTTGACGTTTAGTTATTCCTATAAGCGTCTTAATTTTGGTTAATAATCATTACAACTTAATTACTCTATTAACTAATCTGATCAATTTCAGCTTTTATGAAGGTTTCTAGTTAGTACAAAACACAAAAATTAAGTTACGAGTGTTTTTGAATTTCATTGAGTGAGAAGAATTTACAGTTCCAAAATTATTTGAAATTTGCTTTAGTTTGTAAGAAGACTATAATTTTCATAACAAACTTGGCTTAATTTATTTCCCGTATGATCCTTTTGTTTCTCCTATGTACTTAAGACAGGAAGAAAATACATTTACTGTTAGCTTCTTCATCTCTTCCGTCCTCTTCATTGGCAGTCACATTTCCCTCTCCACTGTTCTCCTCTAACCATCCTTTGCCGTCGTCTCCTGTTTTCTCTCAATTACATTCATAAACCTGTCTCGCCACCACATCCTCCGTCTTCCTCAAAATAAGGAACAAAATATTACTACTTCATCACCTTAATTTTAAATCTTATTTGACTCTTACTCACTCGTTTCTATGGTTACTGGTTTCTTAATATTCTAGGTCATCTGTTGTTCGATATAAGAGTTGTCTGTATCGATTGACTTATTCCAAGTTTTAGATGAACGTGACATTTGTTCCAAAAATTGTCAGTTTTGTTTTTTCACTTAGCTGAGTTGTTAATCTCCATATTTGACTGAGCTGGAAAAAGTCATCCCTAATTTTTTTTTTTTCATTTTACGGAGACCTTCTGATAACTAAGTCTGATCATTTAACGCACTAAAATCGTTAGTTAGAATTCCAATAAGACACAAGGTGTTTTTTTTTATTTTTATTTATTTATTTTTTTATTGTCATACAGCAAATTGGAAGGAGGGCCCAATTTAAATAAACGGTAGTTGGTATAAGTGGAAATTGCCGGTGATAAGTCGATTTCTATTGCACTCAAACCTATTTTCCAATATTATTTTTGTATTAGGTAAGATTACAAATTTTTAGGTTAAATTAGAAATGTTAAATGAAGGTTGGATGAGACGGAAATCATCCGTATCTGTGAGTCACTCTGCTTAAGAAGTTTAGCCAATAAGTTGTGCTGTGACACAATGCAATAAGTCACGTCCTGAAATTAATTGTGTAATCCCATTACATTGTCGTCAAAAGGTTTATTGTATCCTTATGGATTACAAAGTTATAAATCAAGAAGGTTTGTGTTCTGGAAACAATTTGGTTTCTTCCGTTGATAGTTGTTATGGACTAGTATTTTGTTTCATTTTTAAAGCCGAAAAATTGTTCATTATCGCGTTATATAAAAGTAAGAAAAGAACATGAAATAAATAAAAAACTTAGCCTTCTAATATTCTAATAGAGTCAAGGTCGGAAAAGAACAAGAGTTGGTCAAGAGATACTTGATAGGAAAGTTGACTGTGTGAGATCTAAGTTTATATGAAAATCTCTCAGGATAACCACCAAGTGTGCTTCACTATATGCGAGTCCTTGATTGGAGGGTAGTAAAAATAATGTCTATATTTAACCCTAGAACACTACTCATTCGTAAAAATTACGACCCACCCTTTGTTAAATTCGGAGAACTCGTAGACAAAAGAAGGACACGCTCTGTCTTTTTGTTTACCTTCCTGCCATTGTGAATAGAGGCCACTGTCTCTTCGTCTAAGCTCAAAGTTGAACCGTTATTACCGTACTCAATCTCGCGTCGTATATTTTACGAAAGAATAGTGTTTGAGAAAGTTTTAACTATTAAGTGTTTGAATATTTTGTTTTGTAAATTATTGTTTTTATATTGTTAGTTTTTAGTGTTGTAAATAGTTTATTGTGTAAATAGTGATTTTAGAGTTCAAAGTGTTTGATTTAGCTACTAAGTTTATATTAATCACTGCAAGGAATGTGATTCTCAGTGAAGACATGACTCTAATTTTGGCATTTTTGGCATTCTACCTAATGAACTTATTGTAAATCATTTTTCTCTTTTTATATAAATTAAACACTTATAAATGATGCATTATAATAATATACGATTAATTTTTCCAATAAAATAATATTTATATTTTTTCGATTTTTTACAGATTAATTTTTTTTTTTTTAAACGTACTTTTAGTGGTGGTAAAAGACATTTTTTTTACAGTTAAAATATGTAGGATTTCATTGTTAAATATTTTTAAAAACACTTAAAAACAATAAAGGATTTAATATAAAAAAAAATAGTCAACACTAAAGTAAAGTTTAAAAAATAATAATAAAAATAAAAACAGAATGTAGTAAAATTTACGAATGATTAGTGATCACGTAACAATGAACTAAGAGTAGTAATCTAGGGTTAAATTAAAAATATAATTATAATAATTCTACACACAAAGCTTAACCATTCTCGCTCATTAAATTTCAATAAAAGACCATTTTTGCGTATTATCGTGAGATTATTAAATGCTTTAATTTATTAATTTACATAAAAATTCACGAAGAGTCAAAGTCATATGTTTTAAAATAAATATAGGGTCTAGATTGTACATCTATAATCTAGTGGTTTAATAAATAATATCTGTTGGTCCTTGGATTTTTTTCGAGTTTTACGACGAAACCTTTTGGATGTTCATTATCACCTTTTGGATGTTTTAATACATTATATAAATAGTTAAATTAAACCCTACATACTAAAATGACACAAGTCAAATACTATCATTTAGTTGGTTGGTGAAAATGATTTTAGGATTAAATGGTTAGGAAAATAAAAGAATGTAACACCCAAGAATATATACCAAGTGTCCTAAACTTTATTAATGGAAATAGACAGATTTGCTTTGAGGAAAGTTTAGATAACCAAAGGAGGAGTTTTTTGAAGTATCAATATTTTCAACCCTTACCACCAAAATGGGTAGTTTGGGGGTAAGTCAAGAATTTTAAATAGCAACCCCTATTGAGTAATACCTCATTTTAAAGGTCTATTAGAAATAAGAATAATGACGTAATCTAGAGGTCTCTAAGCTCATCCTATCCAACATAGCGATCAATCGAATTGTGAATGCTAACCTACAAACTCCGGTTGTTTTTATTACATCACAAACTGCTCTATGTTGGTAAAATGATGGTAATAACCTTACGTTGTTTTATTACCTCAGATTATTTTCTCGAAATGGCTACCATTTACTTCTTAGCAAAATTATATTCTTGATTCAAAAGCATTTTGTACATTTCGTAACATTTCCGGTGTAATTATTAACGAAAAATTCACAATTCGAATGGTCGCTATGTTGGGTAAGATGAACATAGAAACCTCTAGTTTACGCCATTATTCTTATTTTTAAAAGGTCTTTAAAATGAGGTACTACTCAATAGGGATTGCTATTTAAAATTCTTGACTTACCCCTAAATTACACCATTTTGGGGGTAAGGGTTGAAAATGTTGATATTTCAAAAAACTCCTCCTTTGATTATCTATACCATCCCCAAAGTAAATCTGTCTATTTCCATTAATAAAAAATAATAAGAGGGGGGGCGGGGCCTTTATGTCACTTGGTATATATTTATATATATATATATATATATATATATATATATATATATATATATATATTAGTAAACTATTTAATCGAAATAGATTTAATTAATAATGAAAACATAAGCACAAAAGAAAGTGGGGACAATTTATAATTTTTAGTGGGATAAAAAATAACAGTTCAAATTTCATTTATCGTTTTTTTTTAGATAACCACATGTACTTTTCAAGAAGCGCTGTAATTTTTAATTCTGGTTAAAGCATCCTTGTTCATGCTTTGAAGTAATGCAATACAATAATTGGTAATTCTTGTCCCCATTTCAAAACGTAGTAAAAAATAAAACAATCTTTTACAAACATCATTCGACCCTAGGGTCAAGAGCTTATTCATAGATTACTTTCCTTGAGGAACTACCTAAAGAGTACGTGTGTGAAAAATCCGTAATATTCTAACTGGATCAACACTTTTATTTATCTAGTCATAGATTTTAAAACTCTATTTCACTTTCCTATTAGGTCTATCTTGATGAACTCTTTTTATCTATCGACCCTGACAACCGAAATTGACAGCAAGAAAATTCACGTAAAAAAAACATAACATAAAATTCTAACGATTTGTAGATACATTTGGTTGCAATTAGTCAAAAAATATATAAAAAATATAGTCAATATAAAAATGATATAACGAAAGGTTGATTTAAATTAGGTTCTAACTTTTGTTTGTCAAAGACTAGAACTTTTTGCATTTAATTTTGATACAGAGTTTTGTCAAAATAATAATACAAATTAAAACTATGTAGTTATAGCAGGAACATCTCTGTTAAATTTTTAGGTTTTTAAAAGTTTTTTAAAAATTATTATCTCGAGGTTTACAACGTAAAAGTGTTTAGTCTTTGACTAAACAAACTTTAGCTTCCTTAGAAAATAGCTTTTTTAATGTTTGTACAATCTCAGTCAAAGTTAAAGTTACTTGAGTAAATACTTTTATTACGTCTTGTCTAATTTGCATGGCTACCTCCAGACTCCAGATAATATCTTTTGCAGTAATCGAGAAACTCATTTGGGATGAGAAACTTCTCGGCCGTTAGATTTTATATCATTTCAACATATATATACGTTACAGAGTCCTTTGTAAAGTAATGTTAGCAGTCCCGGGAGAGATTTTCTAGTACATCATGAAATGGAGCAGGATTTAAAATAAGAAAAATATACACGTGAAAAAATATTGTATAATATTACGTTTGGATATTTTCTATCTTTTATTTTTATACGTGTGTTTTTGCATTGCATAAAATCTTAGGTTCTAATTTTAATAGTTTGTAGAAAAATTAAAATTTGGATAGTTTATGGATAACTTCCAACATATAAATTGTGATTACTTTATTAATCACTCCTAGAATATATGAAATGACCACGAATCCAATGCATACTTTGCACAAAATAATAATATTCAGAAGTTACCAGAAAATTTATTCTCAATCCCTTAAACTTTGTTATGAATTAAAATTGCTAAACATGGTATCCTGGGATCATCTTTAGAGTGAGGATCTACTACTGTGTATAATAGTTTATCAATTTTAGATATCAGGAGCTATAATGACAGTATCTAAGTCAAATATAAGGACATTGGTCCTTAGATATATTATTATATTATTTTAAAGGGTTGGTAAGGCATGAAAAATTTCCTAAAAAGAAATGTTCCCTTAATAAGCCCTAATTTGGGATTCCTTGCCTTTCACGAATTTGATCAGAGGAAAGTATAGACGCAATTTGAGGGATGTTTGACACAAAAGTATACGATATGAAAAATAAAATCGTATTGACTACAAAATTAAATTGTGTCCTTTGCATTGAGTGACAGATTTATCAACAGTTCGTTTATATCTTATTTGAAATTTAATGTTTTGAAAAGTTGGGAATATAATGTAAAACTAATATTTTAACAAAATCAAATCAAATAATTTTCATAAATAGACAACTTCTTTGTGAACGGCTGTTAGTTCATTTAAGTACGTAAGGTCGACCACTTAGAAATTCAATTTCGAAACCTCTTGTAAAATATAGTCAATTATGTTAATATAGTAGTTAATATAGTCAATTATGTTTATGAATTCTCTATGTGTTAGCACTGGAACTAGTAGTAATTGAATAATAATCGTAAAACTTGTGTGTGCTATTCTATCGACCAATCACAGCATTTTTAAAAGTGATTAATTGGGAAATCTCGATTAAATTAATCAAAAATTTGTAATTTAGTTTCTATTTAAACTGAAAAACAAAGACCTTCATTGGCTCACAATAGTGAGTAAAGGCTTAGCAATCCCGAAGAACGTTGCCGTGTGTACATCTATGTTTAGGTAGTCTTGAGTTATTAGGGTATCAAGGGTCTTTATTTTATGGTATTTTTTCATAAGGAGATGACGACTCAGAGGTTTCGTCTATTAACAAGGAATAAATTTACTATTAAAGTACTATTTATGCATTATGCCATGTAATTTTTATAACTCTTCCTACATAACTTCCCCAATAACTGATTTTTTATAAATAATATTTTTTTATATTAGTAAATTATTTTACCATACACTGTAGATCACGTACGAATGTAAGTTGTGCGATTCAAACAATAAATTAATAATGACCTTAGATGAGATTGCCATTCTGTATTCTACAGAGTGTTGAGGCAACGAGACTCTTGAGGCTACATCCTTAGGTATATATATCGCGTTAGAATCAATAGTTGTTTTTTAACTACTCGTATAACTGTAGTTTGTCACCAAATTTATAAAAAATATATAATATTTTCTATGTACAAATAAAATTATTTTATTTTTAAAGTGTTGAATTATCTCTCACCTACATGGAACCACTGGTAAAGGCTAATTTTTGAAATGAAACCAAAATTTAATTACACATATAAAATCGCCTCTGTTTCAAATAAGATATTAATATGCTAATCTCCACTCAGCACGATTGTGTTTCTCTTACGTCATGTATTATTCAGCTGCTTTTACACAAATTGTTGCAACTGCACTTCGTGTCCATTTAATGTTTGTTATCAATAAATGTAATGTGTACCTGATCCAATGCATTACTGGTATTGTTTGCTATTTAACTGAATAACTAGTGAAGACAATATATCATACAATAAGGATATTATTTAACTTATAGTCCCAGACAAGACATTACAAAAGAAAATAACGTATCAGTATGGTACTGATTCGTAACCTACAAACCTAAAACAATGTGTTTTTATCAATAATAAGTACAAGTATTAGTGTGTAGTGGGTTCATGCTACAATTTAAAAAAGGGAAATAATAAATAAAGGTCTTTTAGTAACAATGTCATTAGTTAGTAAGTATGAGCGCCTTGTGTTGTCATTAAAACGGCAGCTATTATTTACAGAGTTACTTAAAGATACGATATTGAAGATGTAGTTTTCCGCCCTAACCTATGTACAGTAAATAGCGGTAAGTGTTCCAGTGTTCTTTCGAAACATTCTCACATTAATTATTAGCGTTTGTTTACAGGTAGTGAGATTTACTAATATAGAAAAAATCCTTTTACTAAAATAGAGGTAATGGAAAAGTTAATTGTAAATAACGTTACGAATAATAATTATTACATGACCAATAAGTAATCCCCTGTATTTAGATGTATTATTACATACTGTTATTTATTAATGTATTTTATCATGTTTATATATTTTTTTCGATAGAGACTATCAATCGTGTTTTAAAATGGACGTGTAATCGTGATTTTATTCATAATTCATCAACCATATTATATAAAAAATTAATATTCAATAATAATAAAAATATATATCTTTAGTTTATTATTAACAAATTTACAACTACAGATAAAATAAAATTATTAACTGTTTCCATCCTAAGATGGTTCATGAAATAGAAAGAAAAATGTAATTTTCATTGCTACCATGGGTAACATAAAATGATTTGTATTTAAGTGTGTACGCTACATTGAAGTTTATTTTGTAATTTGATCATAGAGCAGAACGTTGCAATTTGTTTGGTATTGCCCCTAACACGATTTGATTTGTGTTTATAATACCTGTAGGCTAAAAGACACTCAGTGGCTAAAACAACTCTTTATTTTGTATGAAAAATGTTTTTAAACAGTTATTTTAGTAGATTTTGAGTTAAAAATTTTTTTTTTTACCGTGTCTGAAAGTTTATTGTCAGAGCGAGGTTTGACCAGTAGTTATAAAACTATCATTAGCAGTTCATATCGTGTATGTGTGTTCGAAAAGTGGTTCTAATTAAACGTGTCCAGTAATATATACGAAATGTTCGAATCTATCCAATCTATAGCCAAGGTTTTACAATTATCTTTCAGTTTGAAATGGTAACCCTTCAAAATAGTCCCAAGAAATGAACCTTATACAGATTTAAAAACACTCAACTTCTAAATATATTTACTCAACACCCAAGCCAAGGATTTATTCAGTTCTCTATTTTAAGTGAATGCAATTAAATTCTTGCAGAACAAACATCGACACCCCTTTAAAACAAATTACTCCGGCTCTGCCTTATAAGACACGTATCTTACAGCACGTCGGTATTTTATTACTCCGAATTCCCTGCCTTGAGAAAATTATTACAGCAAAAAATAACAAAAGTTATTTGATCGCAATTGTATGTTACTAAGCTTTATACGGTATTTATTTTATTGATAATTCTTGAAGATAAATAATATAATAGTACGTCGCCTTAATTAGTTTGCAATTAATTATCTTTAAAAAAACCATTTTAGAGTATTATCACCATGATGTGGTTTAACCATACTTGTCAACATGACTCCTTCGGATACTTTTTAATTTTCTAATAAATACTTTTATTTAAAGATATAGATGTAGTCATGATATGACATCCTTGGGATCACGAACTTTGCACCGTTCATAATCGTCATGATTATATATAAGTGTAATTCTTTACACATGCATACACATATAAAATATTTCACAATTACTGTATAAACTAATACACAGTGATTTTTTTTCGCGCAATAAAGTTAAGTAATAAGTAAATATTGGATTATATTTTTTAAAACTGAATAGACAACTGTAACCAAGTGGTAATTTTAAAACGAAACTATCTTTTTTTAAAGGTTACTGTCGAATGAAAAACTATATTACTTAATAAATAAAAGTATTTGATAATCAATTTCATCGTTCAGTAAGAGCGCCTCGTGTTGTCATGGCTACGCCAGCGATTTGTTACAGAGTTACTTATAGATACGATATTGAGGATGTAGTTTTCCGTCCTAACTTACAATACTACAGTACAGAGTGGCATGTGTGCCAGTGTTTGTTTTATACATTATTTTGACGTTTAATAGTGTTTGTTTATAGGTAATGGGATTTATTAATATGGAATAAAGGATTAACATAAAACAAACGTAATGTTAGTGTTAATTGTAAATTGAGTTGTTAATAATTATTATTACATGACAAATAATCACAAATAATTTATTCATTTTAGTATTTTAGTCGTGCTATAAATATCTTTAGCAATTATTATCATACATGATATGTGTTTTAAAATTCAAGAATTACCACTGATTCTATTTATAATCTATCTTGTGTACATTATAACAAAGAAATATATAATGCAAATAAAAATTCATTTTTTGTTTTTTATTAGTAACACATTTAAAACTTCAAATAAATTTTACAATATCAACTCTTTCCAGCCTATAAGTTAATCAGCTATTTCTTGTTTCGGATATTATAAAGAGTAAAACAATTTGGTAATATATAGTAAACACAATTTCTATTTCCACTGAAATGGTTTATCAAATTCAATACAAAGAAAAGCGTAATTTTCACGGGTGTTATGGGTTACACAAAGTGATTTGTATTTATGAGTGTACGCTACGTTGAAGTTTTATTTTGTAATTTGATCATAGAACTGAACGTTACTGTACTGTTATTGCAAATGGAATTGTGTTACGTTTTCAATTTGTTTTGTATTGCCTTTAACTGGATTCGAATAGTGTTTGTGATACCTGGATGTTACTGACATTGATACTCAGTGGGTCAAATATCTATTTATTTTGTTGTATAACATGTTTTACGAAACCATGTATTGTTGTTTTGTGTTAAAATATTGTTCTTGTATTAAAAATAAAGCTTTGTCGTTCCATGGAAGTGGGGTACTATTTTAACTCTATCCTTGGTATTACGTGTGTTTGTGTGTTTAATAAGCAGTTATGATCAAACATGTCTGTGAAATTAGTGAAAAGAAAATGTCACATTGACAATTTATGTCCAAGGTTTAAAGAAATATATTTTCAGTTTTGAAAATGGCGGCTACTTAAAACAGTTTGTTGCATTATTCCAAACCTTGAATGTGTATGTCTAAGAATACGACGTCACTTCGGAGTGTTAAGTATACTAGTATGAAAAAGGAATAATGAGTAATTAATTTTTTTTTTAATTTAAAAAAGAATGAAGTAATAACTATCGTCAAAAAAATTGTCCCAAGACGTTTTGCCATTACCAAATTTAAAAGCAACACCCTTTAATTACTACTTTAGTTGTTGATTTTATTCATCTGAATTATAAGGAGACCCTCTCAGTTATTGGAGCCCTTTCCCAATTTCATCGGTGTACAAAAATACAATAATTAAATAATTGCATAACAAATAATCTATTTAGTTTCTAATGATTTCCTCAAACACATGATGTAACTTAATGCAATGTTGTTTGTTTGGGTGTACAGTAGCTGCGGTATTCAGTATGGTTACTTCATTGTTTACGAATATTTTTTGCCACGTGGTACATTAAGCAGTATCTACATTTGGTTTACAAAAACGGTTTATTGAAATCCAAAGATAATGAGTTATGTTTTAACAGTATCACTATGGGTTTACAAAAACAAAAGATAAAATATATGCGAATGACCGAGACCCTAATTCCCCCACCTATTTGTTTCTAGTTTCTCTGTTGATTTCTTTCCACTTGTACTTTTATACAAATTTGCAAGTGAAGTATTTTGTTTGCTTTTCTTTGTACCCATTTGGTTGTAAGTGGGAGTAGAATTTCCCTCTCCATTCTTCATGCTGTTAATTTATTCGTTGTAGACCTATTGTAACAACATATATGTAAGTTGAAAAATTTATATATATATTAATTTCAAATATCCATTAGTTATAGATTTAAAACTACTAGAGAATCTCTTCATGGGCACAAACAATATTTCTATTAATTAATATCAGTTAGTTGTGATTAAACTTTTATTCGTACTATATGAAACCTGCGTAACACATATTACACAAATCTCCATGACATTAATTGATGTCAGAACTAAACTCAGACAAAATAGCGTTACTCAGGGAAACGTATTGTTTTCATTTGGATGAATTTACTTCAATGATGATGATTTCTCAGTGATTGGGGTTAATCATGACTTTAACAACTATGGTAATAAAGTGACATTCTGCAATTACGACTAAACTTCATTTACTTTTATTATTTAAAATTTTCTCACATAGCATACGATACGGTCAGTTTACTGGTGTAATATGATTTTATTTGTTTCTATGTGTAAACTCAATTGTTCTTCATATAGAGCTGCAAAAAATGTAATATTATATTTACCTGATTAAAGCAAATTGCGAAGAAAACTGGGTAAACTGCTATATTTTAAAATTTGAGATAGTTCTCTTTGATAAACAAAGTTATGAAACTCTCCCTTTGTTTCTACATGTATTTTATTTTCTCTCCTTCGTTGTAAGTTTGCTTATTACTTGGTTTAATCAGTAACCACTTCTACATTACATCATATTTCTTTGATTTTTACTTCTGTGCTTGTGAAACTCGCTATTATTTATATTTACTAATTTCTTGATGTGTGCCATTATAATTATTTGTCTCTCGAAACAACTACAAGTTATCAAGTGCGAATCATAAACACTCTACTTCTCAATATGTTTACACACACTCCAAGCCAAGGATTTACTCAGTTCCCTCTATTTTAAGTGAGTGTAATCAAATCCTGTCAGAACAAACATCGACACCCCTACAAAACAGATTACCCCAGCTCTGCCTTTTACACGTATCTTACAGCACGTAGATTCCTGCACGTCGATATTTTATTACTCCGAATTCCCTGCCTTGAGAAATTTACAACAAGAAAAAATATTAAAGTTATTTTCTCGCAATTCGTTTCTATTAAGTTTATGTACAATGTTTATTTTATTGATAATTTCGAAGATAAACTGTTATTATGATACAATGATTCTATCTTAAAATATTCCTTTTAGAGTATCAGCTAGAGATAGTTTATCTTCACTTGTGTACACAACACCTTAAAACCCTTTTTTATTTTCTAATAAATACCTTTTCTCCATATTACAGATGTTCTCATGATTGGACTTATCCTTGGGATCATGAAATGTGCTCCGATTATTACCTTCATATTTGACTGTAAGTTTAAATCTTTACACACATGCATGCGATTATAATAATTTTGATATAATTATATATACATATACATGGTGATCATAAATTCATATTTACTCTATAAACTTATACATGGTGATTATTTTCGCTTAGTAAAATAAATAAATATTTTTATATAAAACTTGAATAAACAACAGTAATCAAGTGGGTTTTCGTATATTTTAAAACTCGGACGGTGTAAGTTACCGTCGAAAGAAAAACGTATAGGCACGAGTAAAATACATTAATAACCTAGTTTTATAATACTGTTCATATAATAATAATAATGAGCAACGAGATTTACTGTTAACATTCTATTCACTGTATTTTGTCACTTTCAGCGTTACTTCCATCGTTGTAAACTTCAATAACATTATTGGTTCATATCGTATTAACCTGTGTTTTTACTTTTATATTAGCGGTGATTTTTACCAAACAGGATGAGGATCGTTTTATATTTTTAAAAATATATAATTTTAACAGTAGCAATAGTGTAAGTATCTGTAAGCATTAAACGTAGAAGCAACGCTACTTTTATAAAATATTATCATTTCTTTTGTTTACTAAGAGAGCCTCGTGTTGTCGTAGGACTTCGAAATATGTCCTCAATGAATCGCAGCGGTATGTGATTAGTTTCGAACACTTCGTCTAATTATAGAGGGACTAATACAAATGTTATTGAGAATGTTGTTTTCCATTATTGTATCAACTCTTAGAAATTTACAATAGTGATTCGAATTTGCCCCTAACCACAATCATTAGAAACTTTAAAATAAAACACTTAGTAGATATGTAGATTGTAGTAGATATGCAGAGATTAGTAGATATATTAAGTTTAGATTTAGTTTATAAGCAAGACCCTCCGATGATGATAACCATGATATCGAAGGGCATTTAGTGGAAATAATTAATAAAGAACAATTAATCAGATAATTGTGTTTTATTTTAAAGTTTCTAGTGATTGTGGTTAGGGGCAAATTCGAATCGCTATTGTGAATTTCACCACAGTGCTCAACAAGATTGTATCTCAGAAATTTATTAACTTGTTACGGTGGTAAATTATTTTGGTACATTAGTAATATAATTACATGTTGTTTAATAGTCAGTATATATTGTGTCATTAATAAGTCAGTATAGTGATTGTAAGCTTAGTTATTTGAATGTGGAATTATAAAATTATTGTTGTTTCACTAGTAAAATCACCCATTCGAGTATATAGATGTATTAATATTTACTATTAATTGTTAATGTATTTTTAGTCCTGTCAATCTTTCAACACGCCTACCTCATCCAATTTTCCACTAAAATGCAAATAAGTTATGGTTTTGATATTTATTTTTGAAGTATTCTTACTTAAGTTCGATTATAGTCACAAAATATCCTTTTGGGTCGTAGTGACAAGAGGCTAAATAGCATCGGACGCCGAAAACACTAAGTTCGATTACTTTATGAACTATAATTAGTTACTGAATTTGAATCACGCTACATTATAAAAGTTGTCAAGTATATCGGACTGTGTTCGTCGTAGTTTTAAAGTTTATGACAGCAACATATCGATATTGTATCTTAGAGAGGTATTAATGTTTAAAATACTTACTATGTGGTGTTTTCTCCTTTTGTTTGGTTTCTTTGACTGTAAAAAACCTACAATCTATAACTCAAAGAACTTTTAATTTGTTTCATAAAAATAACAAAATTAGAAAAGCGTAATGAGAAATAACAAATATACCAGACGGAGGATTGTAACTGACAGGTAAACGTTCATAATTTATGTACTATTTAACTTAATTTTTGAATTGTAAATGAAGGAAATATTTTAATGTTTCATAAAATGACGAATATTGTAAAACGCGTAGGACCTTAGGTAGGTTTACAATGCAAATACAATTAATTGGCAATAAAATAGTAGTTCGATACATACTATAGAAACTTAAATAAATTAATAATCTATTGAAATTTATGTAAAATTAATACAGTATAATTTAGAAGTGGAATAATTAAATGCCAGTGAGTCCCGAACCTGAACACAAGTAAACGAACCAGTTTAAATAAACATTATCACATTGATGTCCTTTGTCCTGATTACAGTTCCTGATGGAAGATAAACATGATCCGGGTATGGAATTGATGCTTCTTCCCTTCCTCATATTCCTATCACATGTTGATTATAATAATTACATTGGCTGGTCTAATTTCTTGTAAACAAATTTTATTTTGTTTTGTGTTTTATTTTATTTTAAATTGTTAAAATTTGTGTTTCCTACATAATAATATATACTCCTAAATATTAAAACTGTATTAAAAAACATACAAATTAATTTTTAACTAATAACGCGCATGGGGTAATTAATTTTTGCAATAAAAAAATTGTAAGAGGAGAAGGATTGTTAAAACTTTTGTCTTGTAAATCTTTCGTTTATCATTATGAGTCTAAGTTCAATTTGAAATTTCAGCTGTCGCAAGTCAGTAAAGTAAAAATAAAAAGCGATCAGTTATACATATCCAATGATAAATTATAATTAAATGATACAACAATAATACATGACAAATTAATAGTCTAAATATTGCTGATTACTTATGAATAGTATAATAATTATTATCAACAAGATTTTTGATATTACTTTTTAAATATTATTATTTTTTTAATCAAAGCAAGAATGTCGTGGCAACCAAAATATTGAACAACCTTCATTGCGTTTGTCACTGTGCACTTTACTGTGATTTAATATTAGTATGAAAAACTACACCACTATTATATCTGTGTATTGTAACTCTATAAAAAATCGTATTTGGGTGTAACTACTTAACCTACATGTCAAGAAGAGGCGCTTTCACTGACAAACAGAAATGTTACTCTTTAACTGTTAAATTTCTCCTCAAATTATTTATTAAACTAACTTATACCACAAGTATATATTTTTAATCGGCACTTATCATACAGTAAAACATTCCAATAGATTATAACTAAAATATTATATAAAGTGAAAAGTAGAATACCGCAAATTTTTAGAGATTTATAATTTAATTAATTAACCCATTTGTAATATATTTTGTAACATCCTTTTACTTGTGAAAATTGAGTCTTTTTATTTTAGGAACGGAAAGTGAAATTTACTCAATGTTACACTTGTGTTACAGGTTAAACCTAATAATTAAATCTAATCAGATTGTTGAAATTGTTTGAATTCGTTTGTTTAATAAATCGACTTCCTAAAATGTTGAATATCTGTTGATCATAGAAAAATCATAATAATTCTTTTATAACTATGATGTTTACAAACTATTGCTTTTTATTTTCACACTAATAATCATGATCAGAATTTGTAACATCAAAATAAATATAAAAAGTTGTATGTTTTTGATACATTCACAGAATTTATTGACAAACGTCTTTAAAAATAATAAAACTTGAACCCTAACCTTTCCAAGAAAATTAATTATCAATAATAACTGTAACTCATTACAGTTGATTAAATGAAAATGAAAATGATTGATGAGATATGAAAATAACTTATGGTCAAATGTATAATATGTTTGTTCTTCCTCTCACCCTCAGGAGGAACCTAGCTGTATCTACACATTCTTTTATTTAGTCTTGAGTTACATCCCTCTCTTTTATTTTTACTTTGGTCTTGACCAACTCTTACCCTGACTTTTTGAGAGTAATCGATGAATATGGAATTTTATTTTATATTCTTTTCTACTTTTGTTTTAAGGCGAAGATGACTGATAGGGTTTTAGCCCCTAAACAAGAAAAAAAAAAGTTTTTCTCTCATTTTTGATTTGTTTTTTAAAAAAATGACTATTATTTGCAAGTAAAAAATAAACCAATTATATTATAAGTTGACATTTATTGCTCGATTTTGATGTAATTCAGTTTATTTATGTTTTCAAAAGTAATTTTATAGATCTGAGCTTTCATCTAGTTGAGAATACACGGCCTCTCCAGGTATTCTGTTTAATTAAGCCATCAACTGTTACATGTTTAACGATACGAGTACTAA
Source organism: Aphrophora alni (assembly GCA_963513935.1). Lineage (NCBI taxonomy): Eukaryota > Metazoa > Arthropoda > Insecta > Hemiptera > Aphrophoridae > Aphrophora > Aphrophora alni. Next base: position 87,025,404 of record OY740774.1, on the reverse strand, counting down.
CAAAAATATATTTTAACAAGTTACGAAATTATTTTAATTATATCATATTTTTTTATATTAGTAATAATAATTGACTTATTCAAATCTCCGAGAAACGCTTTGGAGATATTCCATAAGGTAATTAAATAATCTCGAAAACACAAAAACAGTAATTTATAATATCCTTATGGGAATTTCGATGACATAGTCGTCATTCTCAGTATGTGGTTTAATCTCTGAATCATGAAAGTGTTCATAAAAGTAGTACCAATTTCTTTTTTTTGTGGTTTAGTGATTATTTATTTTTCTTATTGTAATTACTTATCGCAGTATTCATTTCCAACTTTATACTTCTAAACAAGAAACTTTGAAATCATAATTAGGTTCCTATTAGATAGATAATATTTTAATCCTTTATCTTAAAACGAAAACAACATAATCACAAATGTCACGGTCAATTAGAGCACGCCATTGACAACTTTACTGTGCAGCAAGTGTATGCTGTTTCATGTATACATACATGATTGTTGGTATTAAAAAAAACTGTAAATTACTAGTTTCAATGTCTGTAAGTACATGTACTACATTACCAAACTTCAACTTTTTTGATTACAATTTCATTTTGTTAACAAGTAAATTATTTCATCCATTATTTGAACATGCTAATCGTGTCACATGACGTTGCTTTTGTTTACTTGGTGTTAATTGTGTTAAGGGATGACTAATGAGGGTTAATCATCTCTAACATAATAATCACGTATGCGTAAACATTAATCACCTAGCTCAATCGCATCTTTGTTGGTCATACTGTCAGGATGATGATTTTAATCTCCAATAATATAGGCAACATTTTCGGGAGTTTTGAAATACATTTCATTTTTTATTTGTTATAAGTGACACAAATATCTAAACACAAAACCTGTGAGCTATTCTTTATTTAACGGTAATTAAAATAAAATTTACAAAGAGGCTAAAATGGGCCGATCTGATTTTTCACCACCAACAATCACCGTTTTTTTTAAAATGGGTCCTCCCTACACTTTATCACAGTTAATAACTCTTTATGTTTATTTCTAGTCTGGCGTTAACGACTGAGTCTATTTCTCCTTAGGTTTACTTAAGATATAAATGTTTTTATTGGCCGATACATCTACATCTTGAGGGTCCCTACGTTGCTTGAGGAACTTTGCTAACATGAGAATAGGTGAACATGGGTGCCACCTACACTCGGGTCGTGTATTTTATCTCACGGTGCCGGCCCAAGGAAACTGAGGGAAGGCCACCCAATCCTACGTATGTGGGTAACGGGCGCCGCCCCTAGTAGGTGAGTACGTGGGGGAGGGTATTGCGTAAGCGACCCGACGGTGACTCATCAAACGTGGCTTGAGAAATCTTGCCGGCATGAGTACCATGGGAGCATGCTCGGCCTGTCTGGAAGCTTCGGCTTCTGAGAGCGTGCGTTGAGGAATGGTTTCGTGGTGGCGGTGGGGTGCTGGTGGTGAGATTGCACCCAGTTACTCTTACTTTTGAGTGGGGGATGGCGGTAAAACCGCAAGGTATCAGGGACGCCTCCCTCCTAGTTCTAGCAACTAGTTCTATTGTTGAAACTCGAATCGAAACTGTTCAATCTTCTCTTGGGGATGTTACTAGTGTCTCTGCAGAGAATATACGGAATCCATTTTATTCGTGGTAATACGCTACTTATCGTGTGTTTATTTGTTGACTACCAAAAATATAGGTTTGTTACATGGTTTGGATTGCTGATTTTAAAATAACTCCGAATGAGAGATTCATATGTGCCCAAAGCTTTAGAATAATAGCTGATAATAGGTTTCATTTTCGAATAACAGAACTGATTTGACGGTCGACATCTTACCAGAGGTTGTAAATAATTAAATTACATAGAAAACTCCAAATGTCCTGAGAAGGATTTTGATCCACTAATATCGCACATATATAGATCAGAAGGTGATTACTTCAATCGCTTTGCTGCTAGAAAACTCTAGATTACAGTACCCTCAGACTAGGAGTGTGTCTGGTGTAATGGGCGTGTCCTCCTTTCTACTTGCTTCCCTAGCCTGACTTGACGTATCAACCCGTTCCAAGAAAAGTAGGTAAACAAATATATGAACACATATATATATATATATATAACAACTAATTGTTACACGTTTTGTTCGTTATCAAAAAGTTTTCTTCTTATATTCTTATTTACACCGATAAAAGAAACAAAAATAAATAGGGTAGATACACAGAAGCATTTGAGGTCTATATTTTTTTGGGGTTGTACCACTGAAAGCAAACGCAACAAACAAAGTGTGGAGGCCCCTCTTATCCTCTCCACCCCATACACATTACTACCTTGAGGATACTGTAAATTTGTATTCACAATTTTTTAGTACAAAGATTGATATATTCTGACTCTCACTTATTTCTCCGTATCGGATTGAGGAGATTGTTTTAATTAAAACCTGTTTAATTTATGCTATTTTAGTTTAAACTCATAATATTTAATTATTTTGAGATGTTATATTCGAATTTGACATTAGTTCTTGAATTTCTTCCATTTGTACTGTTTAAATTTGTTTGCATGACAAGCATATTTCTGCTGATGGTAAATTTAAACTTGTTTAAAAAATATGGCTACTGGTTGAAGATATGTTTGAAATGTGAGACATTTGTTTACTTACTGACTAGGAAACGTCGCTAAACGTTGAAATATTTCAGGTTTTAATTAAATTCTGCAGTCACTTCATTATTACAACAGCTTTGTGTTAGCACCTTGAAAGATGAATTTAACTTCTCTCTCCGTGACATTTACTGACATTCTGTTACATACTGCCATTACTTCGTCTTCTGTGTTCAACTTTTGGAAACTTACACAATATAATTAAATTGTAATCATTTCTGTAAATTTTTTACCTTGTTCTTAAAATCAATTAACGTTACACATTTTTTTCAAAATTGTTCCTTTTTAAAATGATCGACTTCATATTTTATTTTTAGGCTAGTAAAATTATTCAGAGATATATTAAAAACTAACCTGGGAATCGGTTTGAAACGTATCTAAACAAATCCCGAAAAACGTCTCCGGTGGTCTAATGACTGTAGTACATACAAATAAAATTGTATACATTTTTTTTTATGTACCAAAGAGAATGAAAAAACTCAAACACAAATGGTTCCTTTTACAAACTTTTGAAAAAAATTAAATACATTTAAATTTTGTAATTTATTTGCGACAAATGAGTATATTCCAATATGTAAGTGTTTGAAAAAGATCAGAAAGGTAGAGAGGAAATCAAATGTAAAGATTGTAGAACAATCTATACAAATTCAGAAAGGTATAAAATAAAAGTACATTTTATTTCTACTATGAATTTCGAAGATATATTTTGCAATGCCCTTAAACTTTCATAGCAAACAAAAAAAAATGTATTTTTAAAATGAACAAAGTTCTTACTTATACATTTACTTTAAGGCGAAGATATTTTGCTTTTTGTAAACGGTTACAAAAACATTTACTTTCAGCTTTACACTTATTTCTCATAAAAAATAAATCAATGTCAAAAGAATTAAAATGATAATTTTGAAAATCTATCCAAGTGCCATATTTAAAACCTCTTGTTACGCTGATATATTAGCTTTTCCACGATTATAAATTAGTAAAACTGTAATTATAAATTGTGAAACCGTAGCAGACTTCTGTGACACTGTACGTCAAAATATTTTGGGCACTAATACGATTAAAATAAGATTTAAAAATCTCGAATTTAAAAGGTAAAACTTGTCCAATGTTTTTTTTTTAAATTCTTAGAAACATAAGATTACGGAAAATATGTAGTGTCAGGGTCAAAAATTGAAACACAAATATTTATAGACAATTCATTGTAAGCAGGGATTGAACTTCATATCGTGTTGTTCGTAGGTCAAGTCGTTTGCTTACAAAACATACCCCACATGTGGTCTGTTACAGCCTGTATTAAGAGATTATTGGAGTTAACTAGAACGTAGGGTTAAGTAAAAGTGGTTATGGTATAAAGTAGTTTATATATCATGAAATTTTGTTTATCATCGGTTAAACATATCAGGGAGAGCTTTGATTTGTAAAAAAAAAATAATAATAATAATAAATATTAATAAACAATTAACCAATTAGTTACAAACTATATAAAAAATATAATGATTTTTTTTAATACTGTCACCTTGACGCCTACCGGCAGAAGAGGACCGACTAAGTAGTAAGAAGTAGTAGTTAAATACTGTTTTTACTGTAAGAGTAATTTAAATCTTTAAAGAAAACATTGGCTTTACCAACAAATAATTTGTTATAAAGACCCCTACGTAACCCAGTAATTCAAGGTAGCTCCAATGACACGCAAGCGAATGTTTGCATGTGTGTTTATTGAATTATTACTGTTATTAAAGTGAAATCGTGTGTTTCGGTTGCCCACACTTTGGTATTTTTGTTTGGAAACAATATAATAGCATGCTGTCAATGTATCACGTTTACCGACATGAAATAAGCAGGTGTAATAAATTGTAAAAGTAATTATTGCTATTGATTTTGACACCCACCTCGTTTTTAAATCATAGAGTAATTTTTTAAACTTGTGTGGATAAAAAAATCAACAAATTTATATTTTAAATAGTTTTCATGTTATTGGAATGGAAACTCTAAATATATTTCTGAATTCAATTAGCAATAACTGTAATATGCAGACTGTTCTGCTGAATTTGGTTATATCGTGATTGTAGAAGTTCAAATAATAGTTTGTACTACGAGTTATATCTATTACATGTCATTTGGGCGATTGGTATGGTACTTCGTTAGTTTAACACATTTAGGTAATAAAATTGTAAATTTTAAATAATTAATACAACGATTTTCCTGGCCGAAATTGTCGAACCAATTGAAGAAGTAATACAACGATCCGTTTACAGCGCTCTAAGGATTATGACTTGGAGATTTCATTGATTATAGTAATTACCTCAACAAGGGCTTCAAAAGTTACATATCCTATTAGAAATTATGAAAATATACGGAGGAAGACAACAGCTTCAAATATTAGTTTTGTACTATAGTTACATTTTATAGAGTTAAAAGCTAACCACTGTTTATTAAAAAGGGGCCTTCTCAGTTAAAACAAAGTTCCAAAGAAATTAAATTAAACATTTTTGTGGTTAAATGAACTCAATATAACATACTTGTTTATTGCCATGTGTGCACTACTAAAGTCCTGTTATGACAGTTCAACAAAACATGACTGACAATATTAAAAAATAGTAACAAATTTAATTTAACGTAATGTCTACTTTAACGTGTTTTTATAGTTGTCAACTATTAGAAGGATGAAACTACTTGGCATTTCATCACAATCGTAATACACGTCTTCCGTAATCTCCGTTGACAGTTATTGCCCACAATTCTTAACAAAGTATCTCTTTTATTTACAACAACGAAGGGAGGGATATCGTAAAGTTCTGGACAGTAAAACAATTGGATTAAGCTTATCTTTACACGATGTGAGGTATTGAAGTTATTTTAACTTATGACAAGAATGGGTGAGGGAGAGACAAAGAGGAGATGTAGGATATTCCAACAAAACTTTACAAATTATGACGTACACAAATTCACTACAATGATGACTTGTGTGTTTTAAAATCCATAGGATGTGGGCTACTGCAAAATGAAAAACTGCAAGTGAGTGTAAATGAGCCTAAAAAAATATTTATAAAATTAGTTTCTTTGTGTTTCCTAAATCAATCAATTGTTACTGACCCAGTTACCCATCCGCATAAACACTTGTTAGAAAATGTTTTATTGCAAAAAAACCTCACGCCCAGAGTTAGACTCTAAACCACCATTTTTATTTATCTCATGATTAGAAAAGCGACAAATTAAACCACATAGCTACCAGAAAATTTGAAATATTGTTACTTTTTTACAATATTTAATTAGTCTGAGTATGTATTCTGTTCCATAATTACACTCGTACTACCATTCTAAAGCACCTTTTGCTACGCTCTCTCTATACAGTTTACACATTAACTCTATAAGAAAATGAGGAGGCACGATCTTAATTTACTTTCAAGGAAATAAAATGCAACAAGATAAAGTGGCATTTCTCAAGAATAAAAACTTATTTAAATAAGGCAACACGCACGTATTGCAGTTTGTCTTGTATTTTTGTTTCTATAATTTATTTTACATTCTAAATTCCGAGTCATAAAACTTCTCTTCTCTCATGAGAAAGAATTTGTATTTAATAAATTGTCCGAAGGCAAAATGTTTTATAGAATTAAAACAATGTACATATAAAACAACGTTAACTGTTAAGATCTGCTCTAAATATTTGATTTGATATATGTTTTTATTTTAAATGGAGGCTTGTAATTGGTTATTAGATTATTGTGATGCAAATGATTTACAAGCAAAATACGTAATTTTAATTTGTAAGATTGGCCATAAAAATATTAACTTTTCTAATTCCTCCTTAAAATAATCTAAACTGTATTGTTTTTCATATACATAAGAAATAATAAATTTAATATTTTTGTGTATAATTTAGTATAAATTAACTGATACGTTCGTTCAGATAAACTGTTTAATAAAAACGTTGTTAAGTTGATCTTCTTTGTAGTGGAAGTTAACATAAGATTCGCCTCATATTACTGATAATTATTGATATATTCTGGTTGTAATATCGCACATACTCTAGCAAAACTTTTTTGAATATTATTATTTCTTTATTGGAGATTCCTCTATTTAGTGCCATTGTCAAAACAAAACAGCTGTAGTTTAAATTGGTAGTATTTTACTTCAATTAAATATAGACATTATTCATACAATCCTAGTTCTATATACTGGCTGTTTAATCTCTACTATGTAAATATTGTAATTTAAAACGCCATCTATTGGTGATAATCTACATCAGAGTGACCTGGTGAATTCAAAATTCTAATAGCATCACTTTTCGTCCCCGTCTTTTCTAATTGGCATATAACGTCTTAAACTTTTTGTTTTTATATTCTCTTTGTTTATATCAATATAAAAATACTATGAATCTAATATAGTAAATCAGTAAAATTTAGTTGCGTCAACATTAAAAACTAGTGACAAAAGTAATTCAAACCTAACCCTACAAGAAATTCAAAACGCACTCACACTTGTTGATAATCTTGGATTTTGAAACGCAGTACAATGTAGACTGCTTTTTTAAAAAAAATATAGGGACGTCTAAAATACTCTAGTTTTTAATAGTAGAATATACATTAAATATTGGTGATTACTTACTGGTCAAATAATAATTACCAACTGTATTTACAATTAACTTTCCCTTAGTTGCATTTAAATTTTTTTAGTCGATCTATATATTATATGTAAATAAACTGTAACCACCCATCAAAATTAGTTTTAAGAATTATGATGGATAACGTAGAAAAATACAATAACTGAATATTCAATTTGGAATTTAGTTAATGACGAAAGAACAAAACACAATGTTTTAACTATATAAGGGTAGTTTTGATTTATTCCTTATCTTTCACAACTTTCCTTGTTTGTAAATTAATGTAAGTGATCTTACGTCCATTGTTAGTTAGAAAAATTATAAAAAGTAGTTTAAGATAGTTTTTATATGTAATAGTCTTAAAAAAACTTTTAACAAATTCCCCTGAGGCGAGCAGTAATTATTCTGCTTACAGAGTTTTTAATATTTTATAATTGCTTGCTGCTTGTTCTTCTATAATAAAGTATGATTTTTTTTTCCCTGAAGGATCTGGAGAAAATTATGTGAAGATAATAGATGACAGTTAATTATTGAAAATATGTTATTCCTACTTAATGGAGGATTTAATTTCGTCAAAATTCTGTAGTGAAATATTATGGATAATAGGCGTCAGCTTTGTATTTTTGAAAAGATATTAAACATTTTAACAACATGTTAGTCCTGCAAGAGCAATAGTTATATTCAATAGCTGGTTGGTAGTAATGTACGGGGGGGGATAAAATCACCACCCACTTGTGTGTCTTACATTTGCTATAAATATGGACAAAGCCAAATGTTATACTCTCTACTTAGATTACTGTTTCAAGTACTGTATCACAGAAATAATTAATTGTTTCATATTTAAATTACACAATATAAACCCTTAGTTTCTTTCAAATTACATCGTTATCAAACCCGTATTGTTCTACGTTAGTAGGGATGATGAAGTCTAAGAGTAATTCATTTGTTATATATGTTATTTAAATAGTCATTTAATTAATTAAGAGTGGTGCAGTACTTGTTGATTGGAATCCGATGATATCTTAGCAACCTTGGAATAGGAAGGGCCCACTTTAAACAATCGGTAGTTGGGATAACTGAAGTAGAAAGGGTTAGTTAAAATTTAATTGCGCGACCAATTTGTAAGTCTTATTACTGTATTTCTAATAACTTAAAGAAGGCGATACTTTGGGGTATATTTTTCTTTGATCTGAATACTTATTCCTAACAAAAGATAAGCACTAACTTGGTGATGTCTCCCAAAAGAGTTAGACTTTGTTACTAATCAGTTCAAATGTGTTTTAAACAGAGTTAGATTGAATTTTGGAAAACTTCTATATATGAAAATTAATGATTTTTTCTTCCTTAATTGTCCTTTTTAATACAATTCATTTGCATTTATGAATTAAGTCTGTTTAGTTCATTTTGACATATATACTCGTACATATATAGCGTTTAGATTCCTTTCTTTAAACAAAATTCAACATTTTGAAAATATATTGTCAAATGTTTAAGAAACGAAAACTTATTTTTCATACAAAATGATAAGAAATATTTACAATAAACTATTTTACCCCTACCTCATCCTTCCTGTCACAATGTAACAAACTGTAATATATCAAATCCTGAGAAGAAAAGTTAATCCCATTTTTCTCCTTCGTAGTCTATCCTCTCTCACCTATTTTCTTTTAAAGTTATAAATAAAAGTGTATGGAAATGATGAATTGTGGGTAATATATGTAAGCTGAGATTACAAGAGAGGGCAAAGTTGGAGTGATTTACTTTGCATGCAATATAAAAGCGATGTAAAACATAAAAATGTATTTCTTTGTTAGCATAATAATAACTTCACGCAACAACTATTTGGAAAAGTCCTCCTTCTTTTTTAAGGGGAATACCATCTCGGTCATCATTGGTTTAACTCAACGGAGAATAAATAATCCTTAACATAAAACAAATAAATCTAACTAAAAATGAAATAAGAATAACATACATATATAGCTAATTTAACAACACTAAGAATAGTAACCGTTGACAAAATTGAACATACAAACCAAGTAACATGCTAAATAGGTTCTGCAATAATAAATTAAACGTTATTTTAAAATAAGAAAAAAGATTCTTGTGACCCGAGGAGGATAACACTCAGCACCATCCCCGAATATAGACTGAATCCAAATAAGTAAAAAAGTACACACTTACCAACACCTCTCAGGAGAACCTAATCGACCAAAACGTTAAATACTGTTAGAACGGCTTGATAGAATTGGTATACTGGTGAGTTCCCGTCCTGCATATGAAATCTGAGTCATCCCTCATAATCACCAACACCTCTCTTTGACTTGCACTCATTGAAAGTTTCCCTAGAGGACAGTACCTTTTACTTCCCTCAGTTTATTTGACACTATATTTGTCTATTCTTCATTACACTGGCAAAGTATTTTATCATAAAATAAAAGTTTATTTGATATAAAACGAATTTTGAATTTCACCTAAAATGCACATACATTATAAATTCCACATCACATGTCTACCACCAGAATTGAAGTACTCCTCTTGAACAGAATGTGTGTTCCATAAGTTGAGGTCTAAATGAACCCTTGAAACCTTCTTCCTGAACTTTTATTTTATAAATTTTCAGGAAGATTATTTAAGTTACTCCTATTAACCACACCCTTACACTATAAGGGAGCTCCTGAAGGATATAGGTTGTATTATACTTGTTTTATTAATGATTAGTATTTACAGAAGCTAATGATAATAATTTTTGTATGGAAAAATTCCAGTACTCGACTAAACGGGTGTCTTTATTAGATTTACAAACAATTCCATATTTTTTTACCAATTCATAATATATTAAGTTCCGTTAACTTAGGTCTAATTTCTGGTAATTCAAGTGGTGACAAAAACACATACTTTTAATACAGAATCATAACATGTTCCACTTTTTCTGCAAGGAAAGCACAGAGAGATATTTTTAGACTTTAACGTTTCAGCAGATGTGTTAACTCAGACTGCAATTTGACAGGAACGACTGCAGTTTCCCAGTCTTTATCTATCCCGAAGTGTCCCACAAATTTATATCCACTCAACTATGAACTCACTATAGGTTATATCATCATAGTCAACTTAAATAAGATTTAGTATGGGACACAATTAAAACAAATATATACTCAATTGTGTTTCATACAATTGTTATAAATTTACTTTTATCTCATCGCCTTATTATTCCTAGTGAAAACGTTTTTTAGTATCTGGATCTTCACAAAATACTTATTAACTCTCTCATCCGCTTGGAAATTCATTTTATATAGCCTTCCTAACTGTTCCACTCCGCTAAACTCCGCCCCTTCTCGTTTTGTCTCCCACTGTACTTACTGCCACAAGTGAATGAAGCAATATGTGAATGAAGCAATATGGGATGGTTGAGTAGAAATTTTTTGGAACATATTTTGGATCATTTTTTCACCACTATTTCATTTTATCAGTTAACACCATTAGACTGCTAAAAGTAATCATTGCTTTGTCCAACCTAAACTGTTATATATGTTCTTATTCTCAAAGCTATTCATAAATATGTAACTTGACTTTGTTGTTGTAACACAACCCTTTTATAATTATTATACTTGTGTTACATAGTTTTATTATAAAATGAATTTTCTAACATATCACACCACCATCAAAACATACCGGATCTTCAACCAAATCAAGTTCTATTATATCCAGAGAATTAAAATATTGCTGGACAAGTAATGTTTGGTATATTTCGATAGTCATTAGCAATAGTTATTCCTAGCAAACTGTTTACCTAAATCGACCTCTGAAAGCTTATTTCGGATACGTTGGCAATCAGCAAATATGATATCACATTGACTAAGAGCAAACATGATTAAAGAGAAAAAAAAACTTTTATCATCATTTCGCAGTCGAGTTATAGTTAAACTAACATCTGTTACAAGAATCCTGGTTGGTGTTTCATAGTAAATAGCTTCATTAGTATCTACAATATAATATATACAATCTCCAGTTGGAATGACTCCACTTTGCAGTATCACACATATTTTTTAATTTGAAAATTGCCTACACTTCTTTTGGAGATTTGTAGGAGATGTTTTTTTTCATTTTAAAATGATTTCTTTTTGAGAGTTGTAAGTACATGAATTCAGAAACAGTACCTACCACGACAACGTAAGTGCTTATGTTCCTCTTGAATTAGCATTTCGGAAATTAGCTGAACATTGACTCTAAGAAGTTTCTGAATTTTGTGGAACATTGCCTTCACAAGTTTCATAATTATGTGGAACTGTGCCATAAATAGTTTTGAATATTGTGGGATAAGTGTATTTAATAATATTCTAAATATTCTGGAACTGTATCTTGAACAAGTACCATAATGTTGTGGAACCGTGCCTTGGTGTGTTTCTGGATCAGGTGTTTAACAAGTTCCTGAATATTATAGACCAAGTGATCATAGCGTATTTTTCAAATTTCCGAAATTGAATTTTTAACATGTTTCAGATTTTCTTGGAACTCTGATTTTAAAAGGTTCTGAATTTTGTGGAACAATTTTATTTAAATATGTCCTCAATATTGTGGAACTGTATCTTTAATAAGTTTCATAATGTTGGAGCTATGCCTTTAACAAGTTTCATAAATTTGTCAACTATTTCCTATTTCGTAAGTACCTTCAACTATTTTCTGAATATTGTGGATCAAGTGATTTTAACAAAGTTACAAAATTATGTCTAAATGTCAATATCCATAACATATTCTGAATGCTGGATTACAAAAATTATTCTTCTAGTAAGATAGGCAAATTTTGATAAAACTTAATAACACTAACGATTTTGATCTTATCGTATCAAAATATTATTTCAATGAATCCAATAGAAAAATAATTGATGACCATGTCTCCACAGATTCAGGTTCGGGAGTTACCGTAAAAAAAAAGCTAAACCCATGTAAATTTTGTAAAAAACTAATATCTTGTAAGAAAAACGAAAGTTAATCTTTTAGCCGTTAGTATAAACTCATTCAATAAAATACACGATTTCCTGAGGGATATTTATGACTCAAGCGATGCACGTTAAGAGTTTATTTTTAATTGATAAGGGCTGAAACCTTTCTATACCATATTATTTTTCATAAAAAATACATGGGAAACTTAGGAAGAAACAAAATTAGATATTTCCCTTTTTTCACTATTTAAATTAAAAAACTCATCGGTACTTCTATTGACGATTTAAAGATCAATATTATTCTTACTTAATATCTTATTTTGTAAATGAGTATTAGAGTAAGTTAATGCATATTTTTGTACAGCATTCATTGTCTACTCCACTCTGTATATTTACATAACACCAAATTAAAGCAAAAGAAAAACTGATATCTTTTATTACATTTATAAATTTCGACTAAGGTGGGATCTGCGTTATTTTCTCAAATAAATCTTCTAACATGGTTGCCCTAAGTCTGTGTTATTGAAACCCATATATCACACTGTTATTGGTTCCAACCAAATCATAAAAAGTTGCTGAGTATGGCTTAAAAGGAAGGATTTGGTTTCTGTAAATAAACACTTTTACTTTCATACGCATGGAAAGGTTTATGTAATGTGTCCACAATATTTTCGATCTTTGGATACTGTCTATAATTGTTATAAACATTGGATAGAAATCTTCGTACAAGTGAAGTAACTTTATTTGTTTAAGCTCATTTTAGTAAATGCTGAATGAACCCTTTACTTTAATGCTTGAGAATTTGATTATGGCATAAAGACTATGTTTAATAAGAGAATACTGTTCAGACACATTTATGGAGTTTTCAAATCACTTTGAATATTCTTAGTCAATAAATATATATTTTTAATGCTTCAATTGTTAATGTCTTCACTGAGGTATAATACAGCATAGTGAACAAATTAACAGTGGAGCAGCATTTTACTAACTATTACATACTTATAAGTTATATATATATATCTTTATGCAGAGATTTAATTCACAGATTAGTTAATCTATTTAATTATTGTCAGATTTTGTTTAAACTCACAGTATTTATGTATTTTGGTGGGCTGTGTTCGTGGTTTGTAATAAAACAAGAATATTCGTTAGTTTAATAATTACCAATTTATTAGGGAAGTTAAATTGCATATTTATGTTGACTGAATCAATATTTTCAATATTACATTTATTTAGGATGAGCACAATTTTTAGTGTTACAAAAATTCTGGAGCTTACCATACTCTTAGTTTCATTTCCTTATGTTGTCATATTAAAGGAATTATACGTACCATTAGGTGCTACTAAGGTTTACTAAGTAAACCCTATTCAGTACACTCTGCCCTTATCTCCATGACTAATACAATCACATTGGTTGTCTGTTATCAGCAAACATTGGGTTTAAACCACTAAACTGAAGTATGTTTGCTCTACAAGGGATCAATGGGGTCTAATTTGTGTCCTAATAAGTTGTCTAAACTAAAGACCCTTAAACAAAATAATATGAAAGTGTGAAATGAGAAAAAATTTCTTAAAAACAAATTTCGTTTAAAGTTTCGGAATTCAAATTTGTAAAAAAGATAAAACATTTGTGCAAAATTTTAAAGACAAATTTGTAATTTTTGAAAGATTTACTGTAGAAAATCGAAACTAGTAGAATTATTATGGTATTGATAAATTTAACTTTTGGGATATTTGAGGTATACCTTACTTCTGAAAATAGAGGTTTATGTGTGGAATGTAACAGTTTTAAATGATAACAACCTTTCATCTATACTACATTATAAATGAAATACCGATTACTAAACAACCTATCAAGCCAGGTGTGTGGCTGTATGAGTTTATATTTTGAATTTGTTTGGAGTATAAATTTTTAAAAGCATCGGACAATATTAGTATATCACTTTTGAGTAAAAAGATTAATTTCGTCTGTCTGTGTGATTTTTATAATTTTAGTAATTTTCATAATTGTTTATGAAGCGTTTTGGATATTTTCCATCATCAGATTCTCGCTCTATTAAGGTAGTTATTACATCAAAATAAATATACAGTTAACATAACACAAACAGAAACATACGCGTACAATAACACAATGTACTCAGCGTTTGACACACTTTGGGTGACCATACGTACTCGAGGATGTGAACACGCTATTATAGTTTGTACATAATTGTATTATTGTGCGCGTATTTTTCTGTTTGTGTTATGTTAACTGTATATTTATTTTGATGTATTAACGATCTCAATAGAGCGAGAATCTGATTATTGAAAAGATCCGCGTCATAATTAAGAAATTAAATTACTAAAATTATAAAAGTCATACAGACAGACAAATTTAGTCTTTTTATTAAAATTTGTGACTTGGATACAAATACAATGAGTTTTATTTTACCTTTTCTGTAATATATATACTGTATTCATTTAATTTGTTTTGTTTTTTGCGTTTTATTTTTATTTAATTTTATTGCACGATTCACATTATTACTTAATAGTGATTCATTATCCTTTTTGGTCAATTCGTAAGGCGGTTTTCTTTTATTTTCAAGCTGGAAACATTAAGATGTTAACAAATTTAATTTTATCGCAAATTTGTATCGTTAAATTTTTTAACACGTTTAAAATGTTGCCATTCTCAATGTTACATTGGCTGTAACATACATCATACAACATAGTACACTGGCTACTACAGCACTTATAATTTGTTTCTTATAGGTATATATCAAGTGAAAAATATATTTCTTGTTCTTGTTATTACTTGTTATATTTAGAATACTGCATAATTTCTTATTGTTCGAAGATATTATTTTATTCGTATTCTTAAGATCCTATTGTAACTCTTTCTTGTAGGAAATTACAACGAGCCTAACCTACGTGATTCGTATACATATATCACCTTTATTTATGAACGTATTTATTTTTGGAGTGTGCTATCAGTGTATCATATTGTTGCCTTCTCTTTGTTCTTGTTTCTTAAAGAATAGCGTTAAAAACAGAAAGACGACATGCCACCTGGATATCGTATATTTCACTAAAAGTTTTTGTATAACCAAAATAAAGGTTACTAATCCAATTTCTTGCCTTATTAAATGGTTTTTAGCCCGATATCAAACAATAACTTTGTAATATATGAGATTATGTACACAATGACGTTGTTACTAATAATGTTATGTGGATAAAAGGAATTTAACATGTAAGGTTTCTGAAAGATCAAAGGACCTTTGAGAAATTAAGACCCTTCAATGTAATACATTAGGACTGTAATGGTGGGGGTGAAACAGTGTCTGTAGTATATTCATGTAATTATAAACTTATTTGAAGATTAGTGATATTAACCTAACCTAACTAACTATTACTGTGCTTTGAATATTACAGCTCCGTAACTTAGAAAAATGTAAAATTTAGTTCTTCGTATTTTTTATATTTCTTCTTTTATAGCAGTTAAGGTATTTTTGTATTTGTAATTAAACTATTGCCAACCACAGTTTATTTATGGTGGGCCCTCCCACTGCCTATCCACAGGTTGGAATGAACAAACATTGTTTTTTGGATATGTTTAAATCCCATGATATTAATAGCACACTTAATCAACTAGTGACGACTTAAACACCATTACTACCGGACAATTTAGGAATAGTTACTTTACTTACGCAGTATAGAGTAAGTTTGTTAATCGTCACATTTCGACCACTTTTTCCCCCTGATCTTTACATATCGTAACTTAAGGAAAGTGATTATCCACACACCGTTCGTCTGTTGTCGTTGTCGTTGTCGTTGTCGTTGTCGTTGTCGTTGTCGTTGTCGTTGTCGTGGTCGTAGACAATGTCATGTGTTCGTAAGTACGATAACAGATAGAAAACTTAAAGTATAATGCAATTCGATATATGGGTTTATAGTGTACTCATATAGATCACTATTAAATGTTTATAAATATCGAGATACGAAATGTCAAAATCACGACCATTTTAGAAGTTGTTTATTTCATATATCTATAGAGAGTAATGTTACCAACCTCTCTACTATAATAAATAGCACAGTAACTGTCCAAAATTTCGATAACTGACCACCGTAACATATTAGATCCAACAGAGCCTCTTCACAGACACAAGTGTGCCGTTTATTTTTCTTATTACGTCTATCTTGAACAGCTCTAGTTCTCCTTAGACCTGACGCTATTAGAGTATTCTAGGGCAAAGAGTGTTTATTTTATCCTCTTTTCTTCCTTTTTCAATAAAGTAATGATGAAGGAGAGGGTTTACGCTTTTAAACAACAACGACAATAATTTAAGATCTATAGAAATCTCGTCATGTCATATTTTCTTTACTCAAAAATGTAAAAAAAAAAATTAAGTTACAACATTCCCTAAATACAAGTTATTTGTCAACCTGAATTAAATATATTATATTTCTCATCAAAAGGTAGAAAATTATACACTGTAATTTAAATACAATAATTTTTAGCAACAATATAGATATTTAAATAAAAAGAACACTACTACTTTCTTAATTAAATTTGATTACATTAGAAACATCAAGTGTATATCTTACGATTCTACTTTCAATGACTTTATCTTTGGAATTTTGATTTTTCTGCGATGAACATTTGTTTAAAAAAGTTTTGTCATAAAATCCAGTTCGTTGCATTTGGCTTTGTAGAAAACTTAGACAAATATAATCCGCATCGTGTTTTATAAAAGTTTACAGATTATCCTTAAGGAGAGACTTAATAACGATTTCCGATTCACTGTTGATAATAGAAATGACGATTTAAATAATATAGCTACCAGAACCCATAAAAATATTTTCATCCATATATTTGAGTTTTTTCTTTTTCTTTGGAAGGAAAAATGAAAAAATCTTTATGACTTTGTCCGGGGACTGAAGGTGGTGGACGGCCTCCCTACCCCGGTAAAACCAAAACCTTCCACCCTCTTTTTCCTCCTCTGAGGGACCATCTTGCGACATTACTTCGCAGAGAAAAAATCACTACCCCACAAAATTAATCCACCATCCCATCGACCGGTTGGTCGAACACCGAAACTGGAGCTCTATGTCAGCTCACCTTAGCTATTTTCCTCGTTTGCCCATAATAATTCTAAGAATGAAACTCTATTGCCTTCCATTTTTCTCATCCTCTATCATAATTTCTATCATATTAGTCGTGGAAATAGGTGAACAAAGCTGTGTTGATAGCTCTTCCCTCTCCTGACTCCCCCCGCGGCAGTAAAAGATCGCATGCTCTGCCGTGTCGTCTTCCGCTCCGCAATCAAGACAGCTGGGATCATATTATATTTGAGTTGTCAGATTGCCTATTCTACCCTAAACTTGTGCATTACCTCTCACTGAGTATTTATTTTGGCCTTTTAAATTATTAAAATATTAATGTATTATTAAGGATAAATAGGAAGATATATTTTGTAACTTGTTGAATATTTTCGAGCGGAGCTCCTTTGACAGAAAGTTGAAATGTAAATATTACAAACATTGCTTCTAGAAAACTATTTCACCCATCACCACTATTTTGTACATACATTAGTTCTCGACAACGCATGATAAAGGAAGATTTATGTATATTTTCAAAAGTTATTATTTAACAAATATTTCAAACACGCAAAGCGTACAGGAACTTCAATACTACCTGTCTATTTCATAAAAGATAAAACCAAACCCTTACCTACCAAGCCTGTACTCATTAGAAGTGAGCTCCTGTCCAGTATATTTGCCGCCGATTTTTTTTATTAATGTTGGTGTGCATGAGTGAAAGTTAAATGGTTGATTAGAATTCTGTGGTTGACAGAGTATCATCGCGGTTACTAGTTTGTAACAGACATCAGTCTAAATCAGGGACTTTCCTGATTCGATGTGGTAAATAAACAACAATTCTGTGAGAGTTACATTAACTAAAAGTGTGTTAATATATATTTTTGTATTACTGGCTAACTTAAGATTAATAATAATAATTATTGTTATTAATAATAATTATTATTATTATTAATAGCAATTAATAATATATCAGCTCATTTAAATCTCCATAGATGGAGCGAGGCTAAGTTATACTTCTTCTACGTGTTTATTTGTTCGCAGTTACGGCCAAACGCGTCTACAAATTTTTTAGTAATTTCGTTTGAAAGGAACACAATTTATAATTTAATTCCTTTTTATCCATTTTAAAATTTCAACCTCTCATATACTGCACGGTTACAAGGCGAGCGTTAGTGATGCGATTAGGAATATACAGCAGTCAGATCATTTACTCTTCTAACCAAACATTGAGGCTTATTAGTGGTGCGGTAGTCGTTTATAAAATAAAAAGTTGTACTAACCGATGTATAACCCTGGAGAGGACTACCATTCATAATGCTGCAGTAGGACTAACATTCATAATCTTGGAGTGGTGACTACCTTCCATTATCCTGGAGTGGTGACTACATTCTATAATCTTTGAGTGTTGCTTAAAATTCATAATCATAGAGTGATGACCACCATTCATAATCCTGGAGTGATGACTACAATTTATAATACTGGAGTGGTGACTACATTCTATAACCTTTGAGTGGTGACTAAAATTCATAATCCTGGAATGGTGACAACCATTCATAATCTTGTTGTGGTTACTAGCAATCATAATCCTGGAATGGTGACAACCATTCATAATCTTGTTGTGGTTACTAGCAATCATAATCCTGGAATGGTGACTACCATTCATAATCTTGGAGTGGTGACTATATTCTATAATCTTTGAGTGGTGACTAAAATTGATAATCATAGAGTGGCAACCACCTTTCATAATCCTGGAGTGGTGACTACCTTCTATAATTCTGGAGTGTTGACTAAAAATCATAATCCTGGAGTGGTGACTACCATTCGTAATCCTGGAGTGGTGACTACCATTCGTAATCCTGGAATGGTGAGTACCATTCATAATCCTGGAGTGGTGACTACCTTCCATTATCCTGGAGTGGTGACTACATTCTATAATCTTTGAGTGTTGCTTAAAATTCATAATCATAGAGTGATGACCACCATTCATAATCCTGGAGTGATGACTACAATTTATAATCCTGGAGTGGTGACTACATTATATAACCTATGAGTGGTGACTAAAATTCATAATCATAGAGTGGTGACAACCATTCATAATCTTGTTGTGGTTACTAGCAATCATAATCCTGGAATGGTGACTACCATTCATAATCTTGGAGTGGTGACTATATTCTATAATCTTTGAGTGGTGACTAAAATTGATAATCATAGATTGGCAACCACCTTTCATAATCCTGGAGTGGGGACTACCTTCTATAATCCTGGAGTGGTGACTAAAAATCATAATCCTGGAGTAGTGACTACCATTCGTAATCCTGGAGTGGTGACTACCATTCGTAATCCTGGAATGGTGAGTACCATTCATAATCCTGGAGTGGTGACTAACATTCAAAATCCTGGAGTGGTGACTACCATTCTTAATTCTGGAGTGGTGACTAACATTCATAATCCTGGAGTGGTGACTAAAGTTCATAATCCTGTATTGGTGACTTCCATTCGTAATCCTGGAATGGTGACTACCATTCTTATCCTGTCGTAGTGACTAACATTCATAATCCTGGAGAGGTGACTAACTTTCATACATCTGGAGTGGTGACTACCTTCCATAATCCTAGAGTGGTGGCTACCACACCAGGCTTATACATCGATAGGTACAGCATAATATTTACTTCCACTGTAATCTAAATAAATAGAAAATTGCAATTTAACGACCAACTCATTCATAAACCATTTAACTTTTATTAATTTCCTTTTGATATTTTGCTAAATTGTATTTTAGTAATTGTGATTTTACTCTAACCACTTGATCAATATCGTTAGTCTCACGTGTCACGTGACAGTATCCATAATGAATTTAAAAAAAAAAGAAGTTTTTGAAGACAGGAGGTCTAGTGTTCATTATAACTTTTAGTTAAAACTGTTTTGTCCCCATAGAGTCTCCACCATTGTGAGTACTTGTGTGGCAGAAGATTTGAGCGCAACTTAAGCAAAATCTACACTCGTCTCCATGTATCTTTTCGTAATATCTCTCTCTCTATTGTATCTTTCTTATCAGGAGTTTCAATTATATTCGACCCTGATATTATTAGATTATTCGTGGATTAGTTTTTTATTTATTTTATTTTGTTAATTTTCCTCTTCTTTTTATAAGGCGATGAGGACCGAGATGTTTTCGCCTTTAAACTGTTTCGAATTAATTTAAATATTTAACCTTGTCTGTAATAACTAACTGGAATATTTAATTAGTTACGTCCTGCGTTATTAATAGTAGGTCTAGTTTAACTGTACTCTAAATCATCTAAGTTTCACTGATTGATAATTTCCCCGGAATAACCAATTGTAACTTTTCACCGTTTCCCCAAATCACGGCCTAACCTTTAAACTGTGTAAACTCAACTTGTCAAGTAGTAGCAATACTTGGTGACGCCATGTTGCCAATGTTAGGCCAAGTTGTAATTAATATTGTTTCTAACTTGTCAACTACAGACACTTGTGGATAACTCTCCTAACAATGTATTAAGCAGTCTAACTAAACTAAAATAAGAGTTTGAGATTTCAATTTATTTTAAATAAAATGTTATTTCCTGTAATTAAATGTCACTTCATCATTTATATCAGTCTGTATTTTTTTTTGAGGTTATCTTCGACTTTGTACTAAGATCCACGCTTTCACGTAAAGCAATAAATATAAATGTTTTAATGAACAAATATTCGGGCTTTGACGTACGTTTATAAGTATTTGATTTTTGTTGTTATGAATAGGTAATTTGGTTTATTGATAACGATGTAGAAACTGATAAGATTATGACGTCATTACACGTTTGAAATGTTGTAATTTTAGCACAGTAGTCTATTAATGCAATTATTTAACCGAAAAACGATGTTCATTAATATTTTTTTTTGTAAAGTAGTTCTCTAGGAAGATACAATTTAGAGAAATATTTAGAAAATTATTTAACAAATCTGACGGTCTGTAGTTCCCAAATTATTCGACTCTGTTCCAATCTCCTCCAAACCCGTAAGGGAATTCACCTCGGTAACAGCTTTCGTCATCATAAACAAGGTGCAACTGTGTTAGGTGGGAGGACATCGAGTTATCCTGGAGAATCAGATGGCAAATTCCACCATCATCATCGTTCTACGCCGTTAATGTGCCGGCTCTATGTAAGTTAAAACTGAGCCGAAAAGGAGCAACAAAGATAATGGCAGGCGACACCTGGCCACGTGTTAAGCAAACGTATATTCAAAAAGGACCAAATTGACAGATAATTAAGTCTTAGGTCATGTTAATTCAAGAACAACTCAGACGTGGTGTAGTATTTTTAACTGGATACCCATTTCAGGAAACACATATCAACAGTGGCTTCTTTCAAGGATATCCAAGCTGTTTACTCTGCGAACAGGTCTCAGATTCTGGAAAACTAGTTATTTTCGATTGTAATATGCAAGAGTAACTATGTAGAAGGCGCTATATAATCCAGCAGTTAGGTTACATAGAAGACGAAAACATAGGTGTGAAGTTCCTAGATCGCACAAGAGGTCCAGCACTCTGACCGACCCATTCATGGAAACGAGGAGACTACATAATCTCAGTTTGACGTGATAGAGATTCATTCACCGTGGAATCCACACAAAGTAAATATAAATTTAAAATATATCCAATCTCTACTACTTTTTTTAGAATTCAAAAATATGCCAGTAATGATGAATACGGATTTTGAAATATTTGACAAGTGTAATTAACTTTTTTAAATATACATAACATGTCAAATATCTGTTTATTATTTAAACCGTTTCAGCCAATTTGGCTGAATCAATTGATACGTTACTATGCCAACATATTTTCAGAATTTAGAAACAGCTGATTCATTATAATAAAAAATGTGAAATTAGGTTAAACTACTGGTTCTATAAACGTTTAATATAATTATAAATAGTACACCCTGTGTGTTGAAACAATACAGTCCTATTGGTATTTTTCGTCCTTTTCTAAATAACGAAATATTCACACACAACTCTCAAATAGGAAAAGAAATCATTAAATTATAAGTATGACAATTCTGAACCACATCTCGTTCTATATAATCAAAGTTTTCTTTGTATTACTTTAAGTAATTAATTATCAAATAATACCCGAGAGTCAAGTAAACAATAATAATTTAGCTCAAGTTTCAATCCTTTGGGTCAAGTTGTTTAGTTGTAACATAATTTCAAAGCCGACAATTGGAGTAATTAAGAAGTTTGATGAATTATTTTTGTAAATACGTTGACTAAGAAACCTACGTTTGTCACTTAAGATGATTTTGTTATCAAGTTTGTAACAAGTACGTTAACAAACAAAGCTTCTGTGTTTTGGATGCGATTGCTTCTTCCGTAAAAATAAATAAATAATAAAACTAAAACATAAATTCTGTAGTGAGTTAAATCTCTACCCTCTCGTTAATGTCTCCTATGAATAAGCTTTATACATGCAATTGCATTTATTGGTATTATGTAATTACTTCTATACATGATAGTATTGATTCCATTCTAGAATGAAATAATATTACTTAACCTTCGGTAATTTATAAATTAATATTAACCAGTATTATCATGAATATTGAGATCTTGAAAATAATTAAGACAACATTTTTTTTGGTTACGCTACAGTCTTGTTAAAGCTTTGTATAGTTTTACTTGTTCTTCAAATATTTTAATGCAGTATTAATATTTTTTTAAATATATTGTACAGGGGTCAGGTTTAATATAGCCTATAAATTAAGGAAATAACCCTATTAGAACGTCTATTTCAATCATATGCTTAGAAATATGCTATCAACGTTTCGTCTACTTAAAGATATCTATATGTTCTGCACATAACATATTAATAATGTTTACCAAAACACATAAAAAACACAGTAGTAAACTCTTAACGTATAAAGAAATAATACGATTTGAAGTGAATCAATCCTGCAAAAAAAAATTATAGTTTTACTGCGGTTTATAAGATCAGTTTTTTCCAGGAAAAAGACTGTTGTTATAGAAGTTGTGTTATTTGGTTCTTATATAATTTTTAATTTAGTTTTTTCGTTCAATAAATAAATTTTAACTTTTGAGGTATCACCAAAGTTTCAATTTATTTGGAAGATGAACAAAATTTATTATAATACATTTAATTTACAAAATGGTGGTTTATTTATTTAATACATATATTTCCAATTCTATCAAACAAATATTGAAGACATACATGTTAAAGTACAAAGGGAATTATAAATTATAAATTTCTACTCCATCGGTCAAGTTGTTTAGTGGTAACTAAATCTCAAAGTTTACATTGACAATTTTTATACAAATTCCGACCATTAGTCTATGAACGGATAATGATTAAATTTTGAAAAAAAAGTTTTTTTTAAAATATATAATGAGGTAAAATATTGTCAGGAGTTCTTAAAATCTGGGAAAAAAATCTAAGAGACTCCAACTTTGTTTTAAAATTAAGCGTTTTGAAAGTATTCTAGTAAACAAGAACTATTTTAAATTTGAATATTTTTTATTTTTTTTTAATTTTGCCTTTGTTGTTTCAAATTACTGATCTTCATCGATCTAATTTTCTGTATAATTCAATATAAAAGAATTGTAAAAAAAAAAAAAATGACGTATTTCAAAAACGGAGTGATTTTTTAAATCTAAAAATATGTAACATTTTGTTTCTGATTTTTTAAAAAACAATATTCCCTATTATGTAAACAAAAATATTGATGTTCTGAAACCGTAAAAAAATAACTTTTAAACATAGCACCATGAGAAACAATAATTACAAATATATTTTTTATTGATTTCGTCTTACTCTAGTACCCCCATAGTTATGATAGACTCGGTGCAAACCTTGGTGAAGGATAAATGACATAATTATATTTGTGTAAGTGTTGGGGTGTATATAGGGTGAGGGTGAAACATGATTACCACGCATTTTTCTAGAGGAAGAGTAGCGCTCAATGACTCAACATTTTACAGTTTAATGTGTTTAAGGGGCTTTACTGAATGATTAAATTTACATCAAAATCTCATTATGTGTAAGATGAATATATTGGAAATTATAGAAATAGAACCTCAATAATTAAAGTTGATATTAGGAGTGTATTTTTGTTTTAATTCAAAAATATATTTATTTTGTATCGCAAATTTCGACAATTCCCGAAAGTATAACAAGGCTAAACTTTAATCAACATTGTTGAAAAATAACCTGTTTTGTAACAGTAGTCCACGTTAAACATGAATGTTAAAAAAAAAAATGAAAATAAATAAAGTATGAAAAATAGTAAAGTAAATGAATATTACTCAACTCGCAGAATGTTACTTTGTTACAAAGTTAATTACGTCACAATTAAAACCAGTCCCTTAGAAGTCATCATCACTAAAGTAAATTCATCTTAATGAAAACAATAAAATTCCCTGAGTCACGGCATTTTATCTGAGTTTATTTTTGACGTCATTAATGTCATGTACAAATCTCTAATATACGTAAATAATGAGGATTAATCTAACTTTTACTAAAAGTAGCTTAGCATCTAACTGATATTAATTTAGGAACATTTATTTTACCAAGGGTAAAATTTAACAAAACAAGAAAAGGACATTTTAAATTCAGAGTGCAATAACATATTTCTAAATTATCAGTTTTTCGGCATACTTAAAACTCTGTTACTATATTTACATTAATTTTTTTCTTGATAAAATTTAAAAAATAGGATAACACACTTTATTAGGTTACGTAAAATATAAGAACTAATAACAGTCAAATAAAATGTTTAATGAATAAATGTTTACAATAAAATGATAATTTACAACGAAATAAAAGGATTAAGGTAAATAAATATCAAACATTATATATATATATATATATATATATATATATATATATATATATATATTAGTAAAACATATAACTGAAACTTAAGCTTAAAAACAATTACCAATACATTTCTTTAAAAAGTAAAATCCCACAAGTAAGTAAAGCTGTTTTGAAACAGTCCATGTTATTATTTTTACTAGTTTTTAAACTTTAGGGATGTTTATTTTAAACATACATGATGCACTTAA
The DNA here is from genome assembly GCA_963513935.1 of Aphrophora alni. Taxonomy (NCBI): domain Eukaryota; kingdom Metazoa; phylum Arthropoda; class Insecta; order Hemiptera; family Aphrophoridae; genus Aphrophora; species Aphrophora alni. The sequence continues at coordinate 87,000,038 of OY740774.1, read as the reverse complement.
GATTTACAAACAACAAACTATTGTAAATGTAATATAAACAATACATTATTTCTCAATAATAATAATTATTATTTATTTATTTTTGTATCCCAATAAATTTTCAAGTGACTAAAAAACTCTTTTCATATGTATTTATTTCTAATGCACGCGAAAATAAAATAAAGTCAATACGATACATTAAATATAAGTCTAAGAATTTCTGGATTGTTGGGGTGGATGGACACAGACAATGATACAATTGGGCGTTGTCAGTCAAACACGTTGATTGAATGATCATAGTGTGATGAACACTTTGTTACGCCTTCATTATTAATAACACAACTACCAGTATTTAGTTGCATGTTGTGTTGCCTATCTTCTACGGTGTTAAGGACTGACACGCCTGTAATATATAATTTATTTAAGAAATTTAAACGATTATAGTGTAGGTTATTTTAGTCATATCATCTTAAGGAATCAACGCCGAATGAAGTAAGTTGTGTTAGCTGGTTTAGGTTAGGATCTATTTTGTTTATTCAATTTTTGTTTTAGTTACCTAGTGTATAATTTCGTTTCAACTCGATGTTTGTTTTGCTTCTGTTAGTGTGTAGTTCTGTTTATTTGTAATTCCTGATTACGTTTAAATAAAGTCATAAACTAAAAGGGTCTTATAAGAATAGCTTTCTTAGATTTCTATTTCTAGGTATAATTTCCCCTCAGGGCTCATTTCTGTGAGTTAGGATTTAACAATCCTAACAGACCCTAACTGGATCTATATTTTTTTATATAGGTTAGATATATTTTTCATGTTTCTTTTCAGATCTTTGACCAACTCTTGTTCTTTACACACCCTGACGCTTTTAGAGTATTCGAGGGCTAGGAGTCATTATTTTGTAATTTCTTTTATTTATACGAAAATAAAGACCGAGAAGTTTTACGTCTTTAAAATAAAAACAACTTAGAAAACAGTTTCAATTTAAAAAATAGTCCTACGCTGTTAGTGTGACCTTGTCGTGTTAGGTATATTAATAATAAAAGTTGATCAATACCGTCGAAACGTCTTGTATTACTTTTTGCATACACAAAAGATAACAAATATCTGAATAAACTATATACATATAGCTTTTTATAAAAATGTATTTGCTTATCTTCTGTGTTCAGGTAGCTAATTGGTTTAAGTCGTCACTTCTAATGAGTTTATTCAGGTCACAATGTTTAAGATACTGAAATTAATTTCTTCCACTCTGTAGAGGAGAGGTGGTAATATGGCCCCTGCATATTATATGGCCCCCCTTCGTATTTTAAAACCAATGTGCAGAAATAAAGTGGTGAATGCTGGAACTAGCTCACTAGTATACCAACTGGCCGGTAGGATTGCTGGAAACCATTCGGTCCAGTTTCTGAGTAGTTGTGAAGTGAATTGTGTTTTCGTGATTTTCAAAACTTCGTAAGGTATATACACTCTTATTGATTTTAACCTACTATAACTGATAAAACCTTAGTTCTAAATACCACGGATATGTTTTTGAGGTTGTTGCCAACAGTTTAACACAGACTAGAAAGTTCTGGGGTTTTCAGTTTTTAACCTATAATCCCATTTTTTCAACATGGTCATGTCTGCAATATGCCCCCTTTTAGGTGATTGTAATATAGACCCCGGGGTCCATACTACAAGCAGTTTCAATATTTGTGGGTATTAGTTTTTTCAAATACCTAGAGCCAGTTTGTCATCGAAACAAACAGGCCGGAAGAAGGCAAATATGGGATAAGAATAAGATAAAAGAAGCAGTATCAGCTGTGATTGAAAAAAAATGGCTGTCAAAAAGGCTTCAAAACATTTTGAGGAGAAGAAGACAACCTTGCGAAGATATGTGTAAGAGGCTAGTACATCTCACGCAGCAGAGGTCACTACAAAGAAACTAGGAACTCATGAAAGCAGACCTGTTGGACCTTACGGTAGAGCGCCCCTTATTGGAAAGCCGTACCTCCGATGTACCACAGGAGTAAACTCTGTGAATGGATTCTGGATCAAAGGTATTTACCCCCTGGAAAGGAATATATTTCAAGACCATGAATTCATTGCTGGAGAGGTAAGAAAGCTAGAAGATTCCCTGACAAAAAAGGAAGCTGCTGCCAGTCTTCTTGCTCGTGGCCGTGGACGTGGCTGTGGGAGAGGCTTAACAACAAGTTTCAATAGAAATTTGACGTTTGGTGAGCCCCAGCCATCTTGTTCTCGACTTCAAGCTTTCGCTTCAGAACAAGCAACGACGTCTGACTTAACCCAGAACGACAATGCAAGAAAAACAAAGAAGAATAATCCCAAACACCAACCCCAAGCTGACAGCAGTGACGATGACGATGACGGGATGCAGCTCTCTATTTACTCTGGTGAATCACTTATTGACCTCCCAGTGGTCATGTCTCTTTTGCGATAAGTTCTTCAGTAACATCCGCGGGGAATTATGAGTTCAATGCCTAATGTGTTCTCTTTGGGCTCATAGTGAATGTGCAGGGGCAGAGAATGAGGAGTATATCTGCGATTTCTGTCCATAGTTCCCCCCCCCCCATTCAATGTAATTTACAATTTCATTTTTTATATCTCTACTGTATCTACTTGTACTTATGTATTATAAACATTTTTTGTCACAAAGCTATTCTAATAATTTTATTCTCCAATATTTCCTTACATTAATAAGGGGTCCATATTACAAACACCATGGGGGCCATATTAACTGCACATCCCATTTTTTAAAGAATGACTCAACTTTTGAAAATCGAATGAAAAAATAAATAAAATTAAGTTTTAAACGCCTCAACTTATTACAAAGTTTCCAGTAACTAACACCCCATTGTAACTATGCTAATCACCTCTATTTTAGAATAATTGTATAATAATAAAAAAAAATGGGGGTCCATATTACCACCTTTTAGTAATATGGAGATATAGTCCACTTAAATTAAACCGTGGATGATATGATTGGAAATGGACGAGGTTAGTTAGAATTAAATTAAAGTTAAATTAGGTTTTGTTTTATAACGCAGGGTAAGTCCTCATGGGCCTGTCTGTGGGAAGTGCCGGACTCCTACCTGCTAAAAGACCTACTCTCTCAAGAGATTGAAGATGTTGCGTCTACTCCAGGAGCGTCAATAGACATTACTTCAAAGTGGGACCGGTCAACCATTGATCGTAAGTTCTTTCTTTTCTACACTATTAGTTTATAAGATTTATTTCTCAATATTTTACTAACAATGTCATTCATAATCTCCACTTCTTAACCGACTATAAAATAATTTAGATTATGTTGGATAAGATTGATCCCGTTAAGTTATTTAATTAGGTGAAGAAAAAAACGAAAAAAAAAAAATAATAATAAAAACGAGGGGAATAATATTAACATATATTTCAATGTATTTTTATTTGCAATTTAAAAAAAGTAAATGATTAAAATCTTAATATCTTACAACGTTTCAATTTCACACAAACAGTGATAAAATAACTCTTTATTACTTTCAACTAATTATAAATGTACGTTGAATAACCGTATTTAAATTAATTATATTTCTATGAACACAACATGTGATATAACAATAATGACCTGCTATAATAATAGTTATATTTAACTAAATACTGATAAAAGTAACGTTTTTTTTGAATTAATAAACTAATGTTTTATTAATCGAGTTATCAAAATTACTTTAAACACATGACTATAAAAGCCTATCTAGTGACAGTACATTTCCCTGAGTCACGCTGTTTTATTCATTAATGTCATAAACAATACAAGTTTAGTAATGAGGATTAATCTAGCTTCAATAAAGGTTGGTTCGTTCCTAACTGATATTAATTTAGTAAAATATAATGTCGAAGGAAGCTGTGCTAGTTTCCTAATAACAACAACTAAAAATTTTGTATTTAGAGTAAAAAAGTATATTTAGAACTTTAAATTTGTTAACTTACCTACAAAATGTTTTCATACTCATATTTATTTGTTGTGTGTGACTATAAGATGAATATCAGCACATGTAAATAGGCTACATTAAATATAAGTACAACAAAACATTCAATTAAACATATTAATATTTAAAAATCATAAATAAATATAAAACTTTAAATATATACATATAGGCAAGATCTATAACTTTTCCATGTAGTCTTTGGTTAGAAATTTCGGTTTCCTCCTTTCTATTGGGTAGCTCTTGACCATTTCTTGTTCTTATCCGACTCGGACACGATTAGAGTATTTGAGTTGTGGGGATCATTATGTTATCTTATTTTTTGTAAGTTGATGAGAATCGAGAGTTTTTACATTTTAAACAAAAAGAAAAGTAATGTTAAAATATAAATAAATTACTTTACAAGGAGTACCTGAATCCATTACTTGTAGACGAGCAGTAACTCTATTAGGTAGCCACCACAAATAATATATTGTCCTTCTTCATAATATATCAATTTTAAAATTTATACGAAATTACCCTTATCGTAATAATTACAATAATGTCGACGTCCTTAGTTCATTTTCCGTTTTGAAAATTTCCTGGGTGGTGGGGGTAGATGGACAGACAGTAAGGTAGGGGGCCCAAATTTCGTCCTGCTCCCTAATTCCGTCCCCCTCTCTTTCTCGGCAAGTTGGGTTGGTAAGACTGTAGCAGCGGTACGGCGTGTAGGAGACACGCCATTTCAGGCTACTGAGAGCGTTTAGTGAATACTGCTGTGTTTTTGTCCGCTGTACAAAGGATTTCCTGTTTTTAGAAGAAATGACTTCTTGCAACCTTTTCTGAATCATCTTGTTGTTATTAGGGTAAACACATTTCATAAATAATAATTGATTCATTCCTTTATACGTACATGGTAGCTTATAGTAATATGTTAGTTTAAAGTAATTTGTCAGCGTGGGTTGTTGTAGAGGCCGCCATATTGAGGAAGTAGTCGTTCCTAATTTCGCCCCCCTTATAGTTCCTAATTTCGTCTAGGGGACGAAATTAGGAACTAAGTAGTTTCATTTTTACAAATGACCCAGGAAAGCGTGGGATAGAGAAGCGATGATCCAGGCCTATTGGAAGGATTTTCAAAGAGCTCTGCGGTAATCCATCCAGTTTCGTGGACGGCTCCAATGGTGCCGGGGGGGGGGCGCTCCGTCCAATAGGCCTTTGCCAAGAAAAATTCTCCTACTCGTAAGAGACATTCATCGTCATTGCCTAAGACCCCTGCAACCAATTCTAATCCATCAACAAACTCTTCATCTTCATCTGTGACCCCGCAACAAGACAAGGCTCGTAAGAGACTTGAGTCGTCATTGCCTAAGAAAATTAAACTAACTGCATCCAAGAAGAAAAATGAATCATCAAGTGACAGTGACAATGATTACGTGTCCACCGACAATGAGGATAGTGATAATGATGACGCTCAATGTCCTGTCTGTGGAAAGAAGTATCCGTCCAACAAATCCGGTGAAAAATGGATTTGTTGCATAAAATGTTTTCAGTGGCACCACGAAAATTGCAATCAAACCAAAGACCTAATTAAATTTATTTGTGATATTTGTTTGGATGGCTAAATTAATAAGTTATTTATATTTATAATTCATTTTATATTAACTACGATCTGTTTATACTTAATAAATAATCATTTAATTTCATATATAACCACTGGAACTGTCTAATAATCACCTTTCCTCACAACACTTAAGGGGGACGGAATTAGGAACACTTTCTTTGACAAATGATTTATATGGAGATTTAGAATTAAATTTATATTATAATGTATATTAAATATTTCGATTTCAGAGATAGATAGTCTAGTAAGCAATTGACTATGAAATACGTACACAAAATTTGAGGTTGATGTTACATTTCATTTGGCCCCCAAAACTCAAAATATGACTAGGGGACGAAATTTGGGCCCCCTACCTTAACACAAAGGGGCGTCGACGGTCAGACCTTAATACGTTGATTGCATGATCATAATGTAAAGAGCAAATTGCTACGCCTTCATTATTCATAACGCAACTTACAGTAACGACTTGCTTGATGTGCTACCTATCATATACGGTGGTAGGGACTGACACGTCTTAATATATCATTAATATTATGCACCTTCAATTAGCAAATACACTATAATAACTTCTGTAGATATACTTATTATATTAATAAAAAATGCGTTTAAAATTATATTGGTCTAGTATTTAAATATGGGATATGTTTTGTGAATATTTAGTATTGTAGTTTTTGTAATCTGGAACGTTTTGCTACTCAAAATGAGCGTATATTAAAAACATAGGATTTAGGAAACCATCTAAAGGATTATACTGTAGCCGTGTAATATACTTAGCTTAAGATATATCCTCTTCCAAACACATCTTAAAATGAACAAAGGAAGCTCGCCTCTTATGAAACACGATTTTGTAATGAAGTAACCCAGTAAAAGATATCCCAGGTTTACATTTGATAATTACCCGTTCAATTTTTATTATTAATGATTGAGTTTTTGATTTAATTAATGAGCGTATTATCTCGTTTAAAGTAGACGTTAGTTATATTTTGTGTTAGAGTAGGCCTACAGTTCTGTTGACTTTTTTTCAGGTCATGTTTGTATAAAGTTACATACAATAATTCTCATAAGGGTTCTTTTATTAGTTTGAAGTATAGTTACCGATTCATGTTTAAAGTGTTTATAACAAAAATTGATCCATGCTATCGGGACGTTTTGTGTTACTCTTAGGACACGCAGACAATGGTAAATGTTCCAACAATATCATTGGTGTTTTTTTTTTTATAATATATTTCAACGACGTTTCGTGTTATGGTAACAATTTTAATGACGTCATTTACAGTTCAAAAGTGTGTCTGATCAAATACAGGACGGATGGTTTAAGCTGCTATATTTAGTTTTATTCCAACATGTGGTAAGATAGAGCAAGGGCCACTTTAAATAAACGGTGATTGACATGAGTGGAATTGTAGGATATGCTATATCGGTAAACGATATTTGAATGCTCTTAAGATTTTAAGCTATACAATTTAACACGTCACTCCTCTTAAGAGCGACATTAATGTTATTGATTTGAATCCCTTTCAATACAAGGGATTTTTTTGCATTTTAAATTTCGACCTCTCTTTATTTAGACGAAGGTGCTCTTAGTTAAACAATCGTTGAGATGACTGGATATTGATGAGGTTGGTTAGTAAGTAAATAAGTGCTTTATTGCCATATACATATATATTATAGAGGTTTGGCAAAATGCGTATTTATGCACTCGTCCCTTGTGGACTTAGGAGAGTCCGACTAATTAAATGCAATGGGCAAAAGTCAGAAATTTCATATGTACGTAAATTACAATTTTACTAAAGATACAAATTGTGACATATTTTACCTAAAATAATTTCAATTTCATTAAAAAAAGCTCAATATAATAATAATAAGTAACCAATAATAACAAATAATTACAATTAAACAAGAATATATAACCTTGAAAACTACAAAAAGACAACTTATTGCAATAAACTTCTAACAAACCCAATGAACTTGTATCACAAACTATTATATTTGTTGTTATTGTTAATAAAATTATACTTTTGTAATTGTTACAATATCTTTATTACATGTACAATCTACAGACAAGGCTGTTGCCTACGACCTGCTTACACCCATCTTGCCTCCAGACTCTGCAGTGTCGTCCACCTAATCTTATCTCAAATACAATCATAACATCTCTCTTATTATTATTAAAAATTAAATTAACAACACTTTTAAACTTCTTTGTCTTTACATTACAAAACAATTTAATTACTTAAATAAAATTAATTCCTTGTATATCTATCTTAATTAATAACAAAATATTCATAACTTAATCTTTTTTCATTTATTACTTATTATCTAACTTTTTATTCCTGAGGATATCTTTTAGTAGTATTAACCACTCTGCCATATTTAGTTGTATATTTGTGTGGGTCTGTTACAGAAGTGTCTTCTGTACTAGTTGACGGTATGGGCAATTGTTTACTTAGACTATTTTGATTATTTAATTCATTGTAATTATCAGAATGATTATTAATGCCATGTTCTGTATTTATTGTATTGTCTGGTGAAATATGAATAGTATTACGTCTGTATGAATTTCCATTTTGATCTTGGATCGTAAAGGATCTGGTTTGTTCACATTTATTTACAATTCTACCTGGACACCACAATGATTTGGGATTTCTTTTAAACCATACATTATTGCCACTAGAAAAGTTTTCCTTCATATCCTTAGCTCTAACATCATGATGTTGTTTCATAATACTTTTGTTTTTTATCATTTTTTGTCTATCTTTCTTAAAATTAATTTTAGGTTTCAGATGGTTTATGTGTCTAGGTATAGTGGTTCTTAAAGACCTTGACATTAATAATTGAGCAGGCGAACTTAAATTTTGTCTTGGAGTATTTCTAAATTCTAAAAGCGCAAGATAGGGGTCCTGCTTAGAATCTAAACATTTTCTAAAAATATTTTTGATGACTTTAACAGCCGACTCCGCCATTCCATTAGACTTTGGATGGTGGGGGCTAGAAGTTATATGATTAAAATTCCATTCTTTCATAAATTTTTTAAATTCATCGGACATATAATAAGTTGCATTATCCGAATAGAAATTTAATGGTATGCCATGACGTGAAAAGAATGATTTAAGTTTATCAATTATTGTTGTACTAGTACAATTAGATATGTGGGAAACTTCTATAAAGTATGAAAAGTAATCTACTACCACTATGAAATATTTTTTGTTTAGCTCAAAAATATCACAACCTACATTTTGCCATGGTATTTCAGGTACTTTATGACATATTAATGGTTCATTTGATTTGTTTCTTTTGTATCTAGCACATGTTTGACAACATTTTACAAAATTTTCAATATCATTTGACATGTTGGGCCAAAATAGAATATTTCTTATTCTAGACTTACATCTTGAAATGCCACTGTGTCCTAAATGTATTTTGTTTAACATTGATAATCTTAATGTTTTAGGAACAACAATTGCGTTATTTTTAAATATGATTTTATCTATTATACATAATTGGGATTGCAATTCAAAATAAGGTTGAATCTCAATCTCTACGTCTTTTTTATATTTAGGCCAACCATTTTGAATATATTTTTTTAATTTACACATTACTGCATCTTTCATGGTTTCTTGTTTAATATTTAGTTTGTTGGTCTCAGTAATAGGCATATTGCTAATTAAAAGATTTACCTGAACTTCAATTACCTCATCAAAAGGATCTATTTCTTTAGAAGCTATATTACATGTTCTGGATAGAGTATCCGCCAAAAATAGGTATTTACCGGGTATATATGTAACTTTTAAATTATAAGGTTGTAATCTTAGTAACATTCTTTGCAGCCTTATTGGAACATCACATAAAGGTTTTTTAAAAATTGGTATCAATGGTTTGTGATCTGTTTCTACTAGTACATTAATACTACCATATACATATTGTTTAAAACGTTCACAACCAAATACAATACTTAACAACTCTTTTTCTATTTGAGAATATCTCGTTTGTACGCTTGTTAGTGCTTTTGAAGCATAAGCCACTACTTTTCCATTTTGTAATAATACTGCACCTAAACCAAATTGAGATGCATCGACTGATAACGTACTCTGTTTATTGGGATAAAAATATGTTAGTACAGGCGCTTCTGTAATATATTTCTTGAGTTTCACATATAAATTCTCCAAAGTTTTATTCCAGACAAAAACATTATCTTTTTTTAATAAATCTCTAAACGGTTTAGTTAATTCTGAATAATTGGGTATGAATTTCGAAACGTAATTTACCATACCTAAAATACGTTCAAGAGCCCTTGCATCTCTTGGTGAAGGCATATCAACAATCGCTTTTATCTTATTTTGATCTATTTCGATACCTTTAGCACTAAATTTATGACCTAAAAATGTTACTTCTTTAGCATTAAAAATACATTTGTCTTTGTTAAATTTAATTCCAGAGTCTTTAGCTCTATCTAACACTAGCTTCACTCTATTATTTAATTCTTCTATAGTATCAGCATGTATTAAAATATCGTCTATATATAAAATTACACCTGGTATTTCATCAAAGGTTTGTAACATAATTTTATAAAAAATTTCACTTGAGCAATTTAGACCAAAAGGCAATCGTTTAAAAATATATCTTCCAAAAGGAGTTTGAAATGCACATAATTTAGCACTTTCTTTTTCTAAAGGTAACATCCAAAAACCTGCACTTGCATCTAACTTAGTAAAATACTTAGCATTTGTAAGCTTTGAAGAGAGTTCTTCAAAAGTTGGAAATTGTATATGAGACCTTTTGATTGCATTGTTCAAATGAAATGGATCTAAGCAAATTCTTAAATCTCCATTTTTCTTTTCTACAATAACAATTTGATTAAGCCATTCTGTTGGTTCATTAATCTCTTTTATAATGTCTAATTTAACTAATCTTTTTAGTTCTGCTTTTAATTTATCATATAATAAAACTGGCATTTTACGAGATGGACTTACAACTGGTATTGTGTTGTCTTTTAATTGTAATTTTACTTCAATTGGTATTTTACCGATTCCTTCGTCAAATAATTGCTTATATTTCTCACACTTAAAAATCTCTACAGTTTCAATTTTTTTTATGAGATCTAATTCAATACAAGATTTTAAACCAAGTATATTAGAACAATTAATATTTGCAACATAAAATATTAATTTATGCACTTCTGTTTTACCCTTTACTTGACAATTAACACTACATGTGCCTAATATAGGAACACAATTTTTTGTAAAAGACGTTACTGATGTGTTTGTCTTTTTTATAAATTTATGGTTAATTTTAAGTTCTTTAAATGATTTAATTGATAAAATATTAATTTGTGCCCCTGTATCTAATTTTAGTAGGCATTCTTTTCCATTAATAACTAATTTCTCATACCATTGTTCTACTTCAGAATTTTGATTACTATTTATATTTACTATATCTATAATAAAGTTTAAACTAGGATCACTTATTGATGCTAGACTATTAAATTTTTGAGTATTGTCTAGAGTACTTACTAATTTGCGATTATATCTACACATATTGGCAAAATGATTCGCTTTTCCGCACTTATTACATTTTTTTCCAAAAGCAAAACATTCACCAAACTTATGTTTGTAACCACATTTACCGCAAGAAGTTTGTATAACACGATTATGTCGTTTAACTTGTACATCTGTTGTTTGCTTCTGTTGAAACGACGATTTAGGCCTATGTTTACTTTTGACCTGTCCTTGTTTGAAGTTACTATCGCTGCTTGACTTTGATAATAAATAATGTTTCTTAGTTTTGTTGATAGAGTCTATATCGGTTGATGACGTACCCGTTTCAGTTTTAATATCTAGATGGCGTGCTCTTCTATGAGCCATTTCCTTTGTTTTACAAATTTCCAAGGCTGATTTTATATCGATATTTTTTGTCTTTAGTAATATTTCTTTTGCTGATGAATCTGTAATTCCACTAATGAAAATATCTGTTACCAGACTGTCCCTTAAATTTCCAAATTCACATGTAGAACTTAAATTTCTAAGTATAGCCATATATTGTTCAAATGATTCATTATGTAACTGTTTCCGGTTGAAAAAAATATGTCTTTCATACGTCACGTTGTTTAACGGAAGAAAGTATTCATCGAATACTGTTATGACATGTTCAAACACTTTTGCACTTTCCTTTGTTAAATTAAAAGAATTAAAAATTTCAACACCCTGATCACCCATTGAATGTAATAATAACGCAATTTTACGTTTATCTTGTACATTTTCAGTTAAAAAAGCGTCACAATATAGATTAAATTTATGTTTAAACTTTGTCCAATTTTCAGTCAAGTTTCCTTCAAATGACATTTGACTAGGAATATTAGAGTGATAATCCATTTTAAAAAATATGTCTTTTGCTTCAGGAATATCTAATTCTTGTTGTTGTAATTTAGCCATATAGACTAACACTAACGATTTATAAATTTAGCTTTGCACTTTTTTAGGCTTACGTGTCTATACTAAAACTTACCGACAATCGGCCAGCTGTTCACATGTCTTATATAATAATGCTTTTTAAGGTAGGCATTTTATAATTAATAATCACTTCACTTGTTCACCACTGCCACCATGTTACATTTGTTGTTATTGTTAATAAAATTATACTTTTGTAATTGTTACAATATCTTTATTACATGTACAATCTACAGACAAGGCTGTTGCCTACGACCTGCTTACACCCGTCTTGCCTCCAGACTCTGCAGTGTCGTCCACCTAATCTTATCTCAAATACAATCATAACACAAACCATAATAATCCTGAACATAATAGAAAGTTTTTAGTTTCAGCCAGTTACTGACTTAATTTGAAATTCATTAAACTTGTCCAAGCCTCCTCAGGTAATTTTTTTTTTAAATTTTATTTGTATACATAAATGGCTATTGTTAATTTTTTGAAGCCTTACAGGTATTCGATCTATAAGATATTTATTTCTAGTACTGTAACTATGGATCTCTTTCCTGAGAGTTTAACTCTTAAGATTTTCCTTGACATTTAGTAAACAATAGTAAATAAACTGAGTAATGTCATTATTTGAAATTCTTTAAATATGGGCAAACAGCTATCTCTTTCTGGAATATTCTTTACAGTACCTAACTCTTTTTGAACTACTGCTGTTGCCCCATAGTGTTAAGTGTGAATGGCAAAATTAAATGGTTGAAAATACATTAAAATGAAAGTAGATTAAGTGAAGTAATGGCTGGGGGTTTTTTTATTAATAAATATTTCAATATATATATTTATTTGGAAATTCGTAAGAAGAAAAATATGTAAATATTTTAATATTATATAAAGTTTAATTTGATACAATCAGTGATAATATCTTCCATTATAACTCTTAAACGAATATAAATTGAAGTAGAATAGTGGTTTATATGTTCATTAGATTTCTAGATAATATACAGCGTCTATTATAACATTAACTATCTGCTATTCCTGTTGTTATATTTAATTAAATGTTGCTAAAAATAACAATAAATATAAAAAATATCAACTTTTGTTACAATAATCTAAAGCGTACTATTTATACAATATACGTGTGTATCCAAATTTTATGTTTATATTTATGAAACTAAAGTAAGTTCTTATTGTAATATTTTTCGTTGTACGTATAAGTTGCATAACGGTAGATTCGTAAATATTATTAGTATAATGTATTAGGAAAATTGTCATAATTTGAATTTATTAATATATTACACGACGTTTTGAGAGTTTAGATCAACTCTCGTTTTGGAGTGATAAATATAGAAATTTTAAAGCGAGAAAAGGATAAACATGGTTATTTTATTATATGAGAATCAAAATCCACTCATTAAGAAAGTAATTCAGAGCTTACGCTAGACCTGAGCAATAAAACAATTACGACTGTAAACAAATATGATAAGAAAAATCACTCATCAACAAAACATCATACAACACACTTACACAAAGAAAATAACCACGATTCTTTAATATATTGTCAATACACTAGACAATTCTCGTTTTGAAGTGATAAACTACGAACATGGAAAATATGTGAAGGGTAAAACTAGAAACTAATGTAAAAAATGTTATTTAATGAATAAACCCAAGACTGGAGTTATCCCTGAGTATACAAAACAGCTAGAAAATATACAAACCTAATCAGGAATACCACAGAGCTACATTCTAATATAAGAAACAGCAAACACGAAAGCTAGACGGAGCATACACTAGTCACCTTAGAACAAAATTGGTGTGCTCCAACAGGGTTGTGGTTTTTCTGAGTGAATAACATATTATTCTATGAGACTGAAATATTTAAAGTCACTCCTTGCGGAGAATTAACCGGGAAAATGTGAAGTAGCGACGTTGTAAATATTTAATTAAATTGGTATTAAAAGAAAGCCATAAAATGTTTTGTTTCAATTCAGGGTTGGATGATAAGATTGTTCGTTTACTTTATATATTAAAAAACATTACTTTTCCTTTGTGTATATTTTTTAAGATGAATAATAAGCCATGCTTAATTATTTGATTTCTCTTTTGCTGGCCTTAATTGTAACATATTAAAATTTATTACAAATACTTTAAATTCAATATTCATTGTGTTTATTACTGAATAATTAAAAAAAATATTTTAATATCCCTTGAAAGTTTTGTGAATAAAATAGTTTATTAACAAAAATATACTTTTATTAATAAAATTATAACTTGATTCCTAGGTTTATTTGTTTTGTTTTTTAATTACAAATAATTTTATTTTGTAGATGATAAAGGATAAAACTATGTAACGTTTAGTTGGTTGTCTTTATATAACTCAACAGGTGGAAATAAAAAAGTTGTTTTAACAAAAACAGTGGTAATATGATATTTAATGAAACTATAGGACAATTTAAAATACTGTATATATATATACATATATATATATATATATATATATATATAATTTACGTCTACTGTTTCTACTTTACACTTAACTAATATATATTTGAATATTTGATATAGCTGACATTATCAAATTCAGTTTTACACAAAACACAAACAGTTTTACAAATGTGATTGCAAACAGAGAGAAAGAGAGGGAGTTGAAAGCAACAAATGAAGATTTATTGTGAAGAGAATTGTTTCAAAAGGATGATTAAAATTAATGGTTTTGTGGCTGTTAATACTGGTACATTCAATAAGGCTTAGTAACATTTAGCTGTACATCTTTGATTACTTGCTTTGGAATTAAAATCAAATTGAACATTAATTAACTAATAAAACTTTCTCTCATGGTATATTCAACTCTTTAGCTCACGATTTGGAAGAGGAGTACTTTAAAAAAAGTGTTTTAAGTTGGAAAAAGTTATAAAATTTTATATTTAAAAAATAAAACCTTTTTCGTTTCTGAAAATAAGAAAATATTTCATTTCAAAATAACACTAATAATTATGTGGGGTAATTTTTGTCACAAAAATGAAGAGTTGTACAAAATAAAAAAAATATCCAGCTTAACATAGACATATTTTTGTTTTTCATATTTTAAACATTGATTACGCTCATATTGAGAAAAAAACTTATAGTTATACTACAGAAAATGATGACATATAGATTTTAAAACAATTAGGAGAGACAACCAGTCGGAAGAAAATTTATAAGCTCAACTAAAATACATTAATAATTAAAATTACTGTATATCAAAATTTATCTAAATATTGGTGATTACTTAATGGTCATATGATAATAATTAGCAACGAGATTTACTATTACGTGTATTTGAGTAAAACTTGTGATTTTATATTAGTAAATTCTATTGCTTGTATGTACATACAATTTAGCGACAAGAGAATGTAGGACAGATCTGCCAAAATAACGAACTAAAATTAACAACCCATTAGCGGACTGAAAACTACATTCTCATTGTTGTATATTTATAATCAATCTTGCCATCGCAAATAACCATACACGGCATTGATTCAGTGAGGACGTTTTTATATTTCCTACAAGGCAACACGAGCAGCTGCTACTAAACAATAGCATCGATAATATTTAACTGTTGCGTTGATTCTTTCTTTAATATATACAGAAATGTATATTATTTCCTCAATAACATTACTAGTGCTATTTAAAAGTAAATATCGATCGTAAAATCGTGTGTATAAATAGATTATTTTTTTCTGGGAAGAAGGCAAAATTTGTTTTCAAAAATAGATCAAAACTATTAAAAAGCTGAGAAAGGTTGGGACACTGTCCATAACAAAACAAATCTCAAAACATTTCTCAAAAGAATTAAAATAGTTAATTTTTTAATTGAAAACGACCGACGACACTTTGAACACTTCATGAAAGGTACGTTTTTTATTAAATCGAATACTTTATACAATACATTTGGTTTATTTCAGTAACAACTCACTACAAATAAACTTTCTAGACACACTATATTACTTATGTGTGTATCCTCAGATAAACAAAAACAAGGGTCAAGATATTAATTTAAATCTTACGATTTCCTCTATTACACTATGTTTTCATTTCCACGACCCTTTAGATTTCAATTCCATTAGATTCTCTCAGGAATTCAAATGCCTCGCCAAAATACGGAAACTCCACTAAATTTGTATTAATGTTGTTGAGACAACTCCAAGTAAACTTTGGTTAGTTAAATTGAGATTATGTGCCGTTAAGCTGCATATTAACATTTAGAAGTAAAATATGTTAATAATAAAGTGACTGATTTATTCATTCATAATATATCTCTGTGAATTTGTGTTTTGTGATTGTACTACCATTCCTCCTTCTCGCTTACTAATTCTGCTGCGGTAGATAAACAAAACCCCCAAAAAGAAATTGAATTATTAAACAATATTTCTTTAGGGTTATAAACAATGATTAATTGTCATGGAGAAAAGAGGTCCTTTTTGTTTTAGAGTTTTGTTTGTACTTTTGCTACTCAATTACTTTCAGCCGAGTTTTCTAATCGCTATGAAATTTAAGAATAATCTTCATTCCAACTAGGCCGAACTATGTATGTAAAAGATGTTTTAATTTTATTTACTGCTTTCTTTGCGTTACTTAAAACAGTACTTCATTGTTCCAAGTTGTTCCAAAGTATTATAATAATGGGGTGGACTAACGAGCAAATGTACGGTACAATAATAACGTTAAGTGTAAAATTATATTTTATTGTATCATTCAATTTTTTCATACATTGATTTAGAAATATTCTTCACATTTTTGAAAAATGTTTATGTAATTGTATTAATTCCTTTAAATTTTATTAGGATACAAAAAAATTCAAATTAATTCTAATTTACATAAAAATCAGACTGATAACTGTTAATTCCTCTAAAATATTCCTGTAACTTGTATTATGATTAATTTATAAACAATAGCGTGTTAATTTATTATTATAAAATATGGGTCACCAGCCACCTGTGCCCACCAGTTGTATTGGTAGAAGTAGCTTTATCAGGTAAGACAGAAAAACTCTGCAATTTAAGTATACTAAAGGCTCCTGCATAATATATTTTACCACTAACAATCGCAATGAAAATGCAAAAAGCAAGTCATCTATGCAGAACTTAAAGTTTATCACTTGAAGTAAGTGGTGTTTTGTTGACGTGTACAGTAGCCTATGTATTATTTACAGTTATTTATTGATATATGAATACTGTTGTCATGTCATGAACCAAATTATTTTTATAAGGACTATTTTGCTGAAAATATTAAAATACACAAGGAAGGAGATGTAATGTACACAGCCTTATTACTCTATTCTAATATACCTTAATACGGTCATGAAGAGCCAAACCTGTTAGACAGCTAAGTCAGGTTATGTACATCCAAATTCTGATCGCCATTTTTCTAATATTTTCAACCCGATTTCGCTATCAAATGTAGCTTTACAAAATACTTGTAATTCTGTGTCAACTCCATATTATATTTTTAAATAATCACGGGGTAGAACTCGGTAACATTGACTCATGAAGCAAGAGTGCTAACCACTAGTTTTTATGGAAATATTATGTAATTTATTACTAATTTTATTTAAATACAAAAATTACCTCATGGAATATGGGTTAAGTGGATTGGTTTTATTATATTCGTGTTTCGATTCTATGGATGTGTACATCCTGAGATATTCCTACTATTATTTGAACAAGGTACCAACGTCTGTTTTTAACCAATATATTTTCAATTTAACATTTGACGATTCGTGGATTTTAAATCCCGTTGAATGTAGCCTACTGTCGAAAAAAAAAGTATATATATATAGCTATAATACATTATTAGTCAGTAATATATAATATATATCTAAATATTGGTGATTACTTAGCCTACTGCTTATCTAATAATAATTAGATTTGCGTCTACATGTATTTTAGTAAATCTTATTATTCTCTATTAGTCATTACTTTCAAACAAACACTGTCATACAATGTGAAAGTGTATGGCTAGACTATCAAATTAATGGAATAACACCAACAATCAACTGAATGAAAACAACTACCAAATTCATTCATTGTTGTGTGTTATTAAAACAAAAGCTGATTGAGATTCCAGAGAGGTCAATGCACATTTTAATTGTATTGCATTTTGAGAGGAAGCGGTTCTATTAAGATCATTAATGTTCTTTTTGTTATTCCGTCCTTTATTTTGATTACCATAATAAAATGAAACATGAGGGTACTTTTTTTTAATATCTATGTAACATAACTGCAAAGTGTCAAGTTTGTAGAATGTTCCATATGTCCGGCATATTAATTCAAAAACGGCGTCCTCTCCATGGGACATCAGGTATATAATGTGGCAATTGTTTTGTGCATAGAGTAAAAATTAGAGTTCACAAAAAAATCTCTTTTTTTAGACGAAGAGAGGAAGGATAAAGTAATGATATCCTCTTAGTTTACCCAAGTCTCTATGTCAAGATTTATATAGGCCAATGGAGAGAAAACCGAAAACATAGGTGGAGTGAAAGGGGAGTGACTAATCGTAAATTAGGTAAACGAGTTTTAAATAGGCCAATAGAAAGAAAACCGAAAACATGGGTGGATAGTGGGGGAGTGACTGATCAGGAACAAGTTAAACGAGTTTTAGATAGGCCAAAAGAAAGAATACTGAAAACATGGGTGGACAGAGGGGAGTGATTAATTAGGATCAAGTTAAACCAGTTTTAGATAGGCCAATAGAAAGAAAACCGAAAACATGGGTGGATAGAGGGGGAGTGACTAATCCGGAACAAGTTAAACGAGTTTTAGATAGGCCAATAAAAATAATACCAAAAACATAGATGGAGAGATTGGGGAGTGACTAATCAGAAACAAGTTAGAAGAGTTTTAGATAGGCCAATAGAATGGAAACCAAAAACATAGGTGGAGAGATTGGGAGTGACTAATCATAAACAAGTTAAACAAATTTTAGATAGGCCAATAAAAATAAAACCGAAAACATGGTTGGAGAGAAGGGGCGGACTAATCATAAACAAGTTAAATGAGTTTTAGATAGGCCAATAGAACGAAAACCGAAAACATGGGTGGAGAGATGAGGGAGTGACTAATCAGAAACAAGTTAAACGAGTTTTAGATAGGCTTACAGAAAGAAAACCGAAGACATGGGTGGAGAAAAAGGGGAATGACTAATCGTAAACAAGTTAAACGTGTTTAAGATAGGCCAATAGAAAGAATTCTGAAAACATGGGTGGAGAGAGAGGGAGTGAATAATCAGAAACAAGTTAGACGAGATTAGAAGGCCAGTAGAAAGAATTCTTAAAACATTGGAGGAGAGAAGGAAACGGACGAATCAGAAACAAGTAAAACGAGTTTTAGATCGGCCAATAGAAAGAAAACCAAAAATATAGGTGGAGACAAAGGGGAGGGACTAATCGTAAACAAGTTAAACGGGTGTTAGAAAGGCCAATAGAATGAATTGTGAAACCATGGGTTGAGAGAGGGGGGAGTGAATAATCAGAAACAAGTTAGAAGAGTCTTAGATAGGCCAATAGAAAGAAAACCGAAAACATAGGTGGAGAGAAAGGGAAGTGACTAATCGTAAACAAGTTAAACGAGTAACACAAAAGACGGATCCTGATGATAGGGGAGTGGTAAAGATGAAGGAACTCTAAAACGTCAAGAAATATAAATAATAAGAAAAAACTGGAATTGGTAGAAATATATACTCAAACTAATTATGTAAATCATAACCTCTGTATTTATTTTATGTTTTAAAAAAGACTTGCATACCACACCCAAACGTAAAATTTAATTAATAAATACAATCTTCAAATTGTTGCAGGTATAAAAACGTTGATCAGAGCTAGAAGTTCTCTGCACTTTC
Organism: Aphrophora alni; assembly: GCA_963513935.1. Classification (NCBI taxonomy): domain Eukaryota; kingdom Metazoa; phylum Arthropoda; class Insecta; order Hemiptera; family Aphrophoridae; genus Aphrophora; species Aphrophora alni. Next base: position 86,980,202 of record OY740774.1, on the reverse strand, counting down.
TTTGTAAGTTGACACTGAAATTTTTTATATTGCATAATTTATTATAGCTGTAGAAGTAGAAATATTAGTTTTTTTCAGATATTATTATACATAATTATCATAAGCCTACACCAAACAATAGAGCAATGTCGTGAATTGGGGGGGGGATGCCATCCCCGTCACACGCTTGACAAGCAGAGCTGCATGGAAATACTGGTAGGAGAAGCACAATATGGTAATGAGAACGAGTCAGATGGAAGATCTATGGTGTGCGCCCAAGCTTGTTATCTTTTTTTTGTTGTAGATCTATAGCTTTTCTTGGATAATATGTTTTATATTTTAACTCTGATCATAATATATACATTTATTATATGAAAGTCTATTCAAAATATTTATATTAAATTACAAAATAGAAACTTCACCAACAAAGATTAAAATATAACCAGCAATTGTTTTGCAAATGATCTACCTGTTACATAACTACTCAAACAATTTTTTAAATTTCTACCATTCGTACACTGGTAATTAAAAGCTTACGTTGTTTACACATATTTTAGAGAAAGAGATTATCCTAAGGTTTGATAACCTCTTATTGCAAATACAACAATCTTGACAGATATTTTGATTAAATTATCTTATCAATGTATACATAGTCTTAAACTCGTCTTTGTGATATTGATTTCGACTTTATAAAAATTAACAGTCATATTTATAACTACTAATTTTATAACAAAGCAGACTAAAAATAAACTTGATTGAATAAAGGTTTCATAATTTACACACTCACTTATTCCTTCCAGTATGTCTGTCATAATATGGTTTTACAAATAATCATTTTGATAAATAAAAATAAAAACACTTAATTGTTCCGTATGTTTGTAATTTCACACAAAATTTTGAATAAATTCTATTCAAGATATTTACATTACCGAAACCGCAAATACAAATAAATGTTTATATTTATATATTTTACTTCTATCCCTTGAGTAAAGTGTATAATATTCTTCTGTTATTGGTCAAGTTAAAATGCAGTTTTTTTGAACGACGAAAAATAGGCTACATGTTTCGCAATAAGCTAATTGACTTGAATTATCTAACTAGCTGCATCGCTGTCACTTTAAATAAAACAAGCTATTGTTTTAGTAACTTAGACAAATAATTCCATATTTCACAGGAGCCTAATACACCCTTACCCTAGTTATGGCAACATATAATCCTAAAGCTTAGCTATTTAAATCTGCAATATTATCAAGGTATAAAGTAGTCGTATAAATTACTGCACAGAAAGTAAGAGATCCATCATCGTCAACTTACTATAGGTAACGTGTGAATAACCTTAAATCTGGGTTTTGAGCCACTGATGGATGGCTCTAATGTGGCGCTGCCTCTGAATCAAAAAATAAATTCTGAAAATCGAAATATATTTTTGATGTGTCAAATAAATAAAAAGTTTAAATTATGCGGCAGATTACAGTATTATTCAGAAACGTTTTATGTAAAAAGGGAAACTTCAATTATTTCACTTGTTTGTTAATTTGATCTTGATACGCTAATTTAGTAAGTTCAAATATGATCCAACAAAACAGATGACGTTTGTCTTGAAAATTGTTTCGATCCTCGTCATTTAAGAATAGTATTGTGTTTGGTAAAAATGTTTATTGAATGTTTGACAACAGTTTACTTCTTAAATGTAATAAAGTTGTTTTGTAATTTCAACTCCAGATTGTTTACAGATTCCCAGTGAACTTTGTTACTTCTGAATAAATGTATCCACCATAAATATATATCAGTCAATAGCGGATCCTTCTTTCCATTGAGTGCTGTATTTCTTCTCCGCTATATTTCACTTTGTTGAATGGTTTTAAGATATCTACTATTCAAATTACAAGGATAACTTTCCTCTTTTCTTATCAGACAAACTACCAACTTTACCCTCAGTAAGATAAATCTTTGCGTTGTAAATAAAAGATTATTTTTTTAACTGCGTCATTGATCAGATATTTAATGTGAACTACAAAAGTATATATTAATAAATCTGTACATGTTTTAAACTATTTAGATCATACCAGTGAAGATTTTGAAAATTGGGGCTAGGGATCAAACTAACCTAACTACAGTTAAATAGAAATCGTGTAAATTTCTGTAAACAATAAATTGAGAAGCAGTAAAATCGTAAAGTAGTTTCATTACTCTAGTAAGGGCATCTTTCATTGTCGTGTAGGAATGTATATTTCACGAGATATTGTCATCTTCGTTTAATTACAAAGTATATGGCTAGTTGTTGGAGGAACGATTGATTGTAGACAGAGCATAAATATTCAGGAGAAGGATTTCTGCCGGCTCAGTTATAAAATAAAGGTGGTAAACTCGTTGATGGTTAATTATCTTTTTGATGGTTGATGTTAGCCACGCTATGCTTTCTTTTCTTCTTTAATTAGTGTTCTATTACAGGTAATAAAACTTAATAATATAGACTACGACAAACTGTATTACGGAAGTTGTGAGTATTAATTGTAAATTCGTTTATAATTATTATTACTTGCCCGATAATTAATCACCAATATTTTGATGTATTGTTAGGTACTATTAATTATTATAATTTGGTCGTCCGTTCTATTTTCTGTGCTACGCGTTTAAGCTACTGTGCAAAACATAAAAAGTGTTACTAAAATAATTTTACATGAATACTAATTATGAATTTGGTTTGCTGTAGTAGATATTTCGATTTATGCCGAGAACACGTAGAGGGATATTTGTATCTTTAATGCATAGTAAATGGCTTAATATTGAAACGAAATAAAACAATTGAAAGATAATACCGAAATCAGGGAAATCTTAATTGATTTGAACAAGTAGTCAGTCACGAACACTTCCTGGTTGAGGGACACGGTCTGATGCTTCATTGGTTGCGTGATTGGATGCTTTTAACCACTGTTGCCAAGCAGGATTAGGTTAATATTTACTTCTAATCGTAACTCAGTACTGCATTTTGTTCTGATACTGAGTTTGTTTAGATTAAGCATACTGGTGTAATTAAAATTTTGTGTTTAACAGTATCGGCTCGTGGGTTTAATATGTGTTGGGAGTAGGCTACTGTTGGAAGGATGATTATGTGTGACTAAAATACTTTAGAAATGTATACATATAAATGTTGGTGATTACCTACTGATCATATAATAATAATTAGCAGCGAGATTTATACTTAACTTTCCCATTACTTGTATTTGAATCAATCTTCTTATTCTATATTAATAAACCCCATTACTTCTAAACTAACACTACTAAACTGGCTAAGTTAACAAAACGAACTGATATTGACTACCAGCGTGCTTAAAACTTTGCTCTGTGCTGAAACGTGGACTGTTTACTCACTAACTTAAGTTTAAATCATTCTAAATTCAATCGTTATGCTTGTAACTAGACATATGCCGTAGACTATACAATACTAATCGCTCTTACTGAGTAATAGCATTGCTACCCCTTAATGGTTATATTTTGCTTGATTTAATGTTTACATGGTTGTAAATACCCATTATAAAAATGTTAGGTACATGACCACTTTTATAGAATAATTGATCCAATGCTTTCAAATTCGTTATGAATTCTTAGTAATAAAAACAGTTTAAAAATGTGAAGAAATCTGCAATCAAAAGTTAAAATTACTATAGTCTATAGGAAATAGTTCTTTCGACTACACAGATATTCAATACAATTCTAGAATATTGTTTACTAGTAGCACAATGACAGACAAATGTATAATAAAGTTAGAAATAATTCATGAGTTTATATTTAGAATTATTCAAACATCTACTTTGGAAACAAATTATAATTGAATATGGCAATCATATTACCATCAACACAAACTGTATGTTTTGAATTGTTTAGTTATCTTCCAGTATACATTTTAATTTATTTATAGAGCCCAATAATAAAAACACACACTGAAGCCGTATTTATAACTCCTGCTCGTATTGGCGTGTTATGTTGATGACGTAAAATATAATTAAATTTAAGGACAGAGAAATTTATACTTGTTAGAATTCAAGTTGTTTGATTGTCGATAAGCGAAAGAAGAGGATTCAAAGTAATTTGAATAGTAGATAACTGAAATCGATTAGTCAGGTTCCCAGTCATGTTGAAATAGATACATCTCTTCTAGATACAATCCTAGTAGAGTATAGGATCAATATTGCCTTAAATTCCAATTGGTTCTTCTGCAAAGTGCCTAAACATACCACTGTACGTAGCTATTTTATTTACTTTCACGTTAATATTTAGATACTGGAGTGTAAAATTAGTTCTGATTAAATTATTTCACACCCAAAATTGTCTTTTGGGAGGGTAACGTTTAAATTTATATTTGTAAGTAATTTTATATTTCTATTTCTATTTATATTCAATGTTATTTTTTAAAAATAAAAAGTGCAAAAGAAATGAACCCACAAAAATAAATAATATGAGAAGCAATTAAAATTTACAAAATTAATGTTTGCTGTTTACTTAAAATTAAAAACCAATCAACATCTTATTATCCTAACCATATTTTATGTAAAGGGGGACTTCTTCATCTTTACCATAGGTTGAAAAGAACTAAATTGCCAAGATACTGTACATTCTGGGTATGATTCAGATCCGCGACATTTGTGCTGCTCTTGATCAGAAAAATTACCACTTAAAACTAATAGATACCATAACACTTAATAATAGCCACTTTCCTTCTCATAAATCGTGAGAATATTTGATTTCGTTGAAACGTATACGAACAACAAAATGTTCACAATATTTAAATTTATTGAACACACTACAATATTAGAATCTCTGGAATAACATGATCTTCACGACTACTCAACACTATGATTTTGAAGCTGTATTTCTTTTCTGGTGTTCTTTTTTTTTGAAAACAAAAAGGACTGAGGCAGTTCATAAAATCAATAGATATTATATTTTCGTTACCGAAATATCTAATCCGTCAATCCTCATATATTAATGTAATTTTTTTTTAAATTACGTCTTTAAATTTGTTCAAGAAGTAAGTGTCCATGAGAAGCAGTAACACTGTTACTGTATAGAAGAATCCAACTCCATAGTTCTTGGCTCGTCACTCGTACCAATCACAGTATTTTGGTGGCCATTTCTCCGTCTTGCGACGGTTTGGAAAGATTAAATTCCTCAGAAAGAAGTCTTGTTTCTGGGTTGGTATTATAACCCATTACATTAATATCTTAGTCTAAGAAATAACGACCTAAACCCCATGGCTACCGGAACATCTGGGTAAAACTGTAAAAGTGTTAAAATCACTTTAGACATCGAATGGATCCGAATCAATTTATAACTGACAGCTACATTTTAGTAAGTACACATTAGCTGTCGTCACGTTTTAATATTTACATAAATATACTTTTATTTAATTTTCATTAATGAGTGTTAAATATATTGAGTGAGTGTGCTCAACCCATTTTCCAATCATCTTCACGTCCATCTTTAAACTATATTAAATCCCAACGCCCAATCAGTTGATAAGAAACAAATCTGGATAAAGGTTTTGATTTCCCAGTAACGTATTGGAGTTAAATATATTAACGTCAACCGCTGAAAGTGTTGAATGTATATACATAGGTTTCCTTCCTACATTTCACTGTGATGAATGGGTCCCGGTTATCTGCTATTCAAATTATAAAGAACCTTCTTCTCCGAGACAAATGATCAACTTTACTTTAGTTTATTTAAACCTTTAGCGGTAACGCCACTAACTGTAATGGATAACGTTTGTTAAATATTGTAACGCAAATAGAAAAGTATTTAAAGTTTGACTATGTAAATTTAGCTAATTTTGAAGATTAAATTATATGCAGAGATTACGGTTATAACATTTATAAAAAATCTACACTTTTAAACATATAATAAACGTAATATTAGTCATTGTTTATTACACTATCAAAGCTTGCTGAAAAATCACCTAAATCATTCCATGTGTAGCGTAAAAAACAGTATTGGGAAATTTTATTTGAATATTATGTGCTTATCAACTAACTTACATACGAATATTAATTACGGTCTTGCCTTACTCTGATACATATTGTTGTTTTCTACCTCATCCATCCTTCTTCTAGCACTTGTTTTTGTACTAATACAAAAATAATATGTCGGAAAATGAATGTTTTTCCTGAATTCTAACCAAACACGAAAACTTCCATTCATGCAAGCCATTACTTATAGTGGGCCTCCCTCCACCTTTTCAGCTGGCAGAAAAAACTAAATTTCTTACAAATATTTGTAGTGATATCAGACTTATTTTTGTAAAGGTTTTTTATAAATAAAAACAATAATAAAGTTGTTGATCAGGTGTAAATTTTCTGAAGAAAAGTTTTATAAAATTGTTGAAATTTGATTATCTTTTTTATGCTTTTTTTACTACCTCGTTCCACCATTGTTTAAATTTGATTATCTTGTTTACTACTGATCATTATACCTCGTTCCATCATTAACATCGATCCGTGCGCTTGGTTTCATTATCAAAACAGCCGCTTCAATGCCTTGAAACTGTGCAGGAACAATTTTAAATTACGTATGAAACATAATTTAGTTGTTGACAATTAGGATCTGATCTATGCTAATACAAATTTGTTAAGATATGGGGATTATTAACCAAACATTACTTACGAAATCTTCATTATTCTTTTGAGACAGACGTTTTGAACACACCGTATAATATACTGGTAAAATATTCTGAGTTTCACTCTAAGGAAGTCGTAGGAAAACTTGTAAAGGTTTAACAAGAACTACCATAAGAAAGAGAGTTAAAATAAAAACACTTAACCGATGGTGAGAAACTTCAAGAGGAAAGTGTCATGGACCACTATATAAAATAATCTATAACTCTTGATGTAGATGCAAACCTCACTCAATCGATGAAACGAGAGAAGAGTTTTGAGTTTTGTTATTATGGAGTGCTAAGAAAAATGTAAACACAAGGTATTATGAAATTCAAATTGTACGACACAAACACACATCACAGAGAATACCATTGGAATCTGAACCGCTGAAGGAAAGAGGTTCCTCATCTTTGGTCCAACTGGAGCTCCAACTGTAGAAGACAAACTAGCGTAGTAGTGTTTCAGAATCACGAAGGACTTAGAACTAAACTGTATTGATTAGGTTACAGGATATCACATAATTCTTTTTAGGTAGAGGTATCCAGTGGGTAAAACTCTAATAATAATAATAACAAGATTCTAATCCCTTAGAATTAAAAAAATACTACTTGCATGATAAAGATAACTAATTTCTGAGCCGTACTTATTACTTATTTATTTATTGAGTTATTTAGTCAGACATTACTTACGAAATCTAAACTATTCACTTAGGACTGAGTTTCTGAATACTCTGTATAATATCTAGTAATATTTTCACGGTTACGAAATTGCAGGCTAAATATAGATACTCTCATAAAGTAATTAAACATAGTATATCTAATTATTACTACGTTAAAAATTTATACACAATTCTGCTTTATTGCGTGAAACAATTTTTATTTTTAACAGCTGATTTTAGTTAACAGTCTCTAACGTAACTTTCTCCGGCATGCCGGGCACGTAATCAATAGTCGTTCAGGGATGTGGGGTATGCAATATATTATCTCAGACATGGAGACTTGGGTAAACTGAGAGGATATCACTTTACCCTTCCCCCTCCCGTTTAAGCAATGATACTATTTTTTTCAAAATTATATCTCGAAGTAAACTTGTGTAAAATCAATTTTTTGAAGTGAAAAACAGGCGTTTTAAATTCTGATGTAAACTATGTTAAATAGTTAATAAATGCATAAAACCTTTAAAAACACTTGTAACGAATTTACTTCTGAAAGAATTGATGCAATGTCCATAAAACAAAACCAGTTATAGATATTTTGTGTTGGTGTAAAAAGCAGTGCGTAGGAGTTTTTTGCCCTGTTAAAAATCGTAATTTGTTTTTTTACATAGTTTGGTCTGTTTTGTATTAATAAAAGTAAATTTTCTGTAAATTGTTTAGTGTTGAATTTGTTTAATTCAATTTTCTCAGCATTAAATTACCTACAAGAATTGTTGAGAGATATGCGTCTATTGCCCATTTAATAAAATTAGTTTAAACCAAATCAAAAAAGTGTGTTTTTCTACTTTTATTAATTATATTGCACTAGTATTTTTTCAGACATTACTGGATATAGAGATCTGGGACTCATTTCATTTAATGTTCTAGGAAAAAGAAAATCTACAGAACAACCAAATTTGTTTCTTAATTGACTCCATTTAATTTTATTCTTGGAAAAGAAATCATAGTGAAATATTTGGTTAGCCGAACCTCTAAAACAAAGCGTTTTTCGAGTTATGTTTATATGAAGTATTATTTTTATTGTTTTTACCCCTATAGTTTCCGAAATATTGTCGTAGAATTTTGAGTCACCCTGTATATATCTTGTAACAGCATACTAAATCACTATTCCAATATAAATTCAAATCTTACAAAACATTTATTTCGTTATAAGGAAACTCTATATCGAATTCCAATGTTCAATACTACATGAAGAGGGGGAGGGGAAATAATGGTTACCTATTTATCCAGACGCTTTATCGAAGACAGAACCTTCTACTTCTCGTAAATTCATATCATAGTGAAACAGTCACACAATGTGTTTCCTAAGTGATTTAATATTACACGTTCACATGTCAAACTAAAAGATAAAATTTACGTGTTTATTAATTTATTCTGGTTTGAAGATATTTGGTAAAGATGTTCATGTTATTGATATAGTTTATTTGACATGATTTGTGTGTGTAAAAAACAACACAGAACGTTTAGTCTTAGTTAATTTTACTGCGCATGCCTATTTTCAGTCGTAGGTTTCTTTCTTAGGTTTCAAGTTTTAATTTTAGTTTGCAATATAGTTTTACTATGTTGGTCCATTTTTGAAGTTTCTCATATTTTAGGATATTTACTTGACGAAAAGAGTTGATTTGTAATCTAGAAACGTCGTGTAATTTTTGTATAGACCTGCGCAAATTATAGGAAATGTTTGAATAAATTATAAAAATTCTAATTATTTTATTATAATATATCACCTTGGGAAAAACGGTGATATATCCTAAAAAACTAGGAATAATCTAATTCCTAGTTATTAATTTTACTACATATTTATATAATAATGAAAACTTCTTCCTGTTTCTACATGTTATTTTATTATAATGTTTTTAGTAAAACCCACAAAAATTCTAAATTTATTTAATGTAAGTATAAGCTAACTTTCAATATGAGGTATAATACGATTTACCTCCCTCCTGAATGGTGGAGAGGCTTAGCAAATATTTTAAACAATAAGGGTATAATACGCTTTTTAAAGATTTGAATGATAGCGAAAGATTTCGTTGATACCATTCTAAATTGAAAACGGTCTTATTTTAATTTTGAAACATAACTCTAGTTATGTCTGTTTTCTCGTGTTATTTTTCTTGAACGTAATGTTTGGTGTAACCTCCTGGCTCGTGTGTTCAATAAATTCAATATAGCTTAATTACTTCATTTTTTCGTCAGACAATCCAAATTTCATCCTTGCGGAAAACCGGTTATGACGGTTAAACCGCCATCGTCAGATAATTTGGTAATTATTTAACACTATTGTCAAAACAATATTAAATTTTTTTAAATCGTTGACACATATAAAACACTTGTTAAATTGTTTAAACAGTGACACATTGACACAATAAATACAAACACAAGGTTTATGAAAATTCTTTGAAACGATTGCTGCCCACTAATACTGCTGTTGGTATCAAAGTACAACGTGGCTATACGCCAATCACTGATAATCAACTTATATTTCTTGTGTCATTGAGGCTTTTAAAATGACATCGCATGATCGAATGACCTATTTGAAATTATTGACTAACCCCTTGTCGTTCTACTCTCAGAAGATAAAACAGTTATCAGCACAGTCTATGATTGACGCATGCCAAAAACGTATGCGCTTTTACTGATTTCTTCTTTGATATTTCCATTTTTATGTTTCTTTTTAAATATTGAAACTCTCCCTGTTCGTGAATGTTTTGTGTATTCTGGATTAATTGAATGCTTATATATATTTAATTTTAATTTTAAAAGTTTTAATGAAATGATGACATCCAAGAATGGCCAACCAGCTAATATTAATGATGTTCTGGATCTGACGATGAAGGTTTACTGACGAAACCTGCCATTCAAAATGGATTTACATAGGATTGTTGAGACGGAGATTAAAGTAATGAAACTCAAATCGTGAAGGCTAAGCCTGCATTATTGTTTGGTCAAACAATTTTCTGAAGCCATTTTTCTTGTGTCATTGAGGATTATTAAATGATACATCGTATGACAAAATGTCTTATTTCAAGTTTTTAACTCACTCCTTTGCACCCTAACCACAGAAGTTAAATATTCACCTTGTGTTTTTAGAAACACCCTTTCACTACAAAGAAGATTCCCACAAACCATATAGTATCAATCTGAATTAATAACACAGTTAAACTGTTTTTCTCGATCTGTACTTTAGCTTAATAAAAAGTAGTGTATGTTTTAAAGGAAAATTCTTCAACATATTTAATAAAATATACAACACAATCTCCATAGATTACATTAGCTTTATTTTTATTTCATATTGTCGTTTCATCTCGAAATACTATCATAATACAGTCTTTGTGTGAGGCTACAAATATCGATCAGCTGTTTGAGTGTTAACTGGCCCAGAAATTGTTTGTATTAAAAAACTTATTACAAAAATAAAATAAAGAACATATCTAAAGAATCTAAGAAATCGTAATATTTTTCTCCTTTATTATTTTGTCCTTTCGACTGGTTTTTGAAATTCCTTTTAAAACGTAAAACTCACAAACAATCACCTATCCATCAATGTCTGCTCACAATATGTCTGACGTGAATAACCCTAGACTTAAGGGATGATGTATTGCCTGTAATACCTGCTAACACCTACTGGATGTCTAAGGGATAACTAAGGACAACTGGGTCGTTAATTTATGTGACATTTAAATTTCAAGATTACACAAATATCTGTATAGCGAAGAAAGGCGTTAATTTGTTTTAATTTAACACAAAATTCCTTTTTCTTAACAACTGCATATTTATAATAAAAAAAGAACACTGGAAATGTAACACTTTTGAAACTTCAATCGACAAACGGAAAATAACCAGAGTTCTCAGTAAATACGATATTTGATGACGATGCTGTTTAAATTACAACGTCAGCATTTTCAGTTTACATTTACCAGAACACAAAAAAACTTGGTCTTGCAGCACCTGGATGAAAATCTATTTTTGTTTTGTTGTTTTACCTTTATATCGGCTGCCCTTCATCGTAAAAACAACAAATTTAAATTTATCATATTGATCAGAATTAGGAGGGTTTATTATTTTGTTTCGTGAAAATAGTTTGTCCTCAGGCGTTCATTTATAGTCAATACGGACTTGGGAATCCCAAGGGGACATAGTTTTTTTTTTTTTTTTTTTTTTTTTTTTTTTTTTTTTTTTTTTTTTTTTTTTTTTTTAAGAAAAAGTTTATTCTCACCCTACAGCAACAGATGATAAATAAATATTAATTTGAGCTTGACTTGTGAGATAATGTTAGATAGAATAAAACTCGAACACAAGATTTACCAAAAATTACGTTTATATAATCAAAAGCGTTTCAACTACAAAGTCGCCATCCTCAGTGATACATTAGCTAATAACTAAACTATAACAGTTATTTATTGTATGCAGATTGTTATTATAATTGTTATAGTAAATAAAAAAAGTTTATTGTCAAATAACAAATATATTATCAGTAAGTAATACCTTACATGAAGTGTTCAAGTGGGTTAATTCATTTTCAATGATTAACTCTTGATTTTATACACGAGTCATATTTGTTGTGGAAGGTAAGTGCGTTATAATTAATTGTCTCTTTTAGTTTGTAGTTTGTTGTCGGACGACTCTTGTACTGATTATTTAACTCATCCATAGTTATGAATTATAATTACTACAAATCAGGTGATTTTGATTTAAAAACAAAATAATAACCACTTGAAACTCTTCGTTATCCAAAAGACGTCCTGAGGTAACAATATGGAGGTTCATTCTGTTGAAGGATATTATAATAATTTAATTTTCATTTAGTTTGCCTGTGTATAGATTTGTAAATATCTCTCAGACTTGAAGGTGTCTTGAATGTATATCAGATCCCACAATAACTTTTGCAAGCTTACTATACAAACACAAACTCATTCAGGATGCGAAGGTATACTCGAGTAACGATGTTGGGTTCTCAATGATTCAGAATCTTCTGTATTAAACATTTTAGTACTCTGAAAGAAAAAAAATTTTGTATAACATTATTCAACCTATTACGTCTATTATTTTTCTGCTACAAAATTTGCAAATATTGATACCTTTTGGTATGATCGGAAGGTTTTTACGGACGAACTGCACTTTGTAAGGAAATAAATTTCATTTTGTTCTATCACAGTGTGAGTATTTTCTAGACTGATTATTGTTTCTTTTACTAAATTCGTATTGATTTTATAAGGTCAACAACTTATTAACGATATTAAGTCCTTTACTCTTCAACAACATTTCTCGAGTCCTTTTCGACTGAGCTAATGTTTCGAAAATTTTCTATCAAATCTTGCACATTGCCACACAAGCGTAGTTGGAAATATTTTGTGGAACCTTTCTATCACGGAATCGATTTATTTATCTACAATATTATTTGAACAAATAAATGTCTCAAACAAAAACGTAAATACTTCAATGGTAAACATATTAACACAGTAAATATGAAGAGTATTCCGTCTAAAATGACTGGAATAGCAGAGAAGACCAACAATTACATGCCCACTAATATTTGCACAAACATTCAATAACTAAATATTAGTTTCATTACCAGGGCTGTATTGTTTTAACGACGGTGCATGTTTGTGAATATGTACACATACAATAAAAGAATAAGTGTTTTAAAGGAAGCATTAGCATACAGTCATAATACATTCTTGATGAAATAATTTATACAATAAATTATCAACACGCGAATATATACTTAAAAGCAAGTAAATGTGGCTTTGACATACGTTATCATAAAATGCCACTGTCACACATGCAATAGGTAATAACCAAGGCAAGACCCAATACGTTGCTGGGTTATATGTCATCTACGCTATATTGTTTTAATTTTTGAGACAGTTTCCTGAAATCTGTCATACTTTTAGGGTTTTAGATTATTTTATTGTTTGCCCAAATTTTTAAGAGAGGTGCAAAGCTGGGTTTTATTTTAATTCAAACTTTTAAATTTCGTATACATGTTGTTTCTTTTGCAACGCCATTACTGCTATACAGATATATCAATTGCTATACATTTTATAAATAAGGTTCTAAGTAATTAAACACAAAGTTTATTTCGTTTCAAATGCATTGACAAAAGTGCTCCGATTAGGAAATAAGGTGCTCATTTTGTATTAAAAGTAAACTCGTAAAGTAGGAAAAATGTTGATTCAACTATTAGCTAGCTACACTAGTGGAAACTTCAATAACCAAATGAGTTAGAACAGAATCTTCCACAAAAAAAAAGACTTTATTTGTGCAACACATTCCAATGACAGCTGATACATGAACACAAACTCTACTGTCAACGTGAAACCCTACTATCTCACGGTCCACTGTCAGTAGGGTTTGTGTGCATGTAACAGCTATCATTGAAACGTCTTCTTGTAATTGTGTTGCACAAGTAAAGTGATTTTTTTGGAAGATTGGGTTTTCATTCATTTGGTTAAAATGAAGATTCTTACAAGTAAACATATAATACAAAAAATACAAAATTAAATTAACCCCTATCGTAAACTTTTCCATAACATTATCTAATCAAGGAATAAGCAAATTCTCCACTTGTAAATGTAAAATAAATTGATATTTACATAACAGTTAGACTGTTTATCCTCTGTGATTTCCTCTAAAACTTCATAGGAATTAACTTGTAAATACGCTATGTATTCATGAATTTAGAATAAAATGTAAATACATAAATCTACACTATCCGCCATGAATCACGCCCGTTGAGTAATAGTCAATAAGAGGGCAAGAGTAGCACGTGATTGTCAATTTGAACAGCTCTGTGCACGAGGCTAACCCTCAAGCGTGGCTTCCCAAGTCTTTCAATGCTAATAGCGTTGTGTAAGTAAGTTTTATGGTGTTTTTGTTAATACTTTAGGTTTCGCATTATAGTTTTTGTTTAAAATAATTTAATCCTGTTTAGTCTAACTGATACATTAACAACATGTCAGCTAAATGTATTATTTTTTTAACATTTATGATTTAACGATAACAATTTTTTACCTTTTAGTAATATTAATAACACAGTACAAAAATAAATATTATTTTTTAATTGAAGTTTTTCTTGCAAATTAAAGGGGAAAGATTTATTACGTTTATTTATTTAATCGGAACAATATTACCTACTTTGCGAAGTTTCTGATAATTTATTTACAAGGAAGGAAAGCAGCTACAGATGCATTAAAACATTTAAAAAAATAAATTTTCCTCTTTATAACTGTGATGCAAAATGAAATACAGAGTCTATGATTTTTACGAATGCCTTATATAAACGCTGCAAGAATCGCAGTTCCAAGCGTTGTCAGAGCGGGGAAACGAGTTGGTAAACCCGCACGGTCCCTTGGTTTCTTCAAGGTCAGTCTACTGACTCCTCCCTTAGTAGACTCACATCGGCTTGTATACTCTTTTTTAACGCTTCTATTAAATTAGGCTACTGGAAAATGCTGTCCGCCAGTGGTAAAAGATTAGTTTTTAAAATAATGTAGTCAGCATTCCTGTGTTTTTATACATCGATGTACAGCATAATATTTACTACCACTGTGATCTCTGTGAGTGGTAAATCACAATCACTATGCAAGGAGCAAGCTAATCATAAAACATTTATACTTTATAAATTTACCCCTTGAATTGTGTTTTTTTCAAGTGTACAGTAGTTTTTATGTTATTTTAAAGGTACTTCTTGTTCTATGGATATTTTTGTGTTACGTCATACACTAAACAGTAGTCTTATTGGTTTTATAATAATTGTTTTTTGAATTTATTAAACTTTCAAGAAACGAGGTCTAATATTCACAGAACCAAAATTATCTGATTTTAAACTTTCAGAGTCACACTTTTTGGTTTTTATTTAAAGTTATTGTTTAAGTAACTAAACAATGTATCAAAAAAGTCCAATTGAAGACTGATTATTGATTTCACCCACGTTAGTGTAAACACGTAATACGTTTTGTCGTTACAAGAATTTTAAGTACAATCTTATAACCATAAATTTCCCCGATATTAAAGAAACTATTGCAAGTGTCTTCGACAAGAACAATTGAAGCGTTCTTAATATTACTACAGCGTGTACACTTAAGCTGTATGTTTCGAACTGTTTAATATTTTCAAGTGTAATCTATTAATTACACTTGCCTGTAGTTAATTTTCTTTGAACTAAAAACACCGTACAATTGCTAAACACAACTAAACGAGTGTTTTCAACTCCTACTCTTGTTTGCGTGTTAAGTGATCACGTAAAATGCAAATAAATTTAAAGACAAAGAGATTTATACTTGCCAGAGTTGTTTATCTGTTGAGAAGCGAGCGAAGAGAACTCTCTGTAATTTGAATAGAAGATAACTAAAATCGATTCGTTTGGTTGCAAGTCATGATGAAAACACTGTAGATAAGAAACCTGGTAGACGTTAGGGCGTCTTTCTGTATTCCTTATATCATAATGGTAAAGCTAATATTGCGGTTGTTTTTTTGGTATTCATAAGAATACGTGGTAATATACATGTTTGAATACAATAATTTAGGAATACGTTTTTTTTCTTGTTGTTTAGCGCCTTATGAAAAAATTAAGAAAAGTACCTAAAATAATGACACGCAACCCTCCAATATTCTAATTACGACAGGATGGGAAAAGAATAAGAGTTGTTCAAGAGAGACCGGATAGGAGAGATGAAAATGAGGAATCTAAACAAAGAATACATGAAAAATATGTAGATACAGCTAGGACCCTTCGGAAGTACCAAACCCCATACTCACGGTAAATGAGTCACCGAATATTAAAGTTAATTTTGTTTCATTCTACTTTAGAATTACAAAATATATATTTTGCTATTTCTTTTGCAGCTTTAGAGTTATCACGGATTGGTAACATTATTGATAAATACCTTATTATGTGTATTTTTTTATTATTTCACTACTGATTTTTTATTAATATTGTTCTCCCTTATAACTAACGAACTGGGATTTATTGAGATATAGAAAACAATAGGTTTGTTTTCTTAAAGTTTACTTCTAACAACTTATTTTGAGAGAACCGTAAACTTATGTGTTCTCTTATAGTTAATTTTACAGCTTCTAAATTTCGAGTTATCAAAAAAAGTCAAACACTTTCCAAACACTAAATTTGATCAAAATCGGTCCACACGATTGAAGCTGTAATATACATTAGACGAGACTGTAATATACTAATTCAAAATAATAATAATAATAATCATTCGGGGACCTCAAAACGATTATATCGATATAGATTTTTTGACCCATCAGAAACTTTCCTTATACTAAAGTACATGACAGAATGTAAGAGCTGACAAAAAATACACTTAAAAATTGAACAGCTGATGTAAAAATAAATAAGTTGAGTAGCTTTGCAAACTTCATAATTCTGATTTTATTATATTTCATTATTATTGAATTTAAAACCGCACACAATCTTTTTTAGTACATTATTCCACAATTTCAGTTCAATTATTCAATTATTCCCCCCCCCCTTGTAAGAGTAACAAATCCTAATTATTCCAACTGACCCATGTGCTGTACAAACATACAAAGCTTCTTTTAATATTAAAGTGGTCACGCTATCCTGGAATCGTCCTATATCCCAGTCCTTGGTTCCTAAGGGTGTTGTGAATATTTTACATCAGTTTTCAAAATTGAATTTCAAGAAGTAGTGACTTGAATAGTAATTGGTTTCTGAGTGTGTTTGGTGAAGATATTTTTATCAATGTTTCCTTTTTATTTAAAGATATTAAACTTAAAACTATTTAGCTTACCGAAATAAAAACTGGATTGTTTATAATTATTTTCTTAAATATTACTGATAATATTTAATCCTTAGCGTTTTCTAGTGTAAATTAATTTTATTTTTGATTATCCAGTAAAAAAATATTTCGATAGTATGAAAGTTTCGACTTTGCCTCTTTTATTGTCTCGCCGTTTTGATCCATAGAAATACTTTTAGGTTACATTCAGAACATCATTCGTTGTTAGAACAAATATATATATATATTGGATAAAAAAAGAAAATTTAAAATAGTTAGAAATAGGCTTCTTAAAATTACTGTACTTTGTTGGAAGCTAACAGTTAATGAATGTTGCGTTAGCGAAATATTCGGGTGAACGGACTAGAGTGAACAGCGGGCAATAGATGTAAACGTATAAACAAAATCGGATGTGTCGGAAGCCGAGAACCAACTTGGAACTTCTCTGGACATCGGGATAGCAATTGGTGAACAATGGGAGGGAGGAAGGAAGTTATCAGCACGTAAA
The DNA here is from genome assembly GCA_963513935.1 of Aphrophora alni. Classification (NCBI taxonomy): domain Eukaryota; kingdom Metazoa; phylum Arthropoda; class Insecta; order Hemiptera; family Aphrophoridae; genus Aphrophora; species Aphrophora alni. The sequence goes on along the minus strand of OY740774.1, from coordinate 86,962,586 downwards.
TTTAGTTTAGAAATGAGTTGTGATTTTTTAGAATAAATGGTTTATTTCTATTTTTTGACACAAAACTTTCATTCTGGAATTTTGTATACAAAAAATTATTTTGTAGGTCAATGTTTACTATTTTAAATTCTGTATCGATGTGTGACATTAGTTAAGTATAATGATTTAAGATAAATTATTTTTTGACGAGTCATCATTGGGATTTTGAGTTATGTGACTTTTTTTCATGGTTGGAAATAAACGCTTAATTTTGTAAAAAAAACTCATTTTGGAGATCAATTTAGTTCCCTCATTATTTCTAGAGTAAAAACACAATTTTAAGGGATTGTATCCCTTTTATTTTATAATTAACTGTTTAAATTGCAAATAATAATAAACCAATGAATGTGTCAGTCAGTTATTTGTTGCCGAATGAGGGTTTATAGTACATATGATAACGACATACTAAATAACTATTCCAATACAAACTCTAGTCATACAAACCATTTATTTCGTTATAAGGAAACACTATATCGAATTCAAATGGTCAGTACTACATGGAACGAAGGAGCTAATGGTTACCCATTTATCCAGACGTTTTATCGAAGACACTGCCATCTACTTCTCGTAAATTCATATTGTATTGAAATAGTAGCACAAATGTGTTTCTTAAGTGATTTTACATTACATGTTGACATTTCCAAAAACGTGCAAAATTTATGATAATATTAATTTATTATAATATACCAGATTGAATATGTAATACTAAATAAAACATTTAAAAAACTTTAAGGTAAAGATTATCTTCTACTCTTATAGATTAAAATCTCACTTCATGTTTTATTGTTTAAAACACAATATAGTTTCTTTTAGATTGCGAATTACCGATTTATTCAAATTTCAAAATTGTTCATATGTTTCCAAAAGTTGTACTAACTTGTGGAATTTGTAATAAATAAAAGTGGTTTAAAATAATCTAGGTCCCATTTAAATTATAATCCAATCAATAACATCCAATAAAGATTTTCTGTACATTCAAAACATCTTCCCCATAAAGGGTGTCCATAAAGTCATGGTGGGATTTTAAATAAACATAAGGTTATAAGTACCTTTTAAAAACATGAAACCAGAATAAGTTGAAAGAAGAAATTGAAATGAGTTGTTATTGTTTATTTAAGTACTGTGTGGGCTTTGTATATATCTCTGAAATATTCCAACCCTTCCACGCTCGATCTGTAATTGAAGCCAATGCTGCTTCATTATTTTCGATGTTCAATGTTCCAAATGCTTTCAATAGAAATATACTTTACCTTTCATAAATAAAACTTAATGTGGTTAAGGTTGGATGAGCGAGGAGATCAAGCTTTCCATCCACCTCTTCCAATTCAACGTTCAGGAAATTTCTCCTCAAGGAACAACATTAGCATAGAAAAGTAGTGCCCAATATTTCTGAATAATCACGTGTTCATGCTCGATTTGGGCAAGAGAATAATACCTCCAAGATGTTAATTCCTTAGGAAAGAAAAATTACCCAATAGTATGATCCCCAGCAAGAGTGCAACAAACATTTATTTTAGGTTGTCTCACACTTGATGGTGTGACTTGATCCCATGACTTGATTTGTATAAATTTAAACATCGTGAACATGCTCTGAAATGGAAACATTTCTCCCTTGAATAAACATTACTCGGTTCAGAAAATTCTCCCCACCTCAAATTTCATCAAGTATATCTACAGCTAAGTTATACCTTTAAGGTATAAACTGAAGTTTATAGCCTGTAAAACTGGTAAGCATTGTGAACTTTTTTTTTTTGAAACGGGAACGCTAGTTCTTGATCACATTTTCGAACAGGTATTTCTAACTTCATAAAAACCTGTTTGTTGACTGTCGGCCTACATGAACGGTTTTTTGTGTGAGAAGCGAACAGAATCTTTTATTTTATTGTACAGCTTACGATTGCTATTTTCATTTTGAGATTCTTCATAACTTCAATGATACTCAAGTTACAATATTGAATATTGCAAGTCACAAACAAGCGGAATTTTTCCTTGTGTGATTGTCATGTTTAGTTTTGAGATACAATGGAACATATATGATTAAATTGCACAACAATTGTTATCCAATAGTGATGATCAAGACATTTATCTTCTGTTTCATTTAATGCAGTTTCTTACATCTATAATGTTTCCTTCAAAGACGCAGTGACAATTTAAAATTATAGAACGTTTAAAAACAAACTCAAGAAGCAAGTCCAAATGTGCTTGGTTAATTTGGGAACAACTAGAATAATGCTTGGTCGTTTTCAGAGCTACGTACTAGGCCCACATAGAACTATGATAAAAAATGAATATAACTTTTAGATATATTCTTCTTCTTTTAAATTAATGTTTCCAGGTTTTAATCTATATATTTGTTAATGTATTTATTCAAAACGCCACCATAAACACATAATATAGATTTTTGGAACTAATATTTATACAATAAATTATCAACACGCGATTATACACTTACTCGTAGAGGAAACATAAGTAGATGATGTAGTTTGACGTACATTATCAGTCTTATAAAATGTCACATATGCAAATGGTAATAACCCAGAGCCTGAACTGACCCTTTATGCTTGTCATCCAAGTTATTCTTTTATCTTTTGTTAGAATTTTCTTTTGTTGTGAACGTACTTGGTATTTTTTTCAGATTTTAAATGCTAACCATATATTTAAAAACATATCTCAAAATTTTGAAAAATAAAGGTTTTGTAATACATTTTACGAGTTACAGTTTGGTAGTAATTTAACTCCCTTCCCACTTTAAAAACCCAATTAAAATCAATGGGGAATGCCTATCTTTACCAACGATTACAACATCCGATGTTCTTTGTGCTGAATAACAATATGAATGAAGTGTTCCCTAAACTACAAGATAAGACTAACATAATTAAAGTTAGAGAGTTTAATAAACAATTATGTACATTTCGGTAATATAGCTACCGTTCTCAGAGGAATATAAACCAAAGGTAACAGTGAGACGACTTAGAAAGAGTCAAGAGCTATGTTACCGAATTGTACATAATGGTTCATTAAACTTTCTAACTTTAATTGTGGTAGAGTCTTATTTGTAGTTTGGGGATCACTTCTTTCATATCTTTATAAATGGTGTTTAACCCTAAATTACTAATCTTAATTCATTGTTACGTGATCACTATTCATTCGTAAAATTTACTACATTCTGTTTTTATTTTTATTATTATTTTTTAAACTTTACTTTAGTGTTGACTATTTTTTATATTAAATCCTTTATTGTTTTTAAGTGTTTTAAAAAATATTTAAAAATGAACTCCTACATATTTTAACTGTAAAAAAATGTCTTTTACCACCACTACAAGTACGTTTAAAAAAAATTAATCTGGAAAAAAAATCGAAAAAAAAAAAAATTATTTTATTGGAACTGTTTCTTAGATTTTTAGAACTATTAGCGACATCTTCCACTATCTCCAAGTATTTTACAGGCAAATAGTTAAAACTATATGCAGAGAGTACGTAATTAATTATTTTTTTCCTCTGGTCTTGGTCGCTTGGTAAAGTAAGTTGCACCCCGGTTAACTTCCTCGTGTTACTGTTTCCCCAGTAGGCATATTGTAAAAGATTATTGTACACTACACAGCAACTGTTCTGGAGACTGTCAGCTAATTTCGTCCACATTTTAGGGATGGCAACAGAGTAGAACGGGGCTTCCTGGAAATAAATTTTGCTGTCTTCCAGGAGCGTTACACAGCTGTCCAGAGGATGGTCGCCACTACCGTTGTAGATCGTAGCCTCCAATCTTGTAATGCCATGCTCCTTACCCAGTGGGGACAGAAACGTCTGTCTTAATCTGGAGTCTGGACAGTTGACAAAATCCACAATGTGGTTACCAATTTGTTTGTTAACGCCAGGACTCGTAATTTGGCACACGAACTTGTTGTAGATTTTTACTCTTGCACCAGTAGGAGTAATCCAGGTTAGGCAATCTATCCCAACAGACTTGTCGTTGTTAACAATTGTATTGTAGTTTTCTTTGTACTGGCCGCCTTGGTAACGAAAGTCATGGTCCTGTACTAAATGCTCACACATCTCTCGCTTGTTAAAGATCCCCACAAAATCTTGTGTAATGTCCAAATCCATAAGGTAGAAGTCGTGGGTTTGCAGCTCCAATAGTATTTCGGGCATTTTTTCCTGTAGAGTAGCCAACTCAACATCCGCTAACTCTACCTTGTAGGGGATTGCAATGGGATTTTTAAATTTCTTTGCAATGGCTTGCATCCCATCTGCTCCAATAATATTGCATACACGTTTCGCCATAGGTCTCTTTCCATTCAAAGGGAATGGTAATTTTACTTTTACGCCATGTCTTGCGGAAACAAAATCCGTAAATTTCCCACGAAGATAACTGTTAAATACTCCACAGATATTCTTCTTTACGAGGCTCTTCCCTTGTTCGCAATCCGAACTGTCGGTTATTTTAACAAGCATTATGTTGTCGCAGAATGGTTTTGTAAGCGGAGTTAGTGGTTTTATATTAACTCCAGACAGCAACTCTTCTCCTTGCGAATAATTAATATTTCCAATATATGTTACCAGGTTGTTGTTGTGCAGATTTTCTTCCAGAAGCCATAGTCCAAATCGTTCGTTGGTTGGTTTAATCCTGCTACCCAAGAGCTCGGAGACCTTATACATCTTGGAAGGGGTCACGTTCACTATTCCAGCTACTAACGTAAACTGAGCTATCTCCATCTAATCTCCTTTCTTAAACAGTTAATCGCGAGTAGTACGCATGCGCAGTAACATTGTTACGCACTGTTGTACAATCCGGCTAGACCAGTCAGAACATGTCTGTCAAACACACCTGACCTTGGAATGGTAGCCGAAACGAGGTAGCAGAAAGCGACGCGACCCCCCTTTCTTACCTATATGACCGGCTACTGTTGTGCTAACATATGTTTTAAAGCACCCGAAGGGGCCTGGCATGTACAAAGTGCCAGGCATTCAGCTTTTGCCATTGTAGGTGCAGGTATTGGAACGTACCGGTAATGGATCTGTACAGCTCATCTACGACAACCACTGTTGGCACAGGAACTGTATCGACATCGGACCAGTGTTATAGTTGTTGTGTACTGAACTGTCAAAAGTTTTATATTAAAGACTTATTATTTTGTAAACAGTCAGACTGTCATGGTGACTTGTGCAGGTGTATGTTTCGGAGATGTAAATATAGGAATGTAATGTTGTAAGTTTGTGTGTGACTCAAAACCCGTAAAATAATAATCTGGGGACCATGGATTGGTTGGATAGTTGACTCAACTCTGTGTTTATTCTCGTTATTATTATAGTACTCTTTAATGTAACTTTTTTAAACTGAGAGAATACATTATTAAAACATCTACACGTTTTCATATTATTTACCAACCGTGTGAGTCACCTTGTTTTAACTTTGGGTGGTTGACCGGTGCTACACTCTGGTAGTAGATGGAGTAACCTGTGGAAATATCGTTGGGGGGAGTAGAGGGCAGGGATTTGGCCCCGGGCTGAGACCGAAATGCTGTCACTTCCACACACGCGCTGGGAGGTGGGGGGTTCTCCCAGGGGGAAGCAAAGGCCGGGCATAGGTCGCTAACAGACGTGCTGGGAGGTGGTAGTGGGGGGTTCCCGCAGGGGGGAGCAAAGTCCGCGGGTCGCCAACAGGTATATCAGTTGACAAATCGGTTGCTAAAAGTATATTTCGGTTGGAAAATCGGTTGATAAAAGTATATTTCGGTTGGTAAAAGTATATTTCGGTTGGTAAATCGGTTGGTTTTGGTTGGTAAATCGGTTGGTTTTGGTTGGTAAATCGGTTGGTTTTGGTTGGTAAATCGGTTGGTTTTGGTTGGTAAATCGGTTGGTTTTGGTTGGTAAATCGGTTGGTTTTGGTTGGTAAATCGGTTGGTAAAAGTATATTGTGGTTGGTAAATCGGTTGGTAAAAGTATATTTCGGTTGGTAATACGGTTGGTTTTGGTTGGTAAATCGGTTGGATTTGGTTGGTAAATCGGTTAGTAAATCGGTTGGTAATTTCGGTTCGGTTAAATAGTGGCCAGACTAACACCCGTTTGGACTGTGGTAAGCATAGGTTTAGGCAAAAGTAGGAATTAAGTCTAGGTTAACAATATTTTAACACGATACATAAAAACATGTGCTACACCCTGGTAGACAACGGAGGAAACTACGTTTAACAGATTAAACACATTAAATGTACCTAGGCCGTGGTGGGCAAAAGTAGGAAACTCTAATAGGTTAACTATCTTAACACATTATATAACACATTATATAAATATATAACACATTATATATATATATATATAACACATTATTGTAACAGCGGATTGGCTGTGGATGGGCAAAAGTAGGACACTTTAGGTTAACTATCTTAACACATTATATCTTAACACATTATATATAACACATTAATTGTACCAGCTGATAGGCTGTGGATGGGCAAATGTAGGAAACTTATAGGTTAGGTTAACTATCTTAACACATTATATCTTAAAACATTATATAAAATATATAACACATTAATTGTACCAGCTGATTGGCTGTGGATGGGCAAAAGTAGGAAACTTATAGGTTAGGTTCACTATCTTAATACATTATATAATTATATAACACATTATTGTAACAGCTGATTGGCTGTGGATGGGTAAAAGTAGGAAACTTATAGGTTAGGTTAACTATCTTAACACATTATATAAATATATAACACATTATATATATATATATAACACATTAATTGTACCAGCTGATTGGCTGTGGATGGGCAAAGGTAGGAAACTTATAGGTTAACAATCTTAACACATTATATAATTATATAACACATTATTGTAACAGCTGATAGGCTGTGGATGGGTAAAAGTAGGACACTTATAGGTTAACTATCTTAACACATTATATAAATATATAACACATTAAATATATAACACATTATTGTAACAGCTGATAGGCTGTGGTAGGCAAAAGTAGGAAACTTATAGGTTAGGCTAACACAAGCACATTACAATTTGGACACTACTATTTGTTGTCAGAGTAACCTAGAGGTACGACTCAGAACCCATACCGTAAGACGTACGCGAGTTTTTCGCGGTCGCGAAAAACTCGGTAAGTCTTACGGTAAGGGGTTCGTGTCCGAACTTATACGGAATGTTCTGGCGTTCGGTTTGGCGGCTTATATACTGCGTTAAATATCCGACTTGTAATACTATGCACGGTAGCTCAGTCGGTAGCGTGTCCGCCTTCAAATCCAAACATCGCAGGTTCGGATCCCACCGGTATTAAAAAAGTTAAGTGTATGACGTCATGTGTGTATGACGTCATGTGTGTGTCTCGACAACAATACGTCACAGGTGGGGGACCAATGGGGGAAGGGAAGGGGCCTAAAGGGAAGGGGTGGGAGGGGTGGGAGGGGCCTACAGGGGAGGGGCAAAGGGGAGGGGCAAAGGGGGAGGGGCAAAGGGGGAGGGGCAAGGGGGAGGGGGGAGGGGTATCAAAATGGCGTCAGGCAACAAAATGGCGGGCAGGGGAGGGGGATGGGGAAGTGATGGGGAGGGGAGGGGGAGGGGAGGGGGAGGGGAGGGGGCAAGGGGGGGGGGTCACGTGGTACCGCCACCATTTTTGTGCCCAAGTGTCCCACACTCTACTGTATATGATTTTTCTAATCTAATATGTATGCTAATTTAGACTTACGTCACCTTCCTACTACACTAATATTAATATTACAACAAGCCTTGAAGTGTTTCGCCTATTCAACCATTTCACTTAATTTTGGACTCAAACAATAGTTAATTACTTAATTTAAAAGTTGCGCATCGGGGCCAAACTGTTCCAGGCCGTTGGTCCTATATTTGCAAGACCTAGCCATAGTTTTAGTATTAGCCCACAATTAAGAACCGATCCACACATTGTGAACACAACCGTCCAGATCCGAGGTAACGCACACTCTGTGTTCAAGTTTGGATTGTCTGAAGCTCAACTTATATTCAAGCGGGATTGGGAGGTCAACCTTCCACATCCATCAGAAATAACCATCCCGCGCCTGATAACCTCCGCGATAGGCAACTCATCATGCTCCAATGTGATGAGGGCAACACAATCTTGAAACTTATGTTTTGGATTAAAAAAATATATATGGCTATCAGTTGAAAGGACTACAGTATTTTCGTAAGAATAAATTCTATTTAAAACAAAACATTAAATATTAGTTTCATAAAAATCGGTCCTGAATAATAAAAACAAAATTATTTAATGATTTTAAAATGATCCAAGATACAAGTCACTAATATCCACAAGCTGTTGAAAAATTTGAACTTGATTTAAAAAAAAAAATTGATCAAAACGTAGTTATTACATGGGCTACAAATTTTTTAATTGTTGATTCAAATTAAGAAGCAATCAAAGGGCTCACTACAGTGAGTTGGGGAATTAAGATGTGGGAATCGTGAAGGAACTAAATCTACATCATTTTTTTGGAAGTGTTAAATTATATCTCCTTTTCCCCCCTATCAAGTCTTACTTGAGAAACAGTAGTTCTATTGCGCCCCTGATTCTATTAGAGTATTCGAATGCTAGGGTTTTTTAACTTTATGATCTCTTCTCCCTTCTTTTCGCCTTTAACAACAAGTATCAATATTTTTTTTGAAATTATTCATATAATAAGAATTTGTTTAAAATTGTTTGAACAATTTATTTTGTTATTTGGTATTCAGACAAATACTGAACGTAAATTTACGGACGTAAATACTAAACCTCATGGGTGTAAGAGGTTATGGAAGTAGCGATCATGAAGGACCCCAGCAGGGTCTGCACCTTTCTTTGGATTTTCTTGTGTTATATATCTATTTTTTATCTTTTAAATCGGGTCTCTTATCATGGTCATCTCTTTGTTCTCTTCCGACCCTGGCATTATTATTATATTGGCTATGAATTTTTATTTAATGTTCATTTTTTTCCAGTTTTTGTAAAACGATAATGATCTAGTTTTTTCGCTATTGAACACAAAAAAACAAATCCCTTCAATTTCACCCAAACCCTTTTGCTATATCATCATGACAGTTTGAAAACTCAGTATGTAGTACTTAGAGATGCTGAAGGAATAGTGTATAAGTCTGACATACTTACAATTCATCTAGGTGTACCGGGTCAAATGAAGGTCCGATTTTGTTTATTCTATATATTTATAACCTGCCATTACATTTGTGTTGGGGATAGTCCTCATGTATGCAGACGATAGAACCCTCATTCTATCTGATCATGACCCAAACACCTTAGAAATAAAAATGTTTCATTGATTTAAGTCAAGTTATAGAGTATTTTGACAAACTCAATTTAATGCTAAACTTCGGAAAAACAAATTACAGCTCATTCTCTGCAAAAAGAGCAGAACAAATTTTAATTCAATAGTTGTCTGTCTTTGGAGAGAGTTTCAACTGATTGAAGTATAAAGTAAAATATTTCTAGGTTTGAAAATGTACTCGCGATAAAAATAGAATAACCATATCATTATCAATTACCAATTTATTATTCAAAAAATTAAATTCTCTAATTTACGTTAAAAAAAAATTCACTTTACCAGTTTAGTAATTGCATATTTTGGTCTATTTCATTATGTTATCCAATATGATTTTGCTACATGGGGAACTGCTTAAGACGATTCAATTTTTTAAATGTTCAAAATTCAAAAGTATGCATTTGTGGCTGTTTTTGGTAAAATGTCTAGGGACTCTTGTCTTCAAAAAAAAAAAAAAAAAAAAAAAAAAAAAAAAAAAAAAAAAAACTAGATATTTTAACTTTCCCTTCGATTTTCATTTTGACTGTCATTATATATTAAAAATTTCACACAGAAACAGACAATAGTCAAATACATAGGTATAACATAAGAAAATCACACAATCTAATTATAACAAACAATTTTCTCAAATTGAAAAATCACCAATAGTTTATGGAGCCACCCTCTAAGATTGTCTTTCACATAGAATCAAAATAATAAAAGAAGAAAAATTCTTGAAAAAAGAGACTACGATATTTAAGAGGAAACATTTTGTATTCTGTAGATGAATTCAAAGATCTATCAAATTTAAATGCCACCCCATTCTGAAGCCACTTACGTTTATGCCAACAATGGCTATGTAAGTTTAAAAAGTACACATCAGAAGCTGGAGAGGCTTTGTTCAATAAACTATCAGAAGGACTATGACATATTCAAACTTATGAGTTTAAGACAACTTTTGTAGTCTGGAAAAATTTACTCTGTGCAGGATTTATCTGTCACAAGAGGTGTGTGCAGCTGAAGACATATTCAGCTATTATTGTAGATTTTGTTATTGTGACAATACAACCTATTTGTTGTATGTTATGTGTAATTGGTGCTGATTATTGTTATATTATTTAAATTTATCTTTGTATTTGTTTTACTGAGTGTAACTGCATATATATTTATACTGATATTTCAGTACCTAGTAATAATTGTTTGGACACTTGTTATACAAAAATATTTTATCAACAACAAAAGAAATAAATGAAAGGATTTTTTTTAAATTGTAATAGGAAATACTATTGTAATAAAAGAGGGAAACACTTTTTTTAAATATATGACGTCCGTTAAATATTTACCAAATTTTTAATTTAAAATAAAACATATATATATCATGTTATTAAAGTTATAGATATAAAGATGGATATTTTGAAATTTCAATAAAATTTCAGTCGAATTTAATTTACGATGGGTATATTAAAATCTAAAACAATATTGAATACAAAGTAAAGTTCAATATAATTCATGGAGATTTTTAATTAAAAGTGTACGAAATTATTTTGACTTTAAAGTTTTTGACATGTATCATTTAATATTATTTACACAATATGCTGTATTAAAATAAATTAATAAAATTGCAAACATGAATACGTAGTTTGAACTGTGAACGTGTAATGTAGAATAATAATTTAAGTAACACATTTGTGGGACGGTTTCACTTCAATATGAATTTACAGGAAGTAGATGGCGTTGTCTTCGATAAAACGTCTGGAAAAATGGGTAACCATTACCCCCCCCCCCCCTATGTAGTATTGAACATTGGAATTCGATATAGAGTTTCCTTATAACGAAATAAATGGTTTGTATGACTTGAGTTTGTATTGGAATAGTAATTTGGTTGTCATCATACTAAATATACTCCTTGTGGCAGGGAATATCATAGTGACGATTTTATCAATTTTACTAAAATGTTGTCTATAATGAACCATATAAAGTGTATTAACAGCCATGTCTCCAAAAAATATATGTTGCGATGGAACGAAAATTAAATAGCAGATGATATTTAAGTATCAAAATCTACTCTACCGATATATTTGAAATTTTAGTTATATTAAAAAGAAAATTCGAGTTGCATAATTCGTTAATACAAAAATGATGTAGTTTCTTATGAAAACCAGTAGAGCTTTATTTACTTTACAACCAAAAAATATATTGAATGCGTACTAATAAAAACAAAACATCAATAGAAACAAAACTAAAAAGATTACTACAAACAATTGAGTGAACTAGTATCAGTTGTCTTTTATAAAAAGGACACATTGATATGAACTAATATCTTCACCAATCACACTTACAAAACAATTACTATTCAAATCACTACTTCATGAAATTCAATTTTGGAAACTTGAGTCAAATATTCACATCACCCTTAGGACCCAAGGACTGTTATGCAAGACGATTCCAGGATAGCGTGACCACTTTATTAAAAGGAACTTTTCATATTTGTACAGCACATGGGTCAGTCGGATTATTTAAGATTTTTTGTTACACTTACAAGGAAAACTTTGAACAAACTTTCTCACTAACATATTATCAATACAAAATAAACTTGAACCAAAACTATAATATCTGTAGTTGTTAATAAAAAATTTAAAATAAACCATGGTAACTCTCTCTCTCTCTCTCTCTCTCTCTCTCTCTCTCTCTCTCTCTCTCTCTCCACATTTTTTTTTACTTGCAATTTTCCAACACGTTTGGGTCATTTTCTTCGTTTCATTAAAATTTATACAAAATTGGTACAGTCAATTTTGAGAATTTTTGTTATTTATAACAGATTCATGCCGATTGTTGTTTTTATTGATCATTCACTTACCGACATATTTGGATAAAAGACAATTACCTTCATTTGTTTTAGTCCTTAGAGGAAAATTGTGTTAAACTTGAGCAAAATTTAATCAAAATAGTTATCGAATCGGTTTTGAGGAAATTATAATTTTAGGTGTTTTTTCTTAATATAGGCCTACCCAACTCTTCACTTATCAAAACTATGTAAAAAGTGTCTATGTTTTTCAACATTACAAAATTTAATTGAAATCGGTAGAGGTGTTTGGGCAGTAGAGACGATAACCAGACAGATATCATTCCAAAAACTAACTTCTTGTACGATTCTTAAATAGAATTTATCCCCAAAAAACTCCAGATCGATTTTTTTTACCCATCATATAACCTTCCTTATAATACTTATATATATATATATATATATATATATATATATATATATATATATATATATATATAGGCTATATATATATATATATAGACCTATATATTGAAAAGTAATTTTGGGAAAATTATGACAGAATAGTAAAAACAATTGTATTTAAATGCATAGGCGTTTTAATTGATTGTTCGTTTTAATTCATGCAACCAATAACACATCAAAGTTATAGTTTCATCTGTCAAGCCTTGAAACCGTGCAGCATTTGTTTTGAACGACTATCATTTTAAAAGATAAATTGAAATTAAAACACTTCCTACATTACACCGTTCGGCCGAATTACAAAGAAATCTATTTCTAAATGTCATTACTATTGGTAGCTGTTGATCACACAGTTAAATGGTAGTCTCTTGGCCAATAATAAAATTAACAACTTAATCCAGTTTTTATTTGAGTAACTGACTGATCTTATCTTTGACAAATGTATATTACATAATTTGCATAACTCACGTGGACTGCTTAATGTTAACTGTCAAAGATAGCAACAAGTTTAATGGATGAAATTGTTTCGAAAATGTTAGAAACATGCAGCACGCGAAGGCCAGATTATATAAATAAAGTTTTCCGCCCATATTTTAGTGTAATTATTATACATTTAAAATAAAATGGAAGTAGATTAATTTGTTTTAGAATGTCGTGTTCCATGTTGATCGATTGTTATTTCTCTGTATGTTTGTTACGTATGTCCATATATGTTTGCAAATTTTTATGAAATTCAAAACTAAAGTGGTTTCCGAGTAAACTAAAAGATATATACAGTAGGGTTTTCCTTTTACTATTAAATGTCTTATAAGAAAACTACGTGATGCCCAGTGTTTGTGGGTATTCCGTTTTAAGGTTCAAAAAACTGGTTTATAGAATATGACGTATATCTATCTAACGTCCGCCGTGTGTGCAATGCTCTACACCCCAAACGCTTGGATAGATTTTGAAAAAAAGGTGGTAAGTGTTCATATTTTAGTCATATCTCAAGTATTTTTAATTTTACTTGCATAACTCAAAATTTGGAGGTGGTTGGTGTTAGGAAGAAACACAAATTACAATTGTCTCAAATTAGAGACAATAGTCTGTAAGGAGCCAAACAAAACGTCTTGGTCTTCTTTTGTCCAAAACTGTCTGCTTATATACAATTAGTTAAAAATAAAAACTAACCTTAAACAATGTCATTAATAGCATGATTTTTATAAAAACACCATGCAGTATTTATGACACAATAAAGCAACGTTATTTTCTTATTTAAATATATAAATATTTAATTCAAACAAGGTGTCAATGTTTCATTTTAATATTGTGATTGCCAAGTACATAAATGACATTTTTACTGACGATTATTTTCGATTTGGCTTTAAAGATGGACGAGTGGGAAAGTTTATGCAATGTTTGTACACCCTTTTTCTTCTCTCTGTTAACGACTAGTCAACAAATAACCACTTCAGCTGTCATTCTTTGTTGAATTCGTCTGACAATTCGTCACTTATTCACCTCCAAGTCCTTCATTTTTGGCGTATTTAAGAACAAATTCATCATTGTACAAAATTGGGAACTACAATCGGTGCCCTAGGGATGTGCCTTCCCCATAACACTTAGATTGGCTCCCTTCCAAGTTCAGAAAATTAACCAGGTTCAGTATATGGAACCCCGAAGAGGCAATCGAAGTGTTTAGTTTAGACACGATGTCTCTCCCACGTACATAATCAAGAGGAAGTTATATGTCAGGCAAAGAATTTGATATTTATTTATTTTTCCGGAAACATCAGTTTTTAAATCTTCTGACACTAGAAACAGAATTTTTATAAATGATGTTTTCTCTATTCTGTACAGTACGATACAGTTTTTTTCTCTTATTATTTCCATAATTCAAACTTTGAGGGAAGCATCACTAATATTAAATTACAAATTTCGTTTTTACAATCTCCAACGATTTACATCAAATTTCGTTACAAAAAAGGCTCTGAGGATCCAAAAAAATGTCCGTAACTATAAAAAAATTTCGGTTCAGAATTTATTATTAATAAAAAATGTCGATTATGTAGTCGTTATGTAGGACCTCATTTTTCCAATTCAGCTTCATCGATGTTGGTTAAAATTCAGTGAGATGTTTAAAGAAACGAATGTATTATAGAGTAAAAAGATAAAAAAAAAAATTACTAAAGCGAAAATGAACTGTGGCAGCCATCATAAAAAATATATATTTAATGAAATACAATTTAGGACCAGTTTGAGAAGACCATTCACTTAGTTTAAATATCTTACGAAATATTTTTTTAACAAATCTAACAAATTACGACCCTTCTATACAATGTTTTCTCCAGAAGGACATTCTAGTAAATGAAATTTTTCTTTCTCAAGCCTAAATCAGTATACACTTTTTGGATATCTCGAAAAATATTTGGTTTTGTTAGTAATTCTTGAATGAGTATGTGAGAAAAAATAGTTTCTTCGTGTATTTATTTCTGTACTTGTTTATCTTTTTAAGGTGGACATGACTTTAAAAGTAGTCCTCAAAATGTTACAAGTGACTATTTGTGGTGATAATTGTATCAGTTTGGTAACAAAGCATTATGAATCCAAGATATTAATTTTTAAATCTAACCACAGAATAATAAAAAAAACGGAAATACTAGATTCAGGACACAAAATAATTCTCCATCTTTGTTAAATTTTAAACAAACATGCATAACATTTAACTAATCTTATCAAATAAATCATGGCAAACAAATATTAGGACAGATACAAACTAAATAAAATGTATTTTTTATTTAAATGCACAGTAGTTTCAACTACATTAACATTGTAAAACAAAGTTGATATAAAGGTCTCATAATAATAGAGGCAATATTACAAAACTTAAATTTACATTACAAATATTAAATTAATAAATGATGGATTTTCACTTGTTTATATATATATATATATATATATATTTATATTTATATAGTGTTGTATAACATTCTAAAAACGGATTACCACCAAGCTTTGGAAATTTCAATAAATCAAAAATTAAATCTAAAATTGAATTAAAATTTACAATGACCAATAACAACTACTATTTACTCAAAAAAAATATTCATATTTTTTTTCTATACATACCATATATTTATACAGTTTTTGAAAAATGTATATTCAAATTGCTAGAACCAATCGCAGCGTTCAAAACGAAGAACAGTTCTATTTTTGAACGTATATTTCGAATGAATAATTTTTAGTAAAGTTTCTTATTTAAAAATAGTAGGTTGCGATTTAAAATATAAAATTGTTTTCACATATTTACATTATTGTACTGAAATTAATTTTAAATAATTTTTCGCTTACAATATTTAAAATGTTAATAATTTATATAGTAGAATTTTATAGTTAGTTGAATTTTGATTACAAAATTGTTTAAACTAATTATGTTTAACATCTCACTTTAAAATAATCGTAAGAAAACAACCTTCCTAATTACTTTACTTTTATAGGAACGGGGAAAATGAAAGGTGGATTCAAAATCTAACAAATTTGTATCTCGTACACTATTTAATACGATTGTTTTCTGGATATAATTAAAACTTCACAATTATTCGGTCGTGATAATTTTTTTGTTCGTGATAATTCGGTCTGTAAAGACAGATTTTTAATTATTTACCTAAGTCAAAAGTTCTGTTATACCGAAGTCTCTAAGTCTACAGGAACTTTCAAACTATCGGTATGTTTCCTCAAATTTTAAACCCCCATTCGTGATCATAACATTCAATTTCATAAATTTAATAACAGATGATTCATAAAAATATTTATAATATCAATGTGAGGTTACGTTAGAAACCAATTTTTATATGTATATTTCCTAAACTATTCCAAATACGTTCTCACTCAAATTTCACAAAGAAAAACAATACTTGAGTAGATTACTGCAGCTGTCTGAAATTTCTACCATTTATACTCAACTTGAAAATGAACACTTTAGTTCTTAATGGAGTTTTGTGTACAATTATTTATTTATTTAATGTCAACATATATTGTATATGCCAGTTGGATTAATATTGTCCCTAATCAAACGAAAACAATTTAAAAAATCGATGAAACCAAAATCTGGCTGCAAAACGTACTACATTTTACTCACGTTTCTCAGATTAACTTATTTTAACTCTTCACAAAAACTGCTCGAGGGAGAGACAAATGGCATCTAGGATATTTATGTAGTTATTTTCTTAATAATTAGTTTAAGAGACAGTCGAGAGACAAATCTTATTGAACATATGATTACTTCAAATGTCTTTACGATTAATTTTAGAAAGTTGGCAACATGTAAAATACTGTACATTTAAAATAAATATAACCTGCATGTCATGTAATATTAATGCTATTAAATTTAAAAATGAAACTTGAACACAATTCCTCATAAATAATACTTTAAATTGAAACGTGTTTAAAGACAATATCGCCATCTTCAATAAAGCATTAGCTGAAATAACTATAACTCATTATAGCTTCACCGAAGATGGAGACATTGTCGTAGAAACACGTTTGAGTTAATAAACATATTATTTGCTAGAAATTGTGTTTAAGTGTTTTTTAAAAAGTTTTACAAGTCAAGCTCAATATTATTTACTATTTAATTAACTTTACGAATAACTTTGCAAATAAATTAAACTAATTAAGGTATCATAATTGCAAGGAAGATTCCAACAAACACAAACAAACATCTAGTAAGTCTAAAATATTAACTTTAAAAAAGTACAAATAAACGTGTTAACACTACCTACTGAACAAAATTTGTACTAAATTGCTAAATTACATTTATGAATTTATTAGTTAAATAATAATTTTTAGTGGATATAAAGTTGTATAAGTTGACACAAAGGAAAAAGTTTAAAGTTAAATTCATAAATGAAACCGATTGATATTCAGTACTGGAAATTTTACTGTTTTTTCATACAGTAACAATACATTTAAATGCAATAAGAAAAAGTAAATAATAACATAAATCATAAAGTCTGATAGTCTAATAAAGTTATGTGAATTCCTATTATTAGTGAAACATGAGAAAACATGTACATGGTTCTAAACTTAGTTTACTTTTAAAAACACATTGTCTTTTTTATGAACGTACAAATATTTTCGCCTTTAAATCTTCAACGTTTGTAAGCTGCTGTTACTTCATATTCTTCTTTCCTGATGGCTTGAAGAAGTAACAGACTCAAAACAGCGTTCATAACCTAAACAATTAAACAAAGTTAACTGATGTTCTGTGAAGACAGAGTAATAAATGTGAAAACGTTCACTGCATTCTTATTTTCACATTATTCTTTGTTTATATCGAAATATCCACCGAAGAAGACGTTAGCGTGTTCGTAATTAATTCCATGTTAACAAAAATTGCACGGATTCTAATTATCATTTTCAAAAATGAGAGTATGTAATATTTATTTTTTACGCGACCCTTTCATCCCCTAAATGATAACGAAAACAACCACCTATATTATATACAGGGTGATGCAGACCACCCGTGCAGTATTTATAGTGTCTTACTAACTTACTTTAACACTTTTTCTTTCTCATTTCCCCTTAATTTGGCCTCACAGAATCCAATACAATTTTTCAGCCTCACCCTGTATAACTATATGCACCGTTAATTTTAGTGGGCACTCCCTCCAAGGGGTAAATGAAGGGGTTTGTTAATAACAATTTATACACGAGTTTTCTAAATCTCTCAATAGTGTCTCTTGACGTCAGTTTCCAATGGGCCTCGTAGATGTGTGTTTATCAAACAGAATCAATTTGTTTCTCTCGTGTTAGTTTATCGACCTTGGTAAACCTTGAAGGAGTCTCCAATCGCCCTAATGATATGTATTCCATGTTTCATCGTAATATCTCAAAAACTTTAGGAGATAGAATTTTTTAAATGAAAAAAGTCCCAGAAGTTTTTCAGCGATAATAATGTAAATTCTTTGTTCGCTTCGAAAGCGATATCTCAAGAACGGTTTGACTTAGCGACCTGCGGTTTTCACCATTAAATACAGAATGTTTTAATCTATAAGACAGTACATACCAATAACATGATATTTTTTAAAAAAATACCTAAAAAATGTCAATTAACATTCAGTCCGGATTAACCGGAAGTTAATATTATTTTTTAAAATCGGTATTTTTTTTTGTAAAAAGAGTGAAATGTTTTTTATATGTATTCCAAGTTTCAACGTAATATCTAAAAAACTTTAGGAGATAGAATTTTTTAAATCAAAAAAGTCCCAGAAGTTTTTCAGCGATAATCATGTAAATTCTTTGTTCGCTTCGCTGTTTAAAATTCTGTTCAAAACTGTTTAAAATTTTGTCATTTTTACATTTTCAATTATATTTTTCTGAATTTTAATTTGATTATATACGATCACACCATAGACCCTAGTACCAAATTTATACTGGCCATCGTACTTATGTATAGACGACCACTATTACAAAGACAATTACGTCGGATAGACGACGTGTGAATAATCAATTTTTAAGTTCCCTGAGGCCATGAAACTTAAAGACCAGTCAAAAAACGGATGTCGAAATTTTTATTGATTACTAAACATGCCCAAGCTTCGTATAATGGGCAGGTAAAATGAGATTCTAACCTCATCACACAATGGGCAGAAGTGATGGTTCTAACCCTTTGTCGCTTATTGAAGAGCACTCGAAAGGATACTGCACTACTATATTTACTTCAACTTTTCCAATACGCAATTTAAAGTTGTGCTATGAATTAAATAAATACATTCTCATAGAACTAAATTTATTGATACGATTTTATAATCGAATAACTTCCAGACGTTCTTTAAGATGACAATATTGTAACTTAATAGAGAATTTTTAATCATCTTTAAAACGCACCAAAATCACTTTATTTATGACTTACGTTTAGAAAGCAAAGTCCCAATGCGATATAAGCTACCCAGGTTGTCTGAGAACCCAAGTACCAAGTCATCTCGTCACAGCAACCATAGAAAAAAGCATTTCCGGTGACAGTATCTCGACATTCGGTAGGCAGTGGCTTCAGGAGATTGACGTAGTCGTTGGGTCCATCCGCTCCACAGCATCCGACCTTGAATGATAAAAAATTGAGTTAATCTTTACGTCTAAAAGTTGCATATGGAAATTATTGGGTGTCATTAAAGTGTGAACAATGATTAAAATTATGAATGGAAGAACCGTGAAATACACTTTTTGGTTGAATGGAAATGCTTTTTTTTTTAATTCAGCCCAATTTCTTTACCCAAAATGGTATTCCTGTGTTACATTTGTAAAATGTGACTTACACTCCGGGGGATTCTTTTTTGAGAGGAGACAATGTGTGATGTAATCAACGAGTAACTCAATACTTGTTTATCTTCTGATAGTTATTCAAATGTAATTCATTCCTTACCATATTTCCCCAAAATTCTGATTAATAATATTATTTAAATTAGTTATATTTAATTTAAAAAGTGAGTACATTCCATAGTGGATGATTTACGAAAAACGGAGTAACTTTTAGGGCGTTTTATACGGGTAGAATTAAAGTAAAAGTTAAGCCCGGTAACGCTTCGTTTTCCATCTATCCGACAAATTAAATTTAAAAAAAAAACCTTTGGGAAAAAAGATACTGTACTGAGTGTACCAAAAACAAAGACTTCATTTATTATATTTTCAAACTTGGAGATATATATGTCAAATTTCTCGAAAGATAATAACTTTACACACACAAAAATAATAATAGAATAAACCAAATATTTTTCTCTTTTTCGACAAACTAATTTCTTTTTTTTTTCCTGTAGTTAGAAAAAAAACAAAAAAATATTTCTTAGTTGGGGTAATTTTCCTTAGTAATAAATCGATTTTTGGTTTGGTTTGATATTTACAAATGTTTTAATCTTCGCTCTACTAAGACCTACTACCATTTATTCATATGGTCTAAAATAAAAAGATTCAGATATAAATCAATATTTGAAAATATCTTTGGGTATTGTAGACTATTCCCACGATTTTATATATTTGGTTTTCATTCAGAACTTGATTATTTTTTAATCTATAGTAAACAATGAAAAAATTCAATTTTTTATGTCAATAAAAGAAGAAAATATTTTTGTAAAAGCTAACGGTTTTCGATATATTTGATGTTAAATATTTTAAAAGGCGGCTGTTTAAAAAATATATGAAATAAAGTAATATTGTATAAAGTAACATATGAAAATAAATATTTTTACCAAATCTTAACTTAATATCTTATTTAATCCAAAGTTAGTTCTTAAACAAAATGGCGGATAGCCAAGAAATTTAACTTTTTCGAACCATTGTTTACATGAACGTTTTTCTGGTTTTTACTAGTAGAATACGTCCTGAGAGTTCCTCCCTTTCTTTATGAATTATCCTGCACATTTATGATATAATAAAATAATGTAATTACGTTTTCCTGTATCAAACTGAGGATGCCGGTAGCATAATCTTCTCTAGGATACCTCGTGATGAGGTCCAACATAACTTGACGTATAACTGGCTTAATGGCAGAGTTTATCGTACTGTAGTCCATCAGAATAGCGGCTCCAATCAGCTTTATTACGAAAGAAAAAAGCTGAGCCCCAGCGTTCTGAAAAATAAGTTTTTTTTAAAGCCATGTAAATATTTCTCAAAAACTATTTCTAAAGAGGCAATATTATTTTACAGATTTCACCGTTATAATTCTTTACAGTGTGATGTTGAAATGAAGTCATCCTAATTTTTTCAATAATTGGAACACAAAATATACCTTTATGGAATGTTAGTTTTTTTTACTGAGTCTACATTCTCACCTAAACCAACCATTGATTACCATCTTTTATGAGGAGGTATCCAGTTAAATATCTAAAATGATAAAGGCGGTAGTGTGGTGGAGTTTAAAGGATTACACCCTCAGAAGGTCGCTTATAGTGAGTACTGGTGTGTTAATCCCTAGGGACCCTAGCTGGATCTACACATTTTTTCATGTAGTCTTGAGTTAGATCCTTTAATTTTTTTCCTGTTCTCTAACGATCCTGAGAGTATTAGCATATTCGAGAGCTAGGAGTTTATTTAAATTTTCTCTTCGTCCCTTTTTTTTAAGCGTTAATGACCGAGAGATGTTTTGCCTTTAAACCACAAGGAAAACATGAAAGAATTGATAAAAAGAGAAAACTAATTTTATTGTCAATGGAGGTGGTTAATCGCTTAAAATAGAACTGTAAATGAATTTATCATGAAAATATTTTTCACGCAAAACCGTTTTAACTAAAACATTATCGTATAATATTTTAATAAGTTTTTAATAAATTTGTACATAAAGAAATTTGTAAAAGGTGATTATGGTGGAAACAGTATACCTCCATGAAATCTTTGGTAGTGATGAACACATTTTTCTGACGTATAAAGACATTTTTATCTTCATGGTGAAAAATATTTTGCTTATAAATATTTGTGGGTGATGGATGGTTGAGGTAGAAAATCAATGCTTTGTGTTTACAACCTAAATTTTTATTTCATAATAAGAAAATGAATAGAATCTCCACTACTAGAAACATAGAATTTTATTACGAAAAAGCCCATTAAGGGGTTGATATAGTGAGTACGGGCGTAGCAATCCCGAGGATTCAACCTGGATCTACACTTTCTCATGTAGGGTTTAGATAGTTCCCTCTCTTTTATCTATCCTATCAGATCTTGACCAACTGTTGTTCTTTTACGTTCTCTTCTTCCTTTTTCATAAATGAAGATAATACCCGAAAGGTTTTTCTTCTTTAAAATACATGGAAAAATGAAGAATTAAAAACAATTCAATATACTAGAATTTTTTATAAACGTTGTTGATAAATAAAAAGAAAACATCTATAAGATATATCTTCACCAAAAACACTCAGAAACCAATTACTATTCAAGTCACTACTTCTTGAAATTCAATTTTGGAAACTGGTGTAAAATATTCACAACACCCTTAGGTTCCAAGGACTGGGGTACAGGACGATTCCAGAATAGCGTGACCACTTTAATATTAAAAGGAGCTTTGTATGTTTGTACAGCACACGGGTCAGTTCGAATAATTAGGATTTGTTACTCTTACAAGAAACGGGAATAATTTAAACAAAAATTGAGTGAATGTTAAATTGAAACATGCAGTGTAGTCATGAATTTTTATATTGTTATCTAAAGACTAAAACCCATCGCCTGTATAACATGTTAATAGGGTCATCATAGTACTTACCCAGCCCTATATACATTGTCATACAAGCAGATCATTAAAACTTAATGTTCGTGTCTTGGATCTTATAAGAAATGTTTTCCTATCTTGGTGGATCAAGGGGTCTTGTCTAGTAGGGTAAATTCCGTTAAACAGTTGTTACACAGGTTTTTTTGTGTGTATCAATACTACTTGACGTCGTCTAAGCCATAATGAGTCTCGTAGATGTGCGTATATTAAAAAGTCAACTCGCTTCGTTTTCATCAGTGTCTCAACCTTATTATTATTATTTATTTGCATCATTTATCAGATACATAGTGCAGCAGTTCTGGGGTATACATTTTACTTGTCATACTACACAAAAATTACTCACAACACAGTATACAATACAACAAATACACAAGATAGAAATTTTATAAAATACTAACAAACTAAGACACGGTGAACTATGTATACAAGTCGTCTCATATTAATCAATTATTTGAGTGGTCATCCTGCATACAAAATTCATCTCAGACACCCAGAGGTTATGAGCTGAGGTACTCCTCCACTGAGTATAAATCATTCCTCAAGAGGTATCCTCTGAGTGATATGCGAAAATTCTTGAAACAACTTTGTTTTTTTAATATTTTCCTTATCGTGCCTTCAAGCTGTTCGTATATGAAAGGGTCTCCACTCGATACGCTCATGGCGGTGTGCTCTGATAGATCTCGTAACTATGCTAGTATTATATTTGGGAGGGGGGGTAAGGATTTGAAATAAAGTCTGTATTTATTGTCTTTGAGAGAGTTGATACAATTAAATACAAAATTAAAATTTTCAGATTTTAACTAATTTAGTGTGTTATTTATTTAGGAAAATTTAGCACATCCTGTGAATAGTACCTAATTTTTGGTTCACCCTCTGAATAGCAGACGTTCGACTCTACAAAAATTAAGGGAATTTCATATCTCTGTCAAAACTAAAATCATAAGTCTTTCTAGTATTTTTGAAGAATCATAAAATATCATATTTTCTGAATTTTGGCCCATTCTGTAAATACTAACTATTTTTTTGTTCACACTGTGAATAGAGGATGTTGATCTCTACAAAATTATTGTGTGTATATAGTAATAACACGCGAGATATGAACAAAACAGCTTAAATGGCGCCCTTTTGAAATGTTCATAGATTTTTCTGAATTATAATATGGTTCAATATCAGCAAAGTATACAGAATTTCATTTCCTTAGCTTAATTTTTGTGATCGCTAACGTGCTTATCGTACAACGAGGACGAACAGGCAGAAAGTTGTAATCTCTTTACGGTTTCCTAAAGTCATGAAATGTGAAAACTAAATAAAAATATAGAGGTCAGATTTCATACTGTTTAGATAAATTGAAATAAAATAGAGACCCCCCTAGGACATGAACAGTTTAATAACGTCCGGTTGGAAGAGACTAAGAATAGGTCAAAAGCGACGTAATAGGAAAGATGATAAAGAGGAATCTAATCCGTGACAATACGAGAAAGAATGAAGAACTTGCTAGGTTATAACTAAATATCCACTCACGTAGGAATCCCTGGTGGGATCATGGCGGTAATGCGTGGTCGTGAAAAATTAAGTTTTTTAAACTCCCAACAATGTTTTTGTAAAATTAATTACACCATAACTTCTTTACCTAAACCGAGACTAGCAAAGTTTGGATTTTTTTAATTCCAATTAATTATTAAGACAAATAGAAGAAGGGAGCCTTAAACTGTACGATACCGCTGAATAATTGATTTGTAATTCTCATCAAGCATAACAGAATAAATTGTTTAATGTCCGGCTCTTTGAAGTTTGTATATTTATGACGATAAATTATTAAAAAGGAAAACTTGATATCGTTTCACTTTAGACAACATAAACAAAATTAGAGGATGTCCGGACGAATTATTTTTAAAATGTTAGGAATTAAATATTGAATATAGGGCATCCGCTTTAGCATCGCATCTAAGGGATTAGGAGACCCTTACACTCAAACGCACTCAAATGCAGCTGCTAGTGTGATTACGTGGGGTTGGCTCGACGTGGGGTTAGCTCGACACTAGTATACTGTGGGGTTAGCTCGACACTAGTATACCGTGGGGTTGGCTCGACGTGGGGTTAGCTCGACACTAGTATACCGTGGGGTTGGCTCGACACTTTGGGGAACTAGGGTCATCTGTTCAAACTCCTGCTTAATGAGCAACCCTTCTTGAAATTGGAGGTGTTTGTTTTTTCGGTCAGCCGAAGAGCGACACTCAAGTGACGAGGTTCGTCGTCTGTTTGAATAGTATGACTTGTTATTGGCTGGTAGTATTCTCGGGACTTGGCTAACCTGGTATCCTTTAAAACTAACAGAAAGCACAATACCAATTATAACTATTTCTGAACTCATAAGACACTGTTGAAGTTTATTTAAGTATCCAATTCGATGATATGTCATATTGTCGATGGGCTTTATGATTGCGATGACCATACTTCTGTGAAGATTGACTAAGAGATACATAAACACTATCTAAAACCTAACCTAACCTAACCTAACCTACTAACCTAACCTAACCTACTTCTCACGCATTCTTGTGGGAGTAAATGTAACGTGTAAATTCATTCCAACATAATTTGGCGATTTCATTTAAGGTTTTTATCACCACCAAAAATACACTTTTTTTCCTATTTCAAAAGCCGATAATTTGTACTATAAATATAGTTTTTGAGGTTAATTATTACAACGCCATTTACAATGTTTATATTTCTATTACTAACAAGCATTACTTTTAGTGCCGTGTGAAATACAACGCATTCATCCAGTACAAATTAAATTACAGTGATATTTATTTTCTATTTATATTTCTGTTATTTACAAGCATTAATTTCTGTGCCGTGTGATAACCAACGCTTTCATCCAGTACAAATTAAATTACAGTGATATTTATTTTCTATTTGATCTTTATTGATTTTAATAATACCCGCCCGACTGGTACCTGATCCGTTCACATTTCCATGAAGTGATTGCTATTGATTGGGGCGGCCAATATGTCGAGCTAACCCCACGACACCGCTAGTGCCGGCTCTGCTTGGCAGGTAGATGACTCATAACTTGGGCCCTCAGTAATTGCTACTTCTTTAAAATATGAAATTTAAGTAATGACATTAGTTTATTTGTAACTTCATGCAATTCAAAGAAAAATGACACCAAACACGGTATAATTATGACAATATATGAGGTTCAACATGCATATTAGTTTTTTTATATTTAATATACCGGGTAAGATTATTTTTTATTTTACATTTCGACATCAAGTGTGTTATAACATAACACAAGTAACAATATATTATTATATTATTGATTTATTTTTAGCGCGTTTAAACATATCATGTATAAATTAAAATTGAAAATTGTAAGTGCAGAATTAAAATAATCTTCTTTTTTGCCTCGCAGTTTCTTCATGTAAGTGCGGGTAACTGGTTGAATCATTTTTTTTTATCTTCATTATTATTAGTTCTATTTTAGGTGTTTTAGATATTTGAGACTATTTTAGGTATTTTTTGTTTGGTTTTATATATTTATAAAGGTATTTTTTAGGTAATATTTTTGGTACTAAATTACAAATAGACTTTTCTATTTTTATAAAAATTGAAAACATATTAATGTGGAATTTATACCAAAAGGTTAATATACTTCATATTGCACTCATTTAACATAATTGTACTATTGACATTAGTAAGTTTTTATCATTGGTAACCGATTGTAAAAGATTAAAATGCCATTCTCAGTTTCAAACACAATTCATTTTAGTACTGCAATATGTTTTTTTTTTTTTTTTTCTAAAATCTAAATATACTCCCTTGGCGCTACATAGGAAATAGTAACTATATGTTGAGAAAACCCATTTTTCTCGTAATTTAATGAAGATTATGAAAATCATAAATTAATTAGGATTATCATTTTATTTAAATGCGTCATAATTTGCAACAGTTTCATGAAGCTGTCCACCTGCGCGCGCGGGTCAAGGTGCCCGGGTGCTCGTGAGTGCGTGCGCAAGAGCAAGGGTCTCCTAATCCCTTATAGATGCCCGGCGAAAGCGAATGCCCTATAAGTTAAATGGTTAGATGATTAAGTTACAGTTTATTGTAAGCAGCGACAACAGTTACCAGAGCATTAGCAAGATGTAAAAAGTTAGGAAACCTCTGAGCTTGAACTATTGAAGAGGTCATATATAAGCAATGGTTTGAGGGAAACGAGGTGAATAAATTAGCAAGATGTATAAACTTAGAAAACCTCCGAGTTGAACCATTGAAAAGGTCACACATCATTTAAATGTATATAAGTAAAGGTTTGAGGGACATCGAGTTCAATATATTAGCAAGATGTAAAAATAAACAAGACCAGAGCACTGTGGTGACCATATATACAGATACACTTTCAAAAGTCCCTTACCACACTTGGGAATAAACAAAATAACAAAAAACAAAAAATTTTGTCAAAAGTAAAATGTTTATTCCTATTAGACCGTCATAGCTATTATAACAACAAAGTTGTCATCTTCAGAGGGAATCTTAACAAAGACTAAATTAAAACTATTTACAACTAAAGTGACCAGTTTCTCTACCCCACTCCTCTGGTGCATTGACCTATCAACAATAGTTTTGACAGTTCAAACACCTGTACTGTTACCTGGAGCGGGGAAGGCCCAATTCTCTAACATATAAAGATGTTTAAAAGTTTACAATATAATCATCCCTAAACTAATTATCTTAACATATTAACTGTATCATGTATCATTAAAAAAAAAATTGTATCTAGTATTATTATTCTAGTTATTTTATTCATTCCTTTCGCTCTGGGTTAAAGACAGAAAGACCATAGTACCATATTAACCGGTGGTTAAGCAATTGAACCACCATTGCATGGAAAACGTATTGACATAGATTGGATAAATTATGTTAATAGTATATAGTTAACTAAACCATCGATTGATATCTAATTAACCATGAACTCATCGGTATAATTTAAAATAAATGGTGCATTCCATGCTCTTTCCAACTAAAATGCTTGCGTTATGAAATTTTGTTTCAGACGTTAAACTTTGATTTAAATCAAAACAACTTTTCAAAAACGAATAATAATATTAAAATAACACAAATTTCTTTTATTATCCTGGGTGATAATAATCTATGAGAGATTGAAATACGAATCAAACCTGGAGGGGGAGGTCATAGCTTCCTAATAACGTCAAGATAAAATCTGAAACAAAATTAACCCTGAATTCTATTATCATTGTTATACACAATAAAATAGTTTTAAAAAAACCCGGAAAAAAGTTGTTAGATAATTAAGCAAAAATAATAATTTGTTTAATCATTTTTTAAAGAAAAAACGCTAACTTCCCGAGACAGCCATTTGAAAAAGTCCAAAGAGTTGTGTACAAAACCTAAAATAATTCAGATGGGCGTAAAATCAAATTACAAAACTTGCGTTTTAAACTGAGCGTCGTCTAAAATAAAAGAGAACTTATTATATTTATTTTTACTTACAGCGAGAAGAAATATAACATTTTCAGTAAGCGAACTGACACATCCAAGTATAGAGATAATCATTACAATCAGTGATGAAAACATGAGGATGTACAAGCCTATGTAGAAACCAGATATCTGCAATTTGTCAATCCAATCTGACGTTTCTCCATCGAATCGAATCCAGACGCACAAGGCGAACACTGCTAATCCGAGGATCTGAAACATGAATTAAATCTGATTAACTATTATCTAAAGAGCAATGTTGTGTTAAAACATAACAGGTTTGAGGGGTGTTACTAGAATGCTCTTGTGATGAAAAATTAATAAACGATTTCTGTAATTCGACTTTAGTTTTTCATAAGTATAAACCAACATTTTGGTGATTTTTAAATTTTTTTTATGTTCAACACTAAGTGAATACAACTTCATCAGAACAATTCAAAACTAATATTTTATACACTTAATCTATTGATTAAGATCAAAACAGTCGATTGAGACCACAACGAGTCAAGTATAAAGAGTGTACAAGTTTTCAGTAGCGGGTAAACTATTACAAAATGGCTGCGCGTACCAGTCCATACCGCACGTGACATTACAATCCCCACTATGTTAGAAAAATATTTGATTTTTGACTATCATGAGCTATATTTTCATTTTAAATGTGAACAATATTTTTTTTAACTGCATCTCGTAACTATATCCCCTTAATTAATTAAACTATGTTATAAAATTCTGTAACTCTTTAACTATCATGAGGTATATTTTAATTTTAAATGTAAACAATAATTTTTGAACTGCAACTCTTAACTATATCCCCTTAATTAAATAAACTATGTTATAAAATTCTGTAACTCTTTAACTATCATGAGGTACAATTTAATTTTAAACGTGAACAATATTTTTTGAACTGCAACTCGTAACTCTCCTTAAATAATTAATATCTGATTTACTGTAATGCCCCCCCCCTCCCCCAGTACAGGAAAAACAATAAAGACGTATTCACTCAAAAAAACCATGAGAAATAAATAAGCATTACCATTATCAAAGATCAAAGCTGAATTTACTATTTTGTAATAAATGTTTCGTCATTATAGTCATATTCAAGGGGTTGATTAATTATTTTCTCAATACTAATCTCACAATAAGTATACCAGCCATTTGAGTGTTCATGTTGTGAAACTTCAAGATCACGTTAGTTTTAAAGCAACGAATCTACATGTCAGCCAACTTCAGTGTCTGAATATCCATTGGTTCGTAAACCGACGAAAAAGAAAATAAACAATAACAAAATTTGGTATTGAATGATATAGAGGAGTTGTTACAAATGTATTGGGTGTACTCAAGAACAAATGTTCATACTCTGATCTTCTACTCAGGACCAAATCCATTACAACTCAGTAGGGTTTGTCCCAGTTTCTATTTATATCGATGGCCCCATCTGTAACACCATAACATATTACGACGTCGCTCTAAGTATTCCTCATATTACGAAGTAAATCACAGCCTTGCGACTTATCGATATAAACGACATAGATATCGAAAACTCATTGTCTAATATCGAATATCGAAATCCAATAACGATTCTTCATTTGCATCAGTGACCCATGGTGTTTGAGCGATATGATTGGTTTGACCTATTTGAGAGCTCACAGCTTCTGCATGTAATGTAATATTTAATTTAGTTTACAAATTAATTTTTCTTTCTTACTCAGATTTAGTTCTTCTTCTTGTGTAAAGGCGAAAAAACCTTTGGTTGTCATTGTCTTATAAAAAAATTAAGAAAAGTACATAATATAAAAACTCTAAGCCCTCGAATAATCTAATGACAAAAGATGTATATCTAGTTAGAGTCCTAGGGATTGTCATGCCTGTATTAACTGTAAGTGAGCCCCTGTGGACCTCTTGATATGACAAAACGTAATTTTATGGAAAATATCTTTTTCGAATATGGCTATTTTATTTAAATTAAAAATAAAGTACTTTATTCAAAATATTTCGTTTTATTTATTACGTACTTAACTGAAAAACGAAAAACTAATCATAAATAATAATAGTTACCAATTTTTTCACTATAATGAGCAACACTTGTGAAAACTTTAATCACTAATTGAATGAAAACACAATCAACACTTTATTTGTTCACGACGACGTTTCAATTACTAACTCATCATCCTCAGTTGTTACAACTTATTAGCTGAAATTAGTGTCAAGAAGAACTGTGCACATGTAAAAAATGAGGATGATGACTTAGTTATTGAATTACAGTCTTGAACAAATAAATTGTGGATTGTGGAATATTGTTTTTTATTTCACTGAATTATGATTTATTAAATTGCTGACATTTTAAGGTAAGTTTTTCTTAAAGGAGGTAAGCAAGTAAAGTAGTGGTCCACCCCTTTATCAACTTTGCTAATTTTTGTTTATATTTTCGAAGTTATCTTATATATTGTGGGTCATGGTAACGAGACGACGTAAGTTAAATAGGCCCCTCAGGGGCTCATTTACAGTGAGTACACAAGTTGGAATCCCGAGTAATCCTACCTGGGTATTGACCATTTTTCATGTAGTCTAAGGTTAGAACTCTCCTTTTCACCCTACCAGGTCTCTCTTTACTAACTCTTGTTCTCATTCGATCCTGATGTTATTTGAGTATTTAAGTGCTAGCTATGTTTATTTTCTCTCTTTTTTTTAAGGTGATTATGTTTTTCGTCTTTAATCATCAAAAAGAGGAGGAAAAGTTAATAAGATTTAAAATTAAGGGAAGGAAGTAGCATAAAATTGGTAGTACTTTGAGAAGAAATAATGATAAAATGGTGAGGCAGGTTGTGGAGTATTAATTGGCAGGGGTACAGAAAGTGAACTCCTGGCGAGGATATTCTGTAAGAGAATGGTGAGGAGGGAGTGGGGCTGGCGAGGATGACATGATTTCTTTTTTACAAGGCGATAATGATTGGGAGGTTTTTGCCGTTAAACAACAAGAAAGAAAATTAACGAAGGAGCATTGAACCGTGAATTCGTAGTGGAAATGTACTTTAAAAAAAGTGATTTCGTTCGCACTGCACACCGATTAATCAGTTTCAATTTCAATTTCCACGTCATTGTGCTGTTCTTTAGCGGCAATACGATAAAGTTATGAATAAAGAACGTTCAAGTTACTACTTCTGCAACGAAATATAAATCACCTAATCCTTTACACACTCTGATAGTTCTTCTAAATATTAACATTCAGGTAGTTGATAATAATACGTTCAAACAGAAAGCATGCTGGAACCAATTCATTTATTTTTTGGATTAACAGAATAATTCTGCACACGGATTTGAACTTTCAACCGTAGACAATGATAAAGATAATCAAGAGATAAAAATGACAGTAACAAAGCAAGGGTATATTCTGCGATTTTCTTAACGTGTTTTCCAATTAATAGATCGTAAGCGCATTTTTTTTTATCTGTGGATGACATGAGAGTTGTTGGTGGTGGCTGCTGAATGGGTGAATTGAAGGTCTTCTGTTTCTTCCTGGACGATTTGTGTTGTTTTTAAACATAAATTTAGAACCGATATTTCTGCAGAGAATGTTGAACAATACATTTTGTTTTTGTCTTTAGAGGTTACATTTTAGTAATATTTTGTGAAACACGTTAAAACCAACTTTATAAAAACAAAATTGTGTCTTTTTGTCTTACGACAGTTACCCGGAAGTTGGACTTATGGATTTTTTTAATATCTCAAGAAACGTCCACAACCAAATTTGAACAAAATGACTTCAAAAAAATTAACTCAAATGATATCAAAACGTGGATTTTTAGACAATGTTTTTGACCTTTTCACATAACTTTTTATATATTATTTAAAAGTAAAAACATCTTCTAAGAAGTAAATAGTATAAGTTAACAATTACCATTTTTTATTTCACTAAACGATTATTAAAAAGTAATGTTTTCATTTACCTCCCTATAAACTGTATAAAACCTTATTTATCACTTGGTTACTGTGGGCGACTTAAGTGTCACTTAAATGCGCAGGTTTTATCGACTTCCCATATCAATTGGAGAGGGAGGGGCGTTATCGATAATGGATATTTCGCTTAAACTGTTGTGCATCTTACAAAGGCCATAAATGGGATAAAAAGGTACTTTAACACATTATAATAAATGGGAAACCGTTTTCCCTTCTCAGTAACAACAAATGAATCAGTGTAACAAATTAACTTCCATTATTGGTTCCAATATTGAAACTTTAAATATTTGTTTAAAAACTTACATTTGAGTCTATACGTTTTAGATAAACGGAAAACTGGGCTTTTACGCAGTTTGAATAGTAAAGATAGATAAACCTAATTAAATAATAAACATTAGTCAGCTAATTATTATGAAAAGATGTTGCAAATCTAAGTAAAAAAAATTAAATCCCATAAATAAATATCTCATAAACTTAATTTTGTTTATAATTATCTTTTATTAATAGGTTTTCTTAAATTCAATACCCAGAAAAGTCACAGTATTGAATACATTCTGGAAGCAAGTTTTACACACCTCAGCTTAAAACAGTTCAAATCCATGTCCTTCATACAACCAGTTTCACTGATTTATCTTATTAGAGTTCCAGCCGAGATGAAGATCAAGAGTCTCGTTATATTCAGTATTTCACACTTCAAAAGAACTTGTTCTGTTGTTTCTGTGTGATTCAAGCCTCTGCAGGTTAAATAGGATGTATTGAAATTTTTCCCAAATGTTCCATAACCAGTTACAAAGCTCAAGACCTTTCTTTCGTTGCAAATACTCAATGGAGTTACACACCTAGAGAGTGGGATGGTACAATAACCCATGGATCTATCCAATTAAGCTGGCCCGAAAGACTTTAGCTGGATCTACACCATTTTGTGTAGTCTTTGGGTTGGATCCCTCTCTTTCACCTTTCCTATCAAGTCTCTCTTGTTCTCCTCGGATCCTGGTTTATGCGAAGACAGAAGGTCTTATTTCATGTTTTTTTCATCTTTTTTTTTTTTTTTTTTTTTTTTTTTTTTAAGCGGTTGTAACCAAAATGTTTTTCACCTTTAAGTAAATAAATCTCTCCAATTGTTAAGAATATCTAAATTCAAATCACTTTTAATCAAAACAGTTCTTATTGTTTTGCCTAGACTTCTGTCTTTTTGTTTATCTTCTCGTTCCCCTCGAATAATCTACAACCTAACACCAAACACAATTCTATCTTGAGCTTCACCTAGGTTTAATAACATTCCCACATTAACAAAGAACTGTATTCGTGTGAATTTATAGCTTCTATAACAACAGGCTGTCTGAACTAACTACAATAAGCTTATTGACAAATCCTCTTCATAATTCTGCCTGAAATATTGTTGCATAGCTTCCAAAGGTTATGGTAATCTCAATTTTAGCTTATTTTCCTTGCATACCGTCCCCGTACCTTGTGCCCGTCCTTGAGCAATACCATCCGTGTAGAACATTGCATAGTTGTTCATAGTCTACCAGTAACGTTTCTTTCTCATGAGGGATTGACTTATGATGTAGTCATGTCATGGTAAGAAGAGATCGTCTGATCCTTTATGTCAGATTGTGCCATGTCCCTTTGTCTATTGCCAGTTTCTTCAGATCCCATAACATTTTAACATGTTAGGAGCGAAAGTTGTCTCAGCACTATAGTGCTGAGACAAATGAAACTATACTCAGCAAAGTTTCAATAGATACTGTAAATAAATGTGATCAATATCGAAGTTAGTTAAGATGTGTTACCATTTTTCCATTTTAGAAATTTTTCTTCCAGTTTGATATGAACATCCTGTTGTGTAATTACTTATTCATTTTGTTTGACAAGAAAATCTAAATCTAAAAATCAAATGTTGTTTTAATTAGATCTTTTCCTCTTTTGGTTGCACTTTTTACCAAATTTGATAAAAAAGTCTGGTAAAATTTGATTATAAATAATTAAATAAACAAAACAAGTTTATTTTCAATTAGGTTTTAGATACTTTGTTAATTGTAGTATCGTTTTTTGTTAAATTTAACAACATTGTCGCTTGTAATTTTAAACATTTTAAATAACAAAATAAATGCTCATGTTATTAGGATTGGATAAAAAACAATGGAAAGAAGATATAACCCATAAAGCCTACACACATAAGCTGCGTATAAAAAAAATTGTCATTGAGAATTTGAAATACAAACAAAGATAAACGTAAATCATTTTGTTACTCCAATAAAATCTTATTTGTTGAATTAACGACTTTATAAATATTTTAAAATTATTATTTTATGGTGTTATTATATTAGAGTTTTGTTAGGTTAAAAACTATTAAACATGCCTGTATATAGTCTAAAGATCTAGAATCTTTAACGTTTAATTATGTTTCATTTGATTTTTTTAATAGGTATCTCTAAACGTGTTCTTCATCCTAGTTCCATACGTATAGGCGTTTTGCTTTCTACTTGTGTCAGCAAAGAAGTATATACTGCAGGCGTTCAACTATTATTTATTTTTACAAGCTGGATATAAAAGAAATTTAGTTAATTTAAATTTGAATCAATTTTAATTTAATTATTTTTCAAATATATTTGTATTTTACAACAATTGACTAGAGTTTATGACAGTTAAAATAAAACATTTATTATAGTTTTAAAAAAATTCATTTTGATAAAACAGTTCAGTTATGATTTTAAATTGGTGAAAAAAGTTCAAATTAGTAGTTTTAGAAATTGTGTTCTGAGGAAAGATATACATTAAGTTGACTCAAAAAAATCGATTTATTTACACTAATAAATTTTTTCCTGATATCCTGACCTTCTTTTACTTTGTCTTGTTTCGGGTTTCCGATCTTTTTAGAAAATCTGTTGTGCACTATACAGCCATAATTTACTTGGTGTCTGAAACCTCTCTGTTTAAAATTTAATAACGCTTCCTTCAAAAATTCTTCTTATTTCAGGATGTTCTGTTTTTATTTTCACGTGATTACTATGACATATTAATAATTAGTACATTGGAGTTATATTGGTTCTGATCTCATACTTGGTCTGATTTTGGTATTGAATTAAATTGACATTTCAAAGCTTCTTAAATATAATAAAGGAAATGGAGATGCTACGTTTTAATTAATGGAGATTATTTGAATTGATTATTAGAATTAGTGATGTTTATATTATTTTTTGTTGAGTACGGTTCTTCCCTTCTTAATTATGTAAATGTATTTATGATATTATTGAATGTGTGGGTGGTGAAAGATATTATTACTACAGATTTCAAATATTGTAAATAGTCTTCTATCATTAAAGTAGATAGAAACGCACTCTAAATAACTCGCTTATCAATTATGACTTTCTTATCAACAAAGTAAGACTTTCATTTTACAATATAATTTAACATTTTAAAATTGATAGACCTCTGTTAATAGTCACTGTTGATATAAACGAATCGTATGTACTAAATATTATTATTATTTAAAATAAGTAATTATTAGTTTTTCATTTAGAAATTTGAAGTACGGTTTGATGGAAAATAGTGATTATGAAATGTTTTATCACTTGGCAACTTTAGACTCTGGTATAAAACCAGTGTAAAATCATTAAACATTTTATTATAATATTCCGTTAGATTTTCAAATAATTTTGTGTAATATTCTTTTTGCAGTATTTCTAACAAAAATCGTTAATCAGAATGAATAGAAAGTGTTGACAATTTTAATTATTTGAAATAAAATGAATTTATTTCCCACAAAACAACAACTAAATCAATAAAAATACAAACAAACAATTCCAAACAATAAACAAAAACTAACAACTGAACAAATACAAAATAAAATACTCTCTACCCACGTAAACGGTGACTCGTATTTTTAATTTCTAATTTAAAAATTATTATTATTTCAAAAAATACTTGTTCTGAAAAAAACATATACATACACTATAAAACATTTAATATGTCCTTAAAGTATTCAAAAATAAACTAATTACAGCGTATTATATTAGGATAAAATATATATTGCTAAACTTTGGAACATAATAAAAGTGTAACGGACAAAATTATTATAATTGAATTCCTCAAGTAACAACTGTTCTGCATTTACTAAGTTGTGTTATTTTGTTTATCGTCTTATCCAATAGAGAGCAGGCACAAATTATGTTTGTTAAATATAATGGTCACAGTCTAATTTGTTACTTTGTATTTTTACTACTTTGCATTAAGAAAATTATGTTTGTTTAAACAAGTATTAAGTTATAGATTTATCAAAATGATTTGGAGTATTACTAATTTGTTTAAATAATAAGTACAGAGGAATGATTTGTTAGAGGGATTGAAACTACTCTACTTTATCAACTTAGATTGTGAGTTATGTCCTTATGTTCTTTGAACCCCCAAAAGACATACAATTTAACTTTCAACCATAAAGCCTCTAAGTTCTTCGTTTTCAAATTTCAATTTTACCAAATGGTACAAGGGTGGAATTTTGATTGAATTCGTTTTCCATTGTAATGAGGTGATCAGTTTCAATATGGCGTTGCCTCTAAGAGGCGTTTGATAAAATGTAGCACATACGTACCCAATTAAAATTAATTGGTCGCCTTCTTTCCAAAATTACCGGGAGTTATCGTTAAAAACCAAACATTCGATCATGAAGAAGTTATAAAACACATAATTTCTCAAAATCAGTAAAACCGATTTCGTTTAAATGTTGATGAACTTAGCAGATTCATGGCTCAAAGACGTTTGGAAAATCGCAAGTAAAAACATAACGAATCATCAAAAATTACGGACCAAAATGAATTAGCCCGATTTTAATTAAATATGATTTATTCTGAGGAAGCGTTTCATATCACAAGCGAAGCTCAGATACTATTTATTTATTTTTTCCAATACGGGGTTCTTGGTAGTTTTACTTTCTTACTGTCCACTATCGAACTGATATTTTTGGTAATAAATGGTATTTAAATTGTAAATTGACGTATTGGATAGTTTGTGCAACGTTTTACACATATTATTTAAAACATCGTCCTTCTTGTATATAAACGTTTTACTTACAGAAGATCCATAAAATTTTATCTTTTCCTATAAAATTATTAACATAAAAATATATCACACTTCACCACCCTCTTAACCATTACGGAGTTACGATTTGATGGTCAAACTTACTAAAATGACTTCGTCCATCGTACACATTTAGGTAAATTGGTTCGATAAAAATATATAGTTATATATCGGAAAACCTTTCATGGTAGAAACTTAGGCTATAACCAATAAATTTGTATCTTATGTTGAACCCAAAACTAACACTTCTTAATTTTTGTTTGCTTCTTCTTAACTTATGAACTAATGGATTTTATATATAATTTAATGTTACCACAGTCGGTACATGATGGTACATTCTCACATTTTTTAGTTTAGACTTGTTTTGTTCTCAATTTAGTTGCTTGAAAATGCCTAACGGCGAAACATATGTCGCAATTAAAGCTGTTTGGTGGAATTAAATACCGGTAATCATCTTATTATTTCCATTTAATATATAAATTACTTACGTTTTAAGATGTTTACAACAGACCTTTATTTGGAAGTATGTTACGGTCGTTTCCTCTACACGAAGACATCTTCAGGCTTAGCAAAATAAAATATTTACTACCTCACATAAAACATACGCTTTACATAAAACATATAGAGGGCGTCGCGTAACTTAGTTGCAAGAGGGTGCCCTTAAAACCGTCACGGGATAAAGCCCGGTTGATAGAGTTGTTTTTCTTCTTGTGTTATATTTTCCGCTATTTTCTATAGTGTTGAAGGTATACAGGAAAGACACGTAAGCAAATAATAATAATAATAAAATTGACAAATATTTAAACACACGTGGGGTTTGAATGTTGTTGAAATGTGAATAAAGGTTAGTTCTCCAAATACTTTGTTTTGATAACACTTGAAAATAGATGGAAAATTCAGAGAATGGATACCTTTTTTTCTAACCTTGAACTATGTTCAAAGCACAGTGCAATTAGCGTTTGTCTCTCTCTTTCAGGTGGCACGTAATCCGTGTTCATATCGAAAATACTTTTATGTAAGACTCAGTGCGAGTTTCTCATTCATTCATTAAGTCCCACACACTTAATCTATATCCTCAGAGGTTTTATTTAATTCTCCGGACTGTTTAAAACTATTACGGTAGTTTCGTCAACACAAAGACATCTTCAGGTTTAGCAAAATAAAAAAAATACTATCACATTTAACGTATATCCTAAAGGGGAAGCGCGTAACCTATAGTAATTTTAAGAGAACGTAACTGAATCTAGATATTTTTCAAATAGTTTTGGGTTGGATCCCTCTATTTCATCTTTCTTATCGCGTCCTTCATGACCAACTCTTGTTCTCTTTCAAACCTGACACTTTTAGAATATTCGCTGGGTAGGGGTCTTTTTATCAAGTGTTGTTAATTTTTTTCGCCTTTAACAACAAGAATGACATAACTCGGTACATATTACAAACACACACATAACTTTAGACAAGAAATACTTACAAAGAACTTCAGAGAAAGTAAAACAAAATAGAAATGAAAATATTTTTAGCTGGTAATATTACTGCTCAAGTTATACATGCACAAAGTTTCCTCTTTCTGCGAATAACCCTTAGTCCGTTGAACCCAAAGCTTTCGGCGCTTAGTTAAGAAACAAGATAAAGAAAAACACATCAGTCTAAAGGCAAAAAACCTTTCGGTCATCATCGCCTTATAAAAATTAAGAAGAAAATATGAAAATATCCTGAGCCCTCGAATAATCTAATACCATCAGACAACTCTTCACAACGATGAGTGGAAGTATTGGTCAAGAGAGACCAGTTAGTACTGAAAGATAGGGATCTAATCCAAGACTAAATGGAAAAATTATGGATCTAGCTAGGGGATCTCAGGATTCCCACTGCTGTGCTGTAGTTATCCCCTGAGGATCCATATATATAAATATGCTTTTTATTGAACCGCCATTGATTAAGTTTGAATTGTTCCAGGTTCAGGAGTACGGACAACCTTCTACATTGCTTACTGTTCCGTGTAACAAAAAACCCTTATAGACAACTCAAAAGGTATTTATATATTTCTTGAATATTTTGTAGTCTATGTATGTACATTTGAATATTTTATGATCATTATCCCTCTCAGAAAAACAAATTCAAATTGTTTCCAAGTCTTAAATAAATAATAGTTACACACACTATAAGTTTCGGTTTCATCTTTCGCAAATTTAAAAGTAGCAACTGTTTGTTAGCCTAAACAAGAGATATATTTAATTTGTTTAAAATAGGGTTTATGTAAGTTTTGTGTATCTACTTGCTTTTTATTCAATATTTATTTATATATGGTTGGCACACCTCGGCATATGGGAGCGCGCCGCTGGCCATACTTGTAAGTTTGAAGTTTAAAACATAACTATCTCCTAGTTATACATTTTTGCCTTGTTAGAGGTGACTTAGTGCCGTACGTATTTCATTGTGAGGCAAATTTTTCAAGTTGCAATCGTGTCTACAACTCTCAGAGTCTGATAATCCGAGTCTAGTGGTTTGGGTTATTTTATTTTTTTTTTTGCTTTCTGATTAAATTAATTTCATAATAGCTGGCATAGTGTCTAATGTTTGTGGCGGATTTTCCCGATCGGTTTTTTAAATCTAGTTGATTCATTGACCAGTTAGTCTCTGGGTAACTACAATTCACAGGCTAGGCAAATAACCGAATTTTAATAGTTTTCTATAATTAATTGTTAATTACGATTTTGACCGCATTTTCTCCATTGTAACCTATCAAATAAATCAGTGAAACCAACATTTAAGCCCGAATTTTTCTATACTGATACAGAGAAATAATAATATCAAGTTTAGAAATTCAAACTAAACTAATTAAAGTAAAAAAAAAAAAGATTAAAATAAAGAGAATTTTTGATTATTAACGTATTTCAAATTCACTTTTAGCTCTTGAAAAACTACTAAACTAGCAAATCTTGCTTCTATTGTAGTTGTATCTTGAAAACGGGTTGAAGTAGTTGAATTCAGAGTTTCCGTTTGCTAGGAAACGATTTAACAAGATCTTTATTTTTGAAACACTCGTTGGGTAAGTTCAATAACCGCATCTTTCAATCTTTACAACAAGACGTTCACATTGAATTATTTCGATTTAATGTTTACTTTCTTCTTTGGACTATTTAGCTTCTATTTGCAACGGATAATTGGAATAATATTAATCTAGAAATTGTTGTATATTAGTAAATTTTAATTTGCTTAATGGACCTAGATATTTTCATAATTTATTTATTTATGTTTTTCAAAGAGAAGAGTTACATTTTTATGGAGTGATAATAGGGGAGAAAGCAATGTTTAAATGTCGGAAAACTCATTTAGGGGTACATTTATCTCGAAAAAAATGTATGAAACAGTAATATATAGATAAAATTATGTGTTAACCACACATAGCGATGTGAGATTTTGTATTACCTAGGCTACCCACGTACTTGTATTGTACATTGCACATCATGGTGACTCGATACAATACGATCCAATGAATTCCAAACAGTTGTTTTATAGATAGAAAATAATTAATCCTAATTAGTCTTCTGTCGATCATAACGGGTGGTCTAATAAAACCTGACAGTTTTAAAAATAAAATAACT
Organism: Aphrophora alni; assembly: GCA_963513935.1. Classification (NCBI taxonomy): domain Eukaryota; kingdom Metazoa; phylum Arthropoda; class Insecta; order Hemiptera; family Aphrophoridae; genus Aphrophora; species Aphrophora alni. Next base: position 86,921,675 of record OY740774.1, on the reverse strand, counting down.
TTATAGGGATTAACTGTAACGATTTATTACAATAACCAATCTATGTACGTAGGTATTACATTTTTATCTATAGAATGTAACATCACGTAGGTTCCATCACCAATCTTTGCACATTTTCTAATCTTTTCTGAAAATTTGCTACTAGTCGACGGATCGTGGACTATAGTAACTTATTGCAACAACTTCATTCCTTATCCAGTTCTTTAAATCGGAAATAGTTTGATATTTTGTAACAAAACATTTGTTGTAAAGGTAAATGTCTCTACATGCAGTTAGATCTGGAGACCGTGCAGGTCACGTGCCCACTAAAACGTGTAATGAGAAGATCTATCTTGTTACCACAAAGAGTCCATTTCTATTCCAAACTGTTGCAATCGTGGAACGTAAAATATCCTGAATCATTTTCACGTACTGTTGTTTATTTATAATAACTGTTGTACCATCCCCCCCAAATATGGCTCAATAACTCCAAAACGAGCAACACCATAGCATACAGTCACTGTTACTTTGTAAAGGTCGTTGATGTAAAGGTTCCTTGCGATCCTTTCTGGACCAGTAACGACAATAATTATGAGTCTTTACATTATCAGAATAGCTGTGTTTCTTCAGCCGTTATTAAACATTGAAAAAGGTTTTCGTCATCAATGAGCTGCAATAATCTTTGACAAAACACGTAATTCAGGATCTGCAGGATTGAGTTTTTGTGCAACTGCTAACAAATACGACAAACGGTCTGACTGCGTATATTGTAGGAAATTAAAATTACTAGACTTCAGACTTTCCTTACCGAGCTCAAACTTCCAGGCATTGAATATCTTACAATTTTAAATGGCGTATCTAAATTAGCTTAGTTTAAACAGTGAAATTCTATTTTTAATAATTTATTTTCATTTTTGTTTCGTTAAATCTTTTCTACTAAAATAAAATAACACTACATAAAAAAGCACAAATAAAATCCTTCTTATCAGAAAAGATAACTATTGAATGATTATGCCAACACGTTGTGTAACTTAACACTTCCAGTCATTTTATCTCTAAACGAATGTAAGTTTCCTAGTTAGTGTGCGCTCATGTGAGCGTGTGTGCGCAGTAAATTCATTTCTAAGAATAGCCACCAAGCTAATCTAACTTTAGTCATGTTCTTACAATGAATCCACTATACTAATGAGTCAAGCAGTAAGAAAATGTTTGTGGGTAATGATGCGTATAAAGTAGCCGTGTTTAATGACCAAATGAATACAGCTGCCAAGGAAATGGACATAGTGCTCCCTCATTTGTGACTATGATATTAGAGGTACTTGCCAAATCTGAACTAAATAGATCATTATGGTGGAACTATTCTATAGTTATTACTATTTATCTTCGCGTAAAAAGTAGTGTTGCACTGTTCTCTCTTCTGTGCTAGACTACAGAAAAGCTGTGTAGTTTGAAAGAAGTGACCGCTCTAGTTTCTTTTTATGGGGTTCCTTTTAAAAATTGCACAAACCTTCTCATTATTCAAAAAATTAAATTAAAATTAACAAAAACTATTCCTCACCAAAAAAGTTGTTATTCTACAAAAGACACCATGGACCAAAGAAAGTTATTCTTAAATATTATAAATATTGGAGCATACATTTGATTTTAACTACGCAACAAACGTAGCCTATAAACGAAATGCCAAATAGTTGAGGTAAAAATACCTTTTTCTTGGAACAGAATACCTACTAGCTTTTTCTCGGTACACAATATAAACGGGCAATTGTTTCTTATACAGGGTGGTTCACAATCAGTATACCAAATGATTCTGAAAATCAAAATAAATTTAAAAAACATTACTTTAAACATATGTTTAAAACAATATTTGCCCTTTATCTGTCTGTATGTCTTTTAAAAATAATAAAATATAACTCCAGAACGATATAAGTGTGCAGTGTACTATAAAACCTCATATTGTTCACTTTACCATTTCAAACACGCCTTTATATAAAATGTTTACGTTAAATAACTAAATAAATATTGGTTTAAAGAAATAATTAGCCTTTTTAATATTGATCGACATGGTATCTTCAATTTTATTTTATATTGTAAAATTGGTGAGATATGGAACAAAAAAAAAATAGATAATTTAATAGAACACACAAGAAATTTTCTTGGCCATCCAATCGGAAGTCAACTTAATAACTATTTTAAAAATTAACTGCCAAGTGTTACAAGGACATGAAAAGTGTTTGGGTGTTATAATAAATTACGAAGGTTATTTTATGTTTTTACAGATATTTCAGTTAGCTTTTAGTATATAACAGAAATAAATGTATCATTTTATTCAGCGATAATCGAGCTAATTTGTATCTTGTAAATAATATGTGATAGCAACGGTTAACGAGATATTGGGCGTCAAAAAGTTTTTAAGAAACACATTTTTAATCGGTTAAATAAATAAATTATCAGCGTTTGTGGCAACACTGCTGATAAATCATTCTTAAAAAATTGTTAACCTCACCTCAATTCATTCTGATGTTATATACTGTTTAAAAAAAGACAGATACGCAATAAAATTAAGCATTTTTGGAGGGTATGTTTATAGTAAATTTTGTCTGTATTTTAACGTTATTTTCAAGTTTAGCATAATGTTCGTAGAACTATTTATATGCTTTCTTAAAGTCTAACCTTTTCTCTTAAATAATGCAAAATAACAAAAAAAGTAAATTATTCTATTCAAGTCCCAAATTGTTAAAATAATGTTTTGTCATTGATTAATTCGACCTAGTCTGGCTAAGGTGGAGCAAAGCGAGTACTTCACAAACTGTTAATCCAGCGAGTTCCTGATTTCAACCGTCAGACATAACCTCCAATATACAGAGTCTGTCACGTGATTTGAAAACTATTTAAATGTATTGTTTAAACATAGTGTTACATCCTACGTTATAACATCAATACGCCCAAGCTGATAATCTGAGTAGTTACAATTTCCTGGATTGTTTTATACATTGCATGACATTGCACATGTATGTTTCTTCTAGTAGGAACTCACTCCCATTTATCTTTTACATTGATGATTGAAAATGTACTAAAGTTCAGAGTTTAATGTGGGCTAATAAAAAGCCTTTGTATATCAATTATATTGTTATGCCCAGTATATTTGTCGGTCATTCCTACCTTTGTCACACCTTATTATAGTAGTTAACATGTTTCGAAGTATGTATGTCTTCAAAAACTACTTATGTACTCTTTTGTCTTTATAATAATTTTAATGATTCTGTGAATATCATTGTATTCCGTTTTGTTTAACAATCTTCCTTTAATAGTCTTCGTCTTTTATTAAAACTCTTGTATTTCCCTTACAACTGATTGTGACAAAGTTTTATTTTTTTATAGTTTAATTTATTTGTTTTACTGTTTCTTCTTCTTTAATTTTCTTCCCTTTATACGTTGTTTTATTGTTTTGTTTTTTTAACATTTCTGCTGCTAAATGTAAGCCGCGTGTTTGTTCTTCTTAAGGTATGTGTGTTTTATATGTTTAGTATATCGTGTTGTTCAACTTTTTGGATTACATTATTATTTTATTTAACAAAAGTCCTTATTATTAACATCCAATGTTGCAAGGTTAACTATTTTTGTTTTTTCTTCTTATTTACTATCTTAAAAATTATTATTGTTAAATTATAATAATTAATTAATAGGCTTTTTGTGTTATCTCGTTAAGTTCTACTAATTTATTATTAACCTTTTAGAATTATCTCTTATTTATTTATTTTCCTTTAGGTTTCTACCAACATTGCATTTATTTTATTCACTGGTAAAAAAAAGACTTAATAATAGATTTAATGTGAAAATCAATTTAATTATTCCATCTTTTTTTTTTTTTTTTTTTTTTTTAAGTTGAACGCTCCTAATTCCATTTTGACCAATCTTGTTTAGCATCCTTTATAACGTTTTTTTGATGCGAAATTATTTATTTATTCTCAGTTCTGTGTACTTCATAGTACTTAAGTAAATAAGTAGTTTTTGAAGATGTAGACACGTCGAAACTTGACGAGTTTACGAATGTGTTAAAATTGCACAGAACAGAACTATAGAATATTATATTAATTTCATTAATGTTGTGTTTTATTTTTCGAAAGTTTTTCCAATATTTTTCATTCGAATTTTATAAAATTTGTATAAATCGTTACAATGGCTCTGATGAGCATCATAAGCCGAAAAGTACCGCGTATATTGATTTTTTTTTCTATAGCCAAAGTTAGATTTTTTTGTCATAATAATTTGTTTAGTCATTTCATTTCATTTAAATTTAAAAAATACATTTGCTATTTTCAAACGTTTTCATGTAAAAAAAAAATGTATTAAAACTTTGACATGTGTAGAACAATGTAAATGACGTTAAACTTCAAACAACACAATATTTCTACATTTTGATTAAATTCGCCACAAATCACGAGGAACGCTAATCATCATTTACCTGTATATAATTTCAATATTAACATTTAATTAAATGGACATAAAATACTGTTCACTTAATCATCTCATCAACATTAAAATATTTATACAATACAGTAGTGCCAACAGTTTAACTAGAAAATACTCTTTTAAATAAATAATCAAACTATTGTTACAGAGAGTAGAAACCATTCTACAAGTCAGCACTTCTCATTATACAGTGTGTCCCATGTAGGAATTCCAATGTTTGGCAAATCGTGAAACAGTTGTTTTTGGACCGATTTGGTTAAAATGAATGTTGTTATTATTGACTGACGGTTATTGATTAGCTATTGAAAATAAATACCGGGTGTTCAAAGAGTCTGGATAACTTAAAAAATGTTGTTTGCCAAAAAACGTACAAAATTACAATTCAGGGGTTATGTTCTTACTCTAGTTAACAACACTTCAATACACAAAACTGTCATATTTCGCCAAGAGAGGATGTCCCGCACTAAAAGTCAGAAAAATCTTCAATATAAGTGTAAGTCGAGTAAGACATAATCTTAAAGGTCTTTGTGGTAGAACACATTGCCGCAAATCCGAATGCAAAAGGACGATCCAATCGGAATAAGCAGCCCCGCAAACTTGGTTCCTCTAGTCTACCTCAGAAGCCAATTAACTGTTCAGTAGGGACTAATACCGTATTTTAACGTGTAAAACCAACAGATATTAGGCCTTTCTCAGGGATTGACCTAGAGTAAAAACAACCCTAGAGTTGCACTTTTTTATGTTCATTAGCAATGAAAATATCCTGGGGCATCCGGACTTTTAGAACACTCGGTATATAAAATTATCTTTGTTAAAATTCAAGTTTCTTCCAATTATTCTAGAATTACACCTGTTTCGGTTTGTTGTATAAAAATTGTAGGTAGGTTTAATGATTATGTGTATACAGTGTATTTAATATCTTCAAGGCCATTTGTGTTAATTTGAAAAAAAATAAAGATGTGGAATATATCTGTCTATCAACTGTATTGAGCTACACTGGGGCAAACTTTAAAAACGAAATTAATAAAAACACAACTTTCCACAAAAAATCACTTTATTTCTGCAACACAAATACTAGACCACTCTTCAATGACTAAGTCATCATCCTAGCTGCTACATGCACACAAACTTTACTGTAGTGTACAACAGTCCACTGTTAGTAGGCTTTCTGTGCATGCAGCAGACTTAGTCATTGAAGAGTGGTCTAGTATTTGTGTAGCAGAAATAAAGTGTTTTTTGTGGAGAGTTGTGTTTTTATTCATCTGGTTATATATCTATTGATTAAAAGGAACTTATCTCTTGCACCAACTTAACTTCTAATACACATAAGATGTTCTCCAAAGAGTGGAAGGATAAATAGAATTTAGCAGTTGTAAATAATTGTTTATTTTAAAAATATGTCACTATGCTAACTGAGTCTCATTATTCTAAAAATAATTTTAAAAATAAATAAATATTTAATATTTAAAACGGAGTAAAACTCTAAAAAATTGGGGGGGGAATTATAGAATTATCAATTCAGGACAACATTTAAGCTTCTAGCCATAAAAAATAAATTAATGAAATAATGTTAATCATTATCTTAGTACAGGTGGAACATTATACTAATTTATTTAAAAAAAAAAATTATGTATTTTGTACAAAATAATTTATAAATACTTTTCCACTCTAAGTTCGATTAAGGAATAATAGTTTATTTTTATGTAAATACGAAAACAACGTATCACTTACCTCTCTGCCATATATCCTCTAAAAAAAATTAATAAATAAGTTCATATACCAAATTGCAGTCGAAGTAGTAATCTGTTATTTTTAAGTAATATATATTTTAAAATTGAAATATTCTTATGTACAGTAACTATATTTTTCCAAATTTTTAACGGCACGATTTTATTGTAAAAACATTCCATTGTACAATTATTTGGAAAAGCTTGTGGAACAAAAACTAGATAGGCTACTAGAATTTAATTTTCATTACTGTTGAGACCGATGGTTCTTGGTGGAATTCCATGTTTAAAGATAATAAAACACAATTATTTATTTTGTATATCCGCCTGTTAAGGCATTGACGAGGCTGTATTACAGACAGTCCTGTAATACAGCCTCGTCAATGCCTTAACAGGCGGAACCATTGGTCGGCTAGACTAATTATAAGTGGATATACAAAATAAATAATTGTGTTTTATTATCTTTATACTAGAATTTAGTTCTTTAGATAATACGTGTAGATTTTTCTCCGAGTTATCTACAAAAATGTCTGTAGTTTTGGAGAGAGAGAGAGAGAGAGAGAGAGAGAGAGAGAGAGAGAGAGAGAGAGAGAGAGAGAGAGAGAGAGAGAGAGAGAGAGAGAGAGAGAGAGAGAGAGAGAGAGAGAGAGAGAGAGAGAGAGAGAGAGAGAGAGAGAGAGAGAGAGAGAGAGAGAGAGAGAGAGAGAGAGAGAGAGAGAGAGAGAGAGAGAGAAGAGAGAGAGAGAGAGAGAGAGAGAGAGAGAGAGAGAGAGAGAGAGCATATTGATGCCTTTTAACGTTGTTAATTCGTAAGTGTATAAGGAATTATTGTTTGTTATAGGGATATTCGATATTAAATAATGGAAATCAGAGTTGCAATTTGGACTCGGATTTAGTAATATTTCATTTAAATTTAAATCATCAGCTCGTTAGCGTTGAACAATGTTTTCCTCATTTAGAGAATACATACTTTTTAAATAACCAAAATTACTTGTATAATAATTAATATATAATTTTTATTTGTTAACAAAAATAATCAGAGTAAAAAGTTTTGATTGTATCGATTTTTCCCCTTAGAAACATCAAAAACAAATTCAGACAATATTTATAAAAAATGTGAGAGTAGATAATTAAAATTAACTTTTCGAATTTTATATAATGAAAAAACCTGATAACAAAATATGTAATATAATTTAAAATGTGTAATTATATCATTCTATCAGAAAAGAATTTGTTTTTTAAATAGCCTACACAATTTAAATTAAATTGCATAATCAATAATTTTACAATTGTAAATTTGTTATAGTTTTAAACCTAATTGAAAACGATGTTCATATATTATATTTTATTAACACATTTGCTATAATTTGTGTATAAAAAAATTATACACGACGTTTCGATAAAATTAAACAACTGACCGTTAGTAGTCGGAAAGTAGAACATTACAAGTGGAAAATCACTAACATAGCCTAGTAGCATAGAGCTATGTTGGAAAATAAATCTATAAATCCGAGAAAAGTACTCAAGCTTTAAAAAAACTAGGCTTGAGCAGTCAAAGCTAATAAGGGACAAGAAGGATTTTCAAAACCACAAAAAAATACAAGGCCTAGTTTTAGTTTTGAGTACTTTTCTTTGATTGTAGATTTAGTTCAAATTTCCAACATGACTCTAGACTACTATGGACTACGTTAATGTTTTTCTCTTGCATGTTCTAGTTTCACACTTGATAACGAGAGTTGCTTTTATACTCTCGAAACGTCGTGTATAAATTTTCTACAAACAAATGATGACAAATATCAGAATAAACCAAACTAATAGGATAAATTTAAGTTGTTGTATATATTTTCTTTCGAAAAATAGAGGAGTTAATTTTTTGAGACTTAAACAAAAAATCAACTTTTTTAACGTTATGGGTAGAAAATGTTCAGTAAAATGACTTGATAAAAAAGGGGATATACAAAATGTGGAAATTTTAAGTAGAATATAAAAATAATTTAATGTAATCCCAAGTATTGTTTGAAAGTTTAACTTTCAGTCAGAAATGTAATGTCAGCATTTATGGTCGTATTTGTATGGTATAAATACATTCCTAGAAAATCACAAATAATATAAGTTTGTATCATAGAAAATGGTTTTACGACCCAACTCTTAACGAATCCAAAATATTTAGAAACGATGTATAAAGAGAATTGAAACCATCGGAAGAGATGATCAACACTTCAAAAGCAACCATCTGTTGTCAAAATGTCCAAAATGATATCACAAAAATGAGATATTTGTATTCATCTAATAGAGTATCTGTAGTGTATTTATATACAAAATACAACTTGGAAGCAGAATTCTAAAGACACTCAATTCACTATAAATAAATACTTATTCCGTGACAAATTTATTTGTGTTCTTCCGCCATGACTCATTTCAGTAACTGATAACAGATTCACACAGGTGTTTGTCTTTTGATAAGAGAGGTGATATTCAGCGGAAATGAAGGCTTTATGTTATTCACTAAAGCTTCTTAATAATTGTGGTATTATTGAGTAAAATCTTAAGTAAACTGTGTTAATCATTGCATAAACTTTCCCACTAATACATTCCCAAAATTGAATAAAAACTAATTTAGTCTTTTCGTTAAGAAAAAATATCATTTCGTTAATTATCAATAAATATCTAAAAATTAACTATTGACTCCGTCTTAATATATGTATAGGTAAGGACATAAACATGCATTGTTTGCAGGATAAACAGGTACTTCCTCAAAGTAAATTGTATTGAATTAAAATCAATCTTTTAATGACAGGAGGTTTTTTGATTTTCAGTTTTGTTAAATTGTCACTTATCGGTGAACCGTATAGTTTACATTTGCTATTTTGATCATTTCTTCATTAAAATTAAAATTGCACAAATATATGAACATCAGCAGTATTTTGATAAAATATGTTTTTCATAACAACTTCATGCCCAATTTTAGGTTTTTATAAATAACTCACGATCATGTTTTTGGGAAATGGCGAACAATACTTTTTATGGGGTCCTTATAGAGTACTCGTGAGTAAAATGTATTAAAATTGTTGTAGTAAATTATAAAAAAAGTCTTAATGTGTTATTGATTTATAAAAATACACATTAAAAAGATGAAACATGAAAAACGTAGATATTACAAAAATATATCCACATACCATACTTGATTATAATCACCACACGCGTTTAGGCTGTAGAGCACTAATGACAGACATACAAACGCATATAATCCGAAAAACATTTTTGGAATCAGGGAACCAACCTTAAAGTGAAAATATACGAAAAAATCGAAATTACTTTCTCTATTTTACGTATATCTGAAAAAATTCTATTTTTTGGTTCGGGCCTAAACTGTATATATCATTTTTTTGGTTCGGGCCTAATCTGTATATATATATATATATATATATATATATATATATATATATATATATATATATATATATATATATAGGGATATATATTTTTGTTCGGGCATAAACTGTATATATCATTTTTTTTGGTTCGGGCCTAAACTGTATATATATTTTTTTTTGGTTCGGACCTAATCTGTATATACAATTTTTTTTGGTTCGGGCTTAAACTGTATATATAATTTTTTTGGAGTATAAAACTAACTATAATATAATATTAGATTATATTCCTTATATGAAAAAGAAATATTTGTTTCCATGTATACAAAAAAGTCAAATACACAGATTATCTGATGTTAAACTAAGTTAAATCTCTTTCGTTCAAATTGATTAATTGGTAATGTTTTTTACTAAATTTTAAATATCAACGACGGTTGTAAATAAACATTGAAAAAATTGATAGAGGATACAACAGAAATGGGCTTCAAAATTAAAAAGGTTTCCAGTAAAAACTTTTTTTTAATGGTTCAATTTCTTTAGTTTGGATTGTTTGTGTTTTGACTATCCAAATGGTTTGGAATATGTGTACAAAATAGATGTATTTTTGTCGGTATATCCGTTTTGAGGACACCTGAGTTCAACAAATTTGAGTTTGGAATGATGTCTGTCCTCTGTGCAGAGCTGTATAACTCCAACTAGTGGATTGACATCTACAAAATTTGTATGTGTGTTTATTCTAACCGTATCTCGAGGGTTTTTGTTCCATCATTTTTTTCCAAAACTCAGAAACAAAATTTGTGATTCCAATTTATTAAAATCGGGCATAACGATTTAGATAAAACTTTGCTCAAATGCTAAGGAACCAAAAACAATTTATTGGGCGCCATCATCCTAAACATAAGGGTTCGTTAGTTATAGGAAAAGACAGATTACTATTTTCGTTCTAATTTTTGTAAAATATGAAGTTTAATGACCCGAACTAATGTGTAAAGCAGGAAGTAAAAGAAATTTACGATTATAAAATATATATCGAATTTTGTCAATTGAGATTTACGCTCAGTATATAAAAGCTTCACAAACTTGCTATACAGTTAAATATATAAAAAATATAATTTAAAAAATCATAAAAAGTTAATAATGGGTTAAGTTAAGTCTATATCAACTTAACTCCCATAAAAAACATGTTGAGGGGAGGGGGGACTAAGTGAAATTTATATATTTTTTTATTGTATTTTAGGACATATCTAGAAGACAATAATTATTTGTAACAAAAAGTATAGTGTGAGTTTGTTAATCTCAAAACTATTCCACCTCAGAAATAGCGAATAAAATATCAAAATACCTCCTATTTTAAACAATTTTTGTTTATATCTCCTGCCCTATTCAACTGTATAACTCAATAATTAATAACAAATTTGCGTTTTACTATTCTACATGAAATGGCACCAACCACGCCTCTCATGTCAAAAAGTGAAGTTATTGTCAAATATTACTTTTAACGTCCCAAATAAAATATGTGATATTCGTATACTTTACAACATCTGGCAAAGGAGTTAGAGATTGACATGAGCGCAGTAGTGTTAATATATAATATTTACACATCTATGAAGCTCGTTAGGGCCTAGCCAACGTCTAGAAAGTAAATATACACAATTATTATGAGGTTCAGAAAACTTGTGTTACAACTGTTTTAACAAACTTACCCCACTGGATAAGACTGCTTGATCCACCAATATAATTTTTACATTTCCTACAAGGCGCAAGAGATCTATATGATTGGAAGATCTGTTTGCATTACGCTGCATGTGGGGCTGGGTAGGTACCAAGATGGTTCTATCAACTTGTTTTATATTTGTATTTGGCTTTTTTGTTGGATGTGTGAGGAAGTTATTGAAATGTTTTTGGAGCGTTCTTTTCTAAATGAATTTATATCTTTAAAAAGAAAATATTGAGTTCAGACTTGGTGTTAGCATTCCATAAGTAACCTTTTACATGTATACAAAAAATCTTATTTTGTGCATTTTGAGAATGATGACAGTTTAAAATAATTAAATGTCTGTCCTTGAGAGACTCTTGGGCTTGGTAATCACAAGAGACTCTAGTTACACCCTTTTTTATATAGTTGTGGGTTAAATCCCTCTCTTTTATAATTCCCACCAGGTCTTGATCAGCTCTTGTTCCTTCCCGACCCTGACGCTAAAGTATTCAAGTGCTAGGGGGTCTTTATTTTATGTCTTTTTTTTTTCATAAGGTAATAATGATAGAGAGATTTTCATCTTTAAAAAAATAAAAATAAAATCAATAATTTTTGCACTTTTGTCTTTTGGAAGGTCAGGGTAACCTTAAATTGGACTAAGAATTACTATATTTTACTTTCTACTTTTTACAAAATTAGTGCTTTCAAGAGAAATTGGTTTTGATGGACACATATTATTATTTGTGTTTTTGTTTCTAATAATTTGCTTGCTTAATACGATAACATACAATGATATATGCTGACTTATAACAGGTTTTAAACTGTCTATTACAGATCTAGATTATTTAAAAGGGTATTTTCGTGTTGAAATGTTGGCAGTAATGCATTAACATTTAATTGTTTTTTAAGAGGATTAAGTTTACAATATTCTGATTGTATCGAGATTGAATTAAATATTAAACTGTTATATTAAATGAAATTTAAATCAGGTAAATTATGATTAACACTCCTAGTGATTTTTGTTGATTTAATTAGCATTTAGAGTGTTAATGTCGAAATATTGCGTTGACAGTTACGTCATTTACGTTATTCGAATGTTTCTTTACATTCCATAGCATAATATAGACGAGGTGTCAAAAAATAGCTGCCTCCACATTTAAAAGTGTCATTAAATACAATGCTTTTGATAACTTTATTGGATTAAAACAGGTAACATTTGTTCATTTATACCCTGCAATAAAAGGAGTTTATTTAAAAATCTTAAGTAGTAGCTCTACATATTGATACATAATTTTTAACAAAATAGCTATTGGGGGGGGAATGCAAATTTGAGGTCACTACGCTCTCCTTATTGCAAATGGTAAATTTTTATATTAGCTTTATCAATGTAAATTCCCATAATTTGCACTAAAATTAAATTTTATGTCTTGTAACACTAAAAATCATTTAACGTAGAAAACAATAATGCAATCCTGATATAATTTAGGTGACTCCATCCCAAATGGCGGCGAATATAAAATTAGAAAATCCCAATAATGGCTTAAATAACAAGATAATATTAATTTTGCGTACATTCTATTTTCTACTTCCAAAATTTTATCTCAATAAGTATATTTGAGAATTTTGGCTCATAAACAATTTTTAGTACTCTGAAAAGGATATTTTTGGAGGACATATCAATAAATTCGTTTTGATTAAGTCAGAGTACCAAAGTGTTATCAAAATTATTAGCTTATATTTTGTTTTCAGTTTAGATTTATGTTTATTAATCAGGGAGAGCTGATAATATGTTGATGACACAATATTTGTACAAGTTATTTTAAATTGCAGCTAGAAAGAGTTGCGAATCAAGAAATTTGTTTCATTATTAAATATTTTTCTAATTTAGGACTTAAGGTTAATACGCTCAAGACTCAATTAATAAACTTTTGTAGTAGAGGCAGTAAGATCTCAATGGGGCAATATCCTTTTAAATGGTAATGCTAAACCGAGGTAGAATGGACAAAGTATCTTGGAGTCAAAATTTACAGAAGCCTGGATTGGAATTTACTTATCTGAAATTAACAGGGAAAATTTTACCATTAGGAGACTGAAAAAGATTTGTGACTTAATTAACATTGAAATCCGTCAACTATCTCCTCTTGTATCCGTTTTCAAATTATGGAATTGCACTCTGGGGAAGTTATTCAGATAAGAATATGAAAAGAGGTTACAATATCCAGAAAAAAGTAATCAGAAATATTCTGAATATGTTAAGGCTATATTCGTCCCTTAATACTTTTTAGTCATTTAAAATTATAATATTATCACCCAGCATGTTTATTTATGAATGAATTTTTCATGTTGTGACAAATAGAACAAACTTCCAACAATTTGGACATTTTCATTCCTATTTTATACGTAATGAGTATAGAGTTTATTTTAAATTACAAAAGTCAATATTATTTGAGGAAAAGCTCTCGTGTATAGGAGCACAATTATTTAGTATGTTACCAGTAAATAATAAACATTTCACTTGTACGAAATTTATAACTGCCAAAAGAACTTTTATTTGATGGTGTATACTATTATTATCAGCAAGTTATATCAGGGTTGATAACCGCTTGATATTACATTAATAAATTACGATTTTATATTTTATATCTGTGTTTTTTTGTTGCTACCTGTTTATTATATGTATTTGATTGTCCTCTATTTATTGTCTTGTGCATTTTGTTATATTTTTGTAATGTTTTATCGCATTATTTAAGTCGAAATCATATTCTATATTATCTAGTTTGTTATTATTTTGACTATATGAAATTTGTATAAAGTGTTTCAAATTCATTTGTTTTATATACCACTTTATGAGAAATGTATGAAAATAAAATAAAAATGAAATATAAATGAAGAAAGGCAGTTAGTTTTGAGTTATCAAAAACAATTTTGATATGTGATTCATATTTGATAAAAATATTCCGACTCCATTGTGTTGTAGATCATTGTCTAAACCGACACATTATAGACAGATGCCATTGGGTACTACTTTTATGGACACACGAACTTTCAAAACTGATACGCGCAAAAAATCAAAATAGATGTTTTAACCCATTGCATAACTTTCTCTATACAAGGTAAATGTAAGAAAGTAAAATATTAACGACAACACCTCTTTATAGAGCGGTTTCAAGGAGTCCTTTAGTCTTAGTCTAAGTATGTTACAAGAAGCCAGACTTGAGTTGCAATTATTGACATTATCCCATCTTGGTTTAAAAGGTGTATATAAACCATTTAGACTCCTTCTATAGAAACGTGTCACAGATGTTAAGATAAAGAGTTAATTTATTTACTGTATTAAAATTGCACAGCAGTATTCTAGTGGTAAAATAAGAAAAAAACAATTATATACATAAATGAGTTACAGCCAACGAAATATCTTGCTTTGATTTTACTCCAAAAGTAAAATAAATGTATACTGTAATTCTCAAAACCCAAATTAAGATTCTATGTTGTTTTTTTTTTTACCTAGAAAAATTAATAAAATATTTTCCGTAACTGTAGATATCCTAGAAAACTGGTATATATAATACAAAAATAACATTATATAGAAGTTCAAAAAAACATTTTTAGATTTAGTAAAATAATCCTTTGAAATCACTAATAAACACGTACATCTTTTGAATAAAACTATGAAAATTTGTTTATGAGGAAATAGATGTCAATAAAGTCAATAGAAAACAAATACAAGTTACAGAATTATGACTTTAATTGTTTTAAAGGTACCAAAGTTTGGCAAAAATAGAAATAGAAAGTGTTGAATGTTATATTTTTTTGTAAATAGAACAAAAATCTTCTTTGTAATATGTTTTATTTATAAACCAAAAACAGTTTGTTTTTTACTTCAACAAATATTACACAGGTATTATTGAGATTATTTGAGATACAGTTCTGGGACTTATTTTATTCAATTTACAAATCTAAAAACATATAAAAACAGCAAAGATTTTCCTTAATATATGTCTCAAGAATTACAGCATCATTTCATTCTACTCTTGGAGCAGAAATAAAGGGGAAATATTTTGCTAGCCTTAACACAAAAACGAAGCGTTTACGGATTCTTATTTATATAAAGATTTCTTTTTGTTTTTATTCTAGAATCTATCCCCTAAGTATTGCCGTGAAGTTTTGAATCGCCCTGTATAAGATGGTCATTGATCTTACCATAAGGATTTGATAATTTAGTTCAGCTACAACTCATATTGTTTAAAATGAGTAGGATGTAAGCTACTGTTGCAAAATGCAATTATCGATTTAAAAAAAATTAATAATTGATAGTACTCGTATTTATATTACTATCACTCAGTAATATTTAACAATTAACTTACCCATTACTTGTAATTTAGTAAATATTGTTATTTCCATCTGTATTGACAATTGAGATAAGGCCGGAAAATATAATCCTCCCTAGACTATGTAAGTGTCACTCTATAATCAATTATTTCATCGTAGAATATCAATGTTATTGTTTATTAAGTGCGCAACATGAGATCGTTTATGACTCGCTGAATCGCTACTGCATATTAGTCTACTAATTACCCGTGAAACTAATTATTATAAAGTGACATAAGAAGACTATATTGAGGATGTGGTTTCCGTCCTCGCTAAAGTACAGTACAGATCGTCAAACGCGGGAAATATCAATATTAGTTTGTTATTTTGGTAGCCATGTAACCTATTCTTGCGTCCAGAAGATTTACTAATATACAGGTAATGGCAAATATTATTGTTGCTAAATCAGTAATATTATATGACCAGTGAGTAAACACCAATATATAGGTGTTATTATTTTGACAGTAACCTAAATCCTACGTATTTTAATATATATAAGTCGCCATACATAAACTATTGCATCACGAATCAATTTTCAAATATGTGTTTAGAAAAACAAAACACTGCATCAACACTGCTCAAACTTTTTCACGCCCTCACCCCAAAAACCAAATAAAAAGGAATCAACAATAATCGTCACTAAAAATGTCAATTCAGTAGTTTTCAGTCAAAAGTGTAAATTTATTAGGGAATTTTCAAATTTCACGATCCAATTTATCTATTTATTTATCAATTTCGGTACAGCCGATTTTGATAAATTAAATATTTTATAACTTCGTCGCCATTTTATAAAGAGTTGTCGACCAATATTTTGTATGGGTTACAGTTGAGCCAAATTATCTCAAAATCGTTTAAGTAGATTTTGATAAAACCGTATTTTTTTGTTTTTTTTTATCATAGGAGCCACCCCTAAATTTTAAGTTACAAAAAAAAAGCTCGAGGTATCGTTAAGATATGATGATATAGCTAATTTTATTACATTATGTACACGGGTTTAAACTGTAGATTACTGCACCTATGACAGGTAGCGCCTATAATTTCCAAAACCACTATTTTTAACACAATATACCTCTTTTTTTTCAGCCTTCACTTAATTTTCTCCATATTACATATAAATAAGCATATAATACGAATTGAATACATGTATCTTTCCGCTTATGCGTGCTCAAATACACGCGGAAACTCTTCCCCACTAAAACAATTTCACTACAACAAAACCTAAAAACATATACGTTACATTACTTACAAAAGATAATATATCCAAACAAAACAATATGTATTTGATGATACTAATAGTTCGCTCAAGTTTGGCCGCCGTGTCTTGTCCATCTTTCCCGGCCATTTTGCACTTGACACAATCCTACACAACCACTACTCATAGACTGGTGTGATCTGGGCGAGGCGGTGTAATCTTATCACCTTACTGATTAGCCGTACCTATGTTTGTTTGGACTACTTTCTGATAATCGCGGTCATGATGTGATATAGTCACCTTTGGATTAACAGGAATTAATGATATAGTAAGTCGAGTGACGTTACGAATTTTGGAATTTATTGCAGAATGTTTTTATATTGTGTAGTACGTTTACAAGAAATATTTAGTCTGATGTTTTGTGACACGGTTTAATTTGTATTGTGTAATTTTGTAATGAGTTGTAAACGTGACTCATTATGAAACGTAATTTTTAATGTAAACGTAATATAATATTATTGGTTGCCAATATAACAATGTTAAATCCTGTCCTACGTTTAATATTTCTGTTTCTTAATTTAACGAAATAAATTAAATCAATAAACAAATATTTAATTCAATTTCTTACATGTATGTAATATAGATAATATTGTATGATGATTCAAAAGATCATAAATATCGTATCTTGTGTGTATAACAAATAACCTAATTATTTTTTAATTATTTTAATTTCAATGTATCTTTATATCTGACTTTAAAATTGTCCCCTACTCGTACATACTGTCACAAGAAACTCCGAAGGCTGCAAATTATGACTTATATATCTCCTCCTCCCTCCCTCCCACCTGAGACACTGACGATGTTAGCAGCTGTTGCCTAGCAACCAGTACATTCATCTTAAGTATCAAACACTAATGGTGTCTCCTGATTTACTGCGGTATATGAAATCTTATGGGGTGAAATCTGTCTTGGGAACTTTGACAACTAACTTTAGAGGAATAACTCTTGTTGCTAACAAGCGGGGTGGGGGGGAGTGGGGTGTGGATTTGTAGTCGTAATAAGGTTTATATTTTATTTATACTTTCTTACATATACGAAGGTTGAGAGGTAGTTAGGATACAAAAAAATGGATATGTACAGGGTGTTCGGAAAATGTAACGCCAAACTTTAGGTAGTGGTTTTATGGTTACAAATAAAGAAAAACCTTCCTATAAACATATGTCTGAAAACGCTTCATTTTACATCTGGTGGCCATTTTGTGTAAATAAAAAATAATTATTATTATGTATATTTTGACTCAAAATTTGGAATAAACACTTATTTTGCAACAGTTTATCTGCGTAACTCTCTCTGAAACATTTTCAAAATGGCGGTAGTTTACATTTTTTGTAAAGGTAATGATTTTTAAAATATTGAATATTACAAATTCTAAACAGTCATCATTTTTACAATTTATAAGATAACGTTTTGATTTTTAATTATGATGATAAAAATATACCATGAGAAATCCGTATATCAAATTTTGACTCAAAATTTTAATAATTTCAAAAGCTATAATTTTTCAAAAAAAATAAAAATACAAAAAATGCTCGACAGATGGAAATCGAAAACTTTCCAGACATATATTTATAGGAAACATTTTTTCTTTATTTTGACTCGTATCAGCACTATTTAAAATTTTGGACTACATTCTCCGAACACTGTATATTCAACTCAAGGTCACATGAGCCTCAAAATGTGGTTATTACAGGACTTTTTTCCGATAATTCAAAATTTGGTTGTTGCCTTAAAACCAAAACTTAAAAATCACTGTTTTGTCACAATAAAAAGATAATAGAGTCTATAATGAACTTTTAATAAAATATATCCCGTAAGGTTCCAAACAAACGGCATTCATTACCATCTACCCAAAAGTACCCATACAGGAGTTATCAGGTAAAAAAATAAAATAAAATCGGCGTTGAGACTGTTATAAAATACTTAATTTCTTAAAATGGACTCTACCCATTACGTTAACATTTCAGTAAAATATGAAAATAATTAACAAAACCTGTGAACAAAATTGCAAGTGAAGCTTTTCAAAAGATGAAAACCCATTTTCAGTTAAATATATCTTACACATAGGACGACTTCATTCCCGCAAGCAAAGCAATCTCTGCTTCTAAAAAAAAATAATTGTGAGATACTTTTTTAATTTAATAAAATAATTAGGTTTACATTTCAATATCTTACAGACTAGGGAATATTCTTTAATTTGTGCGTTATTTAAAAATTAATAATCTTTTATTTAAACCTTAGAGAAATGAAAAGTTTTATATACTATAGACATTAAAACAAATTTTTAATGATCAGAAACAGTATACTGTATTGTAAACAGAATGTCTAAGCATTCCTGGATAGGTTAATTAACTATTATACTCTTTCGTCTCTCATTAAACCCTTTAGAGGCTTTCTTTATTTACATCAAATAATAAGTAATTCAATTTGACCAATATTATTTAACCTGTCCGTGACTTTTCAGACATACTCTATTCAAGATATTGTTGCTGCCAATTAAAATATTTTTTAAAACGTTTCCAGTTTATACTATATAACATTCATGAGCTTTAAATATACGATTTTAAATTTTTAAATAACGATAAAAATTTAGGCTTAACAATTTAATACAACTTAGTTATATTTTACGGTAGGTAGTTGAAGTTGCCACCATCTCATGTAAAATTAAAATCTACTAAATTTGTTCAATTGATTTATTTCAGTGTATTAAGTATATTTTACAATATGAGATATACAGGGTGTTTCTATAATTCGCAGTTATATATTTCAAGGGGAGGTTATATGAGTCAAAATAAAAATAAATTTCATATAAACATATGTCCGGAAACCCATCTTCTACCAGTTATCTATCATTATTTTTTACTTAATAATTTATATCTGTACAACGGTTTAACCGATTGAGTTGAAATTTTTCACGACACTCATCAATGTAAAATACCTGGTTTGAAAACAATAATGAACTGGTTGCAATTACCCGTTTCAAAATGGCGGTCATTTAATTATTTTAAATGGAAATAGTTTAAAAACAGTAATTTTTTATAAAACACGTCGAGAATAAATGTTTGTAGCCGGTTTGAATTCATATCGTATGGTATAACTGTCAATACTATCTAATAAAGGGTAAAACAGGGCCCAATAGTGTGTATTACTGAGAGCTGTAGGCTGTATCATATGGTCAATAATCTAAATACCATATTTAAACTGAAGAAGAATCAGCTAATTGTTATACATTGTTGTGAATTTAACGAAATTAAAATGAAATTTAGTTTTGAACAACCGATATATTTAAATCCATCGAACTAATGGGCCCTGTTTTACTGTCACCCTTTATTCCATAGTTTCGACAGTAATACCATTCGATAAGAAATTAAGCGAGCTACACAAATTTACCCTTGACGATTTTTATAAAAATATACTGTTTTTGAGTAATTTTCTTTTAAAATGTTTAAAAGGTAACCATATTGAAACAGGTTATTTTAACAAGTGTATTCTTTTTGTTAAACTGGGTTATAACATTGACAAGTACCCTCAAAATTTTAACTTAATCAGTTTACCCGTTCTGCATATATAGATTATTTAGTAAAATAAACAAAATGCCGAAAAGCTGGTAAATGAAGTGCTTCAGGACATATTATGTTCATATGACTTTATTTTAACCTATAAAACCACTGTCTGAGTTACCTCCACGGATTATAGAATGCCTGTATACTACCGTTTTTAACCGTTCAAGCTATCTTGGTGGAAGAGATATGGTAATCGTAGCAAATTATAAAAAGATAATTTCTTCATATTACTACTTACAGAATGTTAACAAACATGCGTCCTTCTATCCCTCTGCTATTTCAACCCCTGTCACTGTCTTCGCGACTTCCTTCATTCCCTTCTACCTTAGATAACCCTACTCCATCTTCCGACCTTCATTAGCCTGAGGTCTTCCCAACCCGTCGCTTTTTTAAGGGCTCACTGATAGTGAGTGGGGTGTACTAATCCCGAGGTGAAATTATGTCCCTCTCGTTCTTTCTGGGGTAGATGTTTATCTTTCATTTTTTCTGTACGTTTCTCTTGATCAACTATTTTTATCTTCCGACCCTGAATCTATCAATTCGAGGTCTTCTGGCATGTCTTGTACACCTTTTTGATGGCCTGGTGTTGTTTCGCCCTTAATCAACAACAGCATATTCAAGTTTCGCACCTTCAGGAGTCTTCCAACTTTCCTTCAACTTCATTTGGTCTGTCTACGTAATCGTTTTATTTTTACAGTATTCATTTCATTCTCCATTTTCTCTACTTTGTCTAGCATCCTAAGTGGTACTGCCTTTATCTCTAACTCTTTCTTACCCACACCCTCATTTGTATTAATACAAGTTGTAACTCGTTGATTTTTAAAACACGTAGGAGATAAGTTGAATAGGTTGTAATCAAATGATATAAACAACAGTGGAACAATTTCTTGGTTCTATTTGTATATAAAATTATTAATTTTTCTGTTAAAGGCTACATATCTTTCAGTCATCATCTTGGACAGGTTTTGGAAATGAACGAAGCCATGTACAACTGTTAAGTGAGGTATAAGATAAAAAGTATTTTATTAATGTAGAAAGGGTCGCCTATTGTGTTTTATTACTGTAGAAAGGGTCGCCTAAATTGTTATGATGTGATGGTCCAGTTGCCTAAAGGCGATTTTACAGTTAAAGTATTTTAAACCAGTTCATGCGAATTGACGTGCAAGATAACCTAACCTAACTTAACCTAACTGTAACAGCAAACTAAATAAATAGTGTAGTAGTGAAACACGAGATAAGATTTTATTTCCTGAGTTCTTCGTTGACACTATTCATGCAGCCGCTTTAGATAATATGGACAATTATTAATTTTTTCACAAATAACTTCCACATTTACCACAAGGTAAATACTTATAATACTGACCCTCTTAGAGATTAAAAAAATTAGGATACTCATTATAATCTTTATGACAGAATCCCCACTGAAATAACTATTATTTAAACACAAGTGTTGTGAAATTTGTAGAACCATTAATCCTATAATCTTTGTTACTAGTTGAGGTGTTTGCACAAAACAGTGAGTTGTGTAGAGAACGACAAATAAATATCACCCTCTCTCTCTCTCTCTCTCTCTCTTGCTGACGACATTCGCAGGTGTTGCTATGCAACGACAACATATATCTTAAACATTTCTAACTCTAATGGCGTCATGTGATTTATAAGCTTTATATAAAATCAACATCTATAATATTTCTTGCAAACCTTTGCCAATCTAAGATAAAATGCAATTGCGAGGAGTTTTTCATTAAGTTACTGCAGTAAACAATTGTTCTACGTTTAAAATACAATTTTGTTATTTACTATTATTTTGAGTTTAGTCTTATGCATCATCAATAGACTATTATTTAAAAAGGAAAATTAAGTTCATATAGGATTAACTAATTAGGTTTTTTGTTCTTTTTGTTTAAAGATGAAAAAGCTTTAGGTTGTCATAAATTTATAAAGAAAAGTTTAGATTTATCTACGGTCTTCAGGATTCCCACCTTTGTACTCGATATAGTGAGTCCTTGAGGAGGAACTAAAAAGGAATGGTGTCAATTTCTTTAAACAATAAAAAGGAACAGTTAATATAACGGCTATTTAGTAAGAGTGCTGATGTCGTACAGGAGACAGAAGAACGTCCTGAAGTATTGTTTATAGAGTCATAATACAAAAGATATTGAGGATGTAGTTTTCTGCAATTTACTCTACTATTAAATCAGAACAGAGTGCTATGGAATCCCGAGATCAATATTGAACCCAGCCTCTGACATAGGCGGTATCCTGGATGGTTTCATTGGTTGTCAGGTTTACCCATCTTTACTAACACGTCTGCTTTACTGTTTCCTTTCACTATAAATTAGTCAAGAGTCAGACTCATTTTTTCCTTCCCGTTAACATGTGTACTGCCCGTTTATAGTTATCTGATGCTAGAGTTTTTTTTTTCTAACAGATTCACAGTGTAAATCGCCACCTCCTTACTAACTTGATCTCAGTTCATTGAGATTTGCGTAGTGAAAGACTGCAAAGACTTCTGATTGGAAGAATGTAGTGTATTAAAAAAATCACCGATCTTCTCAGCTTAATACAAGGCTGGACCCATCTATGGTACATACCATGCTACATTTATTTCAGAATAGTCCTGAAAACTAGCACACCCTAGAAGGCATAAATCAAATCCATGGGTGCCATCATAGGACTTACCCAGCCCACAATGCATTGTATTACAAACAGAGCCTCTAAATATAATATTGAAAAGTTGATCTCTTGACACTTGTAGGAAATGTTAGATTGTATCGGTAGATTTGTTTAAACAGATTATTAGATTTGTTTAAATTTGTTTACAACAGGTTTTCTAAATCTCGTAATTGTGTCTACCACTTCTATCTCTTCGCTCGTGTCAATGATTCTGCTCTGGTGGGCCTTACTCCTATATGAGTAGGAATCTCCACTCGATTCGGTCTTGAAGGATATAGTAACTATAAAATTGTCACATTTTGTTGGGAGGTCTGGGTTTGAATTACATTTTTCACAATAACTGCGCTATTTGTCATTGTAGAGATGCGTACATGGTACCATTACGTACTGAATTGAAATCAGCAAACTATTATCTGATATATTCTTATAAGTTCACACGAGATATGAACAAAAAAGTTTGAAATGGCTTTGATATTTTAATTTCGAAACAGCTTTTTTAATATTTTTAATTCTTGTGGAGCTTTTTTAATTTGAATGTTCTTGCTTGCCTACAGACTTTTACAACAACGACTACGGGTGGACGGCATGCCGAAAATCACAATATCAGTTTTCTGAGGTCATGAAACTGTGTAAATTATTAAAAAATCAGAGATCGATTTTTTTGCGATTACCAGAATTACATCTACTTCATTGGATGGCCACAATGGGTTAAGCAAATTTATCTATTTTTTGTCTTATGTTTTTGTTTTAAATACATCTATTGAATTTGGTTATTTTTATATTGGTCAAGTTTTACTCCTTACGTCTTAGCGTTATGGCGACTGCAACACTTTGGTTTTCTTCGTCACAATGCTTCATTATTTGCTGTCCTCTGTTAGGAAGCTCCATCCTAATACTCGTATAGACCGAGGGTCCATTTCCACACTACAGCTACCTTATACACGGTCTTCGGTCTTCCTTGCCTTCATCGCCTGCCTGACCAGGTCAAAAGCAGCTTTCTTTCTTCCTTTCGGCAAATCTTCCTACTTCTTTTAAATCAAGTAAATCTATAGAGCCTTTTCCACACCCAACTTCTTTCGAAAATGCAACACTTGAATGGGGGTCAAGTGTTGGTATCACCTGTATATTTATCAATTCTCTCTCAGATTTTGTGCACTACAGCACTGCATTCAACTAGTAGATGGTTAAGTTTTCCATATCTTTTTGAGAATATCTGCATTCCCATCATTATCAGTGGGACAACTATCCCGCCAGGTTGTCCTAGTACCAGGAGCGAGATGTCCCTTCGTCCATGTTTCTGAGGACTCTCCGACCTGTTTTCTCCTCTTTGTTGAGTGCTTCTATCAGTAGTGCGATTCCTTCCGAGTGGCCTGTTTGACCTTTCTCTCTAGAAAGTTAATTTTCTCCGCGTTTTCGAGGAAATTCAAGTGAGCCTAAGGACTCCTCCACAGTCACCAAGGAGGGTATTTTCTTTTTTATGAGCACGTTGAGTTGCCGTGATATTTTTGTTTGTTGTTGTTTTTTATTTGTCTCTCAACGTCTTTTCCCCACGAGCAGGTATCCACCCGGCTAGAGACCGGTTTGTTTGGTTAAGGCTAAATTCTGTGATAGGTGAACAAAAGTATGCCGCAAGTTCCTTATGCGACAACTTCTGCCTAAATGCTATTCTCTCCATCAGCACGATTCGTTTTTTAATTTATGGTAGGTTGAGTGGGAAGTAGTTCAGTTCACATGAAATATCTCCGAACTACATGAAGATTGGGTGATCTGTGAAGGCTGTTTGTAGTGGATACCACTGGACGATGGGCTCTACAAACCCCTACAACAATTGGCTCAACCATTTCAGCCTAATAGTTTTTATATCACAGACTAAATCAAATTCCTTGTACAATCTCTTATCTCTCTGTTTGTTCTAACTCTTTAGTTTGCTTCCTCTTGTATGGTCCATAAATCTTCCTTATACTTTGACGTGTTGCTGTCAACACGTGTTGCTCTTCACTCTAATAACCAATTTTAACTGAGTCAAAATATTAGGAAATTTAAGGCAGAATTCTCTCAGTCCCCCTAATATTATATCACTGTATTAATTTCGGTTTTTCAACGTCATATTTTCAGCATTGGAAAATAAAATATCAACTTTAATCAAATCCGAGTAACATTATATTATTAATGTATCAGCCTTAGATTAAAAAAAACTTTAATTTCTTTTCAGCTAAAATAAATTAACGTTTGGGCACATTTATCTGATTCCATCTTTCATCTACATAATTTAGTTATCTTAAAAGGAATTCTACATTTTACAAAAAATCCTTTCTCGCAGTATGTTTTTTTAATTCCGTCATTTAGTCCTTAAGACAACAAAGCAGGCTTTAATAAATCAGAGAATTCAAACGTTATTTATTGAATTCTTTTCACCTCGGTCAGCTTGAAAGTTTGTATCCTACAGTAACTCAGAACCTTTCCATTGATTATAACAGTACAGATGTTTTCCTCTAGGATGAGAAGATCACATAAATTTGAAAGCATGTTGAGAGGTACCGTCGTAATACTTACGCAGCCCGTAATAAATGTAATACACACAGATCCTCTAAATGTAATGCACAAAAGTTGGTTTTTTTGTTTGTGGGAAGTTTTGAAGTGCATTGGTAGATCAGGGGTCTTACTCAGTATAAATAGTATAGGATACATTTGTTTTAAACAGTTGGTACACAGGTTTTCTGAACCTCGTAATCAAGGATATCACTATTTTTTTGTAGTTGTAGATGCGTTTAAAAAACCGTCTCCACTCGCTTCCTTATGTCAGTGTCTCGGCCCTATTGGGCCTCGAAGCAGTGCATATGTGAAAAAGGATCCACTGGCTACGCCCATGTTATCGACACGGGTTTTTGTAACCGTTAACGTGATTACTTAAAGACGACGCTACATGTCGAAAATCACGTTTTCAATCTCCTGAGGCCATGAAATGTGAAGAATAGTAAAAAAAAAAAAAAAAAAAGAAGAAGGTAGAATTGTTTTGCAATTAGGAAACTTACCCTACACTTAGTGTACTGTGTGTATGAAAATAAACTAATTATTTTTACTAAGGAGCCGTATAATGTTTTTGTAAATATTAAATTGAGAACCAATGCAACCGTTACAGAGTATCAACGCTATAGTTTAGTAATAGTAATATTCGTGTAGGACATCGAATTGCATCCTTACTGAATGTCTTCGGCATTCGCCTAGTTGTGAAATCATTCTGATGATAAACAGACGTCAGAGAGAAAGACAGACAACAAACAGAAGAGTAACGTATGGTAGACAAAATACAGAAGACAGAGAGTCAGGCAGATTGATATCCCGACAAACGTACAGAAAAGACAAACCAACCCACGAGAGACATTCAGGATTAACAAACAAACAAACATAGTTCCAAAAATTACTTTTTGGGGCTCAGTGGACTAAAACAAACAACTTCCCCCCCCAAAAAAATATATATATATATATCGATTTTTGACCCATTACATGATTTTGTATACACTAATATATTGTAGAGTAAATGCATTACTTCTCTGAATTTATACATAATTTAAATATTCTTGGAAACGTTATACAAGTACCACATATGAGACGGTTGGGTTTAGATTTATTACTTATATATCTAGGGAAACGGTTACAACCGACTATGTCCTCCCTATTTCCCTGGTTGCCTAGCAACCAGTACAAACATGTCATCCTAATGAACTCTTACAATTTAATACATGTCATTAAAATGAATTCTGATCAGAATATATGTCACATCTTACTGTGGCATTAGTGTGGAATATATCAAGAGTAAACAGATTTGTGCATGCATTTATACTTGTTATTTGATGCAGGAGAAATACCATAACAATGATATGCTGGTTATTAAATTTATTTGCTATTATTATGTATATAAATATTAGTTTGAGTACAAAGAGAAGATTTGCTATTTCTGAAGGATCAAACGCCGATCATATCATTGTCTAGTTATTCATATTTGTTGACGCGTTTCCGACTTTACCATTTTTGAGACCTACTTTTTTACTCTGGTTTATAGTAAATATGGTTCTGTTGTGCCCATAATATTTCTTGATTAGGGAAAACTTTAAACTGATTTTTGCTGGTAACTCAGCTCGAGAAGTTTTTTGTTCTGCTCTAAAAATATTCGAGATTGTTTCGGTCAACTAAATTATTGTAATATTTTTTTTGTAATGTTTTCAACTCATCAAGACTATCTTTACAATGTATTTAGATATAAGTCCGCCCACAGCTCCCCTCAAAAGATGACTAAGTACGTTATTAAACTAAAAAGCAGAGTCTATTAACAAAAATAGAGAAATATTGGAATATGTCATTAAGATCACATTTGAAAATTCTCTAGCAATTAATGAAATAAAACCTTCCTACCTCCCTGCCAGATTACTCTAAACTGTGGCTACAAAAACCGCCAATGAGTTTTCGTTTCCTTGAGATACTGTAACGTGTAGGACAGTTTTCTATTGGCGTACTTCCAATTACCGAGGTTCGTGACTACCTCTTATTGTAGTTCACAAAATGTCATTATTCATAATAACATATTTATGTAATTTTGAGAATCAATATATATGCACAATGATCGTCATTCTAATAATATTTTGACTGCACGATACAAAACAAATCAACTAAATGTCCCCTACACACAGGATGCTTTGGACAGCTTTATGAAATCAACTGTGTTTTTATTCCTTTGTGATAACTTTATTCGTTTGGAATTTAAACAATCGAAAATATGTGCATTGCATATATAACGTCCATTTAATTAAAACTGGAAACTCTTTGTTAAAATCCTCGGAATATATATATATATATATATATATATATATATATATATATATATATATATATATAATTTTAATGTGTTTATTCAACAGTTATTGCGTTTCTTGTTCATATTAAACCTAACAATAAGTTTAATTGTGATTTTAAAATACAATTTTAATAATGCTAATAGAATATTATTGGGTATCAAATTGACTGAAATTGTTTAAGTTGTAAAAGCGTGTGCGCCATAATTACAATTTATATAAACTCCCTTTGTGAAACGAAAAATACCAAACATCAAATAATCTACCAAATAAAAATGATACCATAATTAATAAATTGAGGAAAATGGTTACTCTAAAAATAAAATCTGCCAGTGTCTTTAACGTAGTCGGATTTTCATTTTCCGTGAAGTAACAGCGACTGAGTATCGGTATAATAATAAATTTAGCAATACCCAAGTGGAAACCAATTTGGATTGGTTAAAGCATTCTAAAGGATATCGGCGACTATGGCAAATCACACGAATAAATGAGTATTGCAGTCGTATCAAAATGGTCGAACATTATTGTAAGTTTAAAAAACTCGAAATGATAAATTAATAGCCCAAATACGGACGTCTTCGTCGAAGAACTTCCGAATGCAGTTGAAATAAGCACGGGTTTGGTAGATTCCATTTAGTACACGATTTCGACTTTGGGGAGAGTGTCTGTAAAATTAATATTCTAACAACAAAAAAGAAAGAACTCCATTTGGATGTATACGGACGACATTCTGTAAAGTACAAACGACTACCTCGATATCGCGAACACCCGTTGAGAGCCGTGTGTTCATGAGTAATACCCAGAAACCAAGACGCAGTCGTCATATAAAGATATTGAATATCCTTCAGGGAAAAAAAAACAGAATGACAGATATGCGTAACTGATTTCGTTGACTCCCGTGGAATTTCCAAAACAATGATAATACCTGGAGGTAGGACGTCGCTTTCATGTTACTTTTGGCTCAAGACACGTGTGGACAATGGGTAATCCTATGCACCATCTCATGTGCTTGCACGAGTTTCAGAGTAGTTAAAAAAAACAAAACAACTCGTGCGGTATGAAAGTCATTAGCCTTTTCCGAGATGGTTCCTCATATTTCCTCGAAACCTGTTTCATGGAACCTAGAAAAATCGCTGAAAGGTATCTGGAAATGATAATCAGACAGACGTTTAATCTCTCACTATAGGCTGATTCGTAGCTACTGATGCTTTCTTCGGAAAGGGACTAAATTCACAAATGCACTAGTGGTGCCCTCTACCTCCCCACCGGAGTTCATCACCAAAACAGTTTTTTTCTGTAGGAAATTTAAAAAGATATTTCTTAATTAAACTTCTTATATAAGAATTCTTGTATGTTTGTGTCAGTTTATAATATTGATTTTATACAATATTTTTGTCACTCTTGTATATTATAAGTAGTTTCTCCTCTACTTCAAATAAATTAAATGTTCATCAGATTTCTTGCAAGTATCCTGTCTGATATCTAGGTCAGAGACAGATTTACTTCCCCATACAATATCACTGTGGTTTCTGCTCTGTAGGGAACAGACACTTTGATGCGGGAACTTTATATTGAGTGATATTCCTATATGTCGTGTTCAAGGAGTTGTGGGAACTCTGTCCAGCAGGGGAAAATCTCTTCAATATTAACTTAAAATATAAAAAATAGGCTGTCCTTACTCCCCTAAAATATGTATGCCTACATAATAGTTTACGTGTTAAAATTGTCAAGAATTTCCGTATTTCAACCAGTTACCTTTAAGTTTTCAACAACGTCGTTTGTACATGCAGGCTATAACATTTATACATAAACAATATGCCGATGGGATCTTAATATATTAGATGGTGTATAAGGTATAATAAAGTCACTGTTATATTATGTCATTTTATTGCAACTCTCATTAAAATTTACACATTATTTTTAATCGTAATATTTCAGTATTGGAGATAGAAATAATGGATTTATTGATTAGAAAGTTCAATGCTGGATAGAAACATTTATTTATAAATTTAAAATTCCAAGAATTAATTTGTTTTTAGTAAAGCAAAACTTTTGGGTAATGTCCGCAGAAGAGTAGTATTTTACTGCCTGCCGGATCGCCTACTCTATTGCCTCTACCTTTACCCACACCAGATGTATGCCCTTCTGCACCATATTATACTAATAGCTGATGTGGCCTCTATACTTTTTATAGGCATAATCTGCTGGTCCCATCATTATCTACTTCGGCCAAGGTTCAACAATTCCCCGATAGGAACACACTCATCGTTTTATGCTCACATTGTAAATGTGATTAGAATATGTCCACTGAGAGCCGACAAACCGCTAACATCATTTTAAGGATCTCTCTTTGTGACCTCAACACAAATTATTCCACAAACAGTTGAAAATTTATTACAAAAATTTCTCTATACTACGTATATACTAAAAAGTAAAAGAAAAATAAGTAAACAATAGAAATAGAATAATAGGTTTGACTATAATTCAAGAATAAATTTAAATTCTCGTGACTCTTTCACGCATCATCAGGTTTATCATATATCCATTTAAAATATAAAACCCCGTCCTTGACATATACGAGGAAACGATACCTACTTTTTTCTCATAGCGGGAATTTCACTTGCACAATATTGGTAACACTTCGTTACACCGACCCAGTGAATATTGCAATTATTTATTGTTCCAATGTTGGTTACAACACAGGTTAGGTTAGGTTTACAAATTGCCCTGGAATTGTCTTACTTGACCTATTAGAACAACAATTAGCCACGACTGTGGCGCTATCTGCAACTTACGATGCTCTTTATAGTTAGTTCAAGATAAGATGATCGTTGAATATTAGGTTGAATCAGTAAAAATAATTACCAAACGTTTTAATTTATAATAACGTGATTTCTGTACGCATAGTGTTTTCCCACAAATTTCAGTTTGCCGTGAACACGTCTTTAAATATTGGGGGGGGGGGGTCGATAAAAAACCTAGCGACCAAGTAAATAGCAAGATTTGTCGCACTAGTATCTCGCAAATTATAAACGAGAATATATTGATTTTAATTTTGTGGAAAATGGGTTTATATCAGAAAATAGTGAGAAGTGACAGTGTACAATGGTGAGTGATGAAGGGGTGGCGTTTGCACATGAATACTAAAAACATAATGCCTCACGGCGTTTTGGTATTATAACGTTGATTGAAAAAAGATATGACATTAAAATTAGTGTTGATTTGTAGAAAATAAAGGGTCTACAATATTTTTTAGGAATAAGATAAAATAAAATGTGTAAAGTTATAATCGGATAAATGTGCTGAGGTGAAGAAAATGTAGGAAATAAGAGAAACTAAAGAAAGGTATATAATTCTTATAATAATAAGTCTTGTTACTTCATTCGATTTCTAAGATATGACATGTTTCAGAGTCGTAACTCCATCATCAGATATCCGTTTAATTATTAACTCTGAAGAGCTCATCGCACATTAAAATGTTACAAACATGACACTAATACAAAAATTAATTATGTTTTTCACTAGATGTACACCCTGGCATGTTCGGTAAGTACGAGGATGTTATTCCTGAGGGAACTAAGCTGGATCTACACCTTTTAAAATGCAATCTTGGGTTAGATACCTCTCTAGCCTTTTCTTTCTAAATTTCTCTTGACCAACTCTTGTTCTTCACCCACTCTGATGCTATCAGAGTATTCTATGAATAGAGGTCTTTATTTCATGGTAGTTTCATAAGGCGACGATGACTTGTTCTTCACCTTTAAACAAGAAAAAAATAAAGAATCATCTTTCTTCAGACAATGTGTAGGAAAAACCGGTAAAGCGTTATAAAAGAACCGTAGTTGATCTCGCCGGCTTTTGATTTATCCACTCCGATAAATCTAACAAACTAAATCGAGTCTCCAGCTCACAAAGTCCAATTGTATCGTCATCAGATGGAAGCGATTTTAAGCCGAAAAGAAAAGGAAACTTTTATAAATTATAGCTTTTTTTTTACAATGAAGCCAAACAAACGCGCGTGGCGTTAGAGTTATTAAACTTAATACACCATCTATCAATATAATTAGTGAAGGTTGTTTTTATTATTCGTGTGATATATGTAAATGGGATTATTATGGTTATCATATGAAAGTATTAGGTTGTTTAATAAATTTGGATTTTATTAATGTTATGCAGAATATATTACGACAAAAAATTAAGGAAGAGTGGGAGGTAGAACGAAAAAGCGATTTAATTTGTTTTGAAGGTGAATTTAGAAATACATTTCAACAATAAGAAATATAATGATTATTTGCTGTAATATGTGAGAATCATCTTATATTTAAAAAACTAATTATTTTACAAAAGGAGTTGTATAAATTTCAATAATTGTTAAATCGAGAAGCATTTCAACGGTTAAAGAGTAATAATGCTATATTTTAGAAAGAAGGTATCATATTGTCGTGTAGGGCATCAACGGGCGTCCTCGCCGAATTGTTTCATTTGTAAGTTAGACTAATGAATGCGACGAGTACCCAACATCATCAATTGGGCTCGAACCTCCGTAAGTTTTGATTGTAAAATAGTTCGAACTGCTTCGGAGTGAAAAATGCACTCTTTGCTAACTGAGCTACGCCGCTCCCGTTAATCGCTAAGAAAAATGACTATTGTGTGCGCAATAATTTATTATAAATGACAATTACATACACTAGTAAGAATATAGTTGTCCGTTTACAGCTATCAGTACCGTATAGAGTGGCAAATGTGTCAATGTGAAATATTTGTTATTTTGGTGCTACAGCCGTACATTATTAAGTGCTTTAATAGTATTTGTTTACAGGTAGTGGGATTTACTAAAATACAGGTAACTAAGTTTATACATACAGGTAAAAGACAGTAATATAAATTTCTGAAAACATTAAATTGAGAAACAATGCTGTGATTTAGGAAGAGGGCGTGATGATGTCGTGTATAATATAAAAAAGGTTTTATTGTAAAGTGACAATATAACACGATATTTAGGATGTAGTTTTCGCCCTTGTCTCAGTACAGTAGAGAATGGAAAATTCGCCGATTTTCAAATTTTTTTCTTTATATTGCTAGCTGAACTAATATTCCCCCCCTTATTTAATAGTGTTTCTTAACGGATATTCACTTAACTTTTTCTATTTGAGATAAAAAAAATAATTTAATCAAAAGATATTTGAAAAAATTGTTAATCGTTATAGAGAGTAGATTATAAATCAACTTGTCAAAACATTTCAAACGGGATGGTTAGTATTTAATTTTTTTAGAAAGGACTAAATCACTTAAGTGAATTTAATTTAATTTAAGAGGAAATTAAAAGAAAAAGAAGAAGAGTAAAATAAACGGAGAATACGAGATTCAATCAGTTCCGACGAGATTCATTTCCGGTTTGAGAACGTTTACTAAGGGGGGGGGGAACTGTTCACAGCTTTGCAGATATTTCAAATATTCCAATAAATGCTGTTTGTTTTTTTTGAGTTTGAAGAATTTACTGAATATTGCAGTCAGTAAATTGTGAATATTTAGTTTTTGTAGAAATTTTACATTTGTTGGTACTGTAATACGTTTACTTATTTGTTGTTAGAACGAATAGCAGTCCACTTTTAACTTGATTATTTGGAATTTTGTCTATTTGTTATTTGGTCAAACGTTCCCATCAATCTTTATTAAACTTAGAAATAAAGTTGTTTCCATATTCCTTGTTTAAAAGCGAATAACCTCTCGGTCATCATCACTTTAAAAAAGAAAAAAAAACGAGTGTAAAAACATCTGCCCTTTCAATACTACAACTGAAGTGTCACTGTCGAAAGAGAACAAAATTGGTCAAGAGAGACCTGATAGGAAACATGTAAAGAAGGGATCTACAAAACAATACTACATTAAGAAAGATGTATATCCGACTAGGTTTTCTCGGGGATGTCATATCCGTATTCACTTTGAGTGAGGAGCTGAGGAAAGGTTGTTTGTAACTAGGCTGAACAGTATGTATAAGGTCTTTTAAATTGTATTTCACATTTTAAAATAGTAGTTAATAAAAACAGCACCTTGGTTCTAAGCTAAGAGAAATAAGTAATAAATATAATGGTTTGATCGAGGCATAACGAGCAACCGCACAGAACATATTTCAAATTAAAAATAAATATAAGCTGTATTCTAAAACTTTCTACAGGTTTATTTATTTTTTTTTCAAACAACAACAAATGAAAAACGTCTTCACTCATTACTTGTTTTTAATTTTATAATCTATATCAATTTAAATATTTACAACTATTATAAAGGTTATGAAAACTATCAAATATTGTTTTTTATGTAACAGTTCTACTGTTTTCTTTCATTACAACTTGATACAACTTTCACGTTATTCCTCAGATTAAAATATAACAGTAATCAGATCATTTACGCTCCTAACAAATTGGCACACCAGCCATCAAAGCTCACCAGTGGTGGGGGTAAAGCTTTATTTATGTAATAAGACCGGGTTTAATAAATAAATAAAATATTTAATAAACCGGCTTTATTTATGTAATACATTAACGGGTTTAGAATAATAAGTAAACCCAGTGAATGGTAAATCAATTAAAATGCAAGGAGCAAGTCACCATAAATATTCATTAAATCTCCTTGTGAATGAAACTTTGTTCAAGTGTACAGTAGCTTTAGTAAAATTCACTGTAATGTCTTCGTCTATGAATATTTTGTATTATTTTTTTTTTGGAAGGAAAAATGGAAAATCTTTATAACTTTGTCCGGGGACTAAAGGTGGTGGGCGGCCTCCCTACCCCGGTAAAACCAAAACCTTCCATCCTCTTCTTCCTTCTCTGCGGGACCATTTTGCGACATTACTTCGCAGAGAAAAATTAAATACCCCACGGGGTCATCCACCATCCCATCGACCGGTTGGTCGAACACCGAAACTGGAGCTCTATCTCAGCTCACCTTAGCTTTTTAACTCGTTTGCCCATAATTATAAGAATGAACCTCTCTATTGCCTTCCATTTTTTTCTCATCCTCTATCATAATTTCTGTCATATTAGTCGGGGAAATAGGTGAACAAAGCTGCGTTGAAAGCTCTTCCTCTCCTGACTCCCCCCGCTGCAATAAGAGATCTGCATGCTCTACCGTGTCTTCTTCCGCTCCGCAATCAAGACAGCTTGGATCTTCTGATCTTCTAAATCTATGTAGGTATGCCCGGAAGCTTCCATGCCCTGTTAATGCTTGAGTTAAGAAAAAGCTCATTTCACCATGTCCTCTGTTTATCCATATTTTTAAATTAGGGATCAGCCTGTAGGTCCAGCGACCAGAATCCTCCTTGTCCCATATTTCCTGCCACCTCCTAAGCAATCTGTCTCTTGCACCTCTTTTTATTTGAGACCCTGTTCTTTCTCCATTTCCTTCCTCATCATACGTCTCTCTTCTTTCCTTCGCCAGCAAGTCGATAGAGGGTATTCCGACCACCACCAATATCGCTGCTTGTCAGACTGTGTTGTATCCTGCAGTGATTCTAAGAACCACCTGTCTTTGTACTGAGAGCAGCCTTCTTCTATTAATTTGCTTCCCCAGCACTTTGACCCAGGCAGGTGCTGCGTACAGTATTATTGAATGCACTACGCTGGCATATAACTTTCTCTTTTTCTCTCTCGGCCCTCCCACATTTGGCACCAAACGCGAAAGATTCCCTGTCACCTTTGCAGCTTTGGTGGCTACCTTCTTCAAATGCGGTCCAAAAGAGAGACCCCGGTCCACTTCTACACCAAGGTACGTCAACTGAGTATTCCATTATCCCGCACGTCATTAATTATGAGTCTAGGAGTCCTATATTTCTATCTTCGAGTTACCAAGATCGCTTCTGTCTTTTCTACCGCCATTTGCAGGCCTCTGCTGTTTAGCCATTTACCTACAGTGGCCATGCTTCTTGACATCCTATACTCAAGGACATGTTCCTCAAGGGCTTCAACGATTATGATAGTATCGTCCGCGAATTTTATCACTTTAACTCCCTCTGATAGCTGGGTTTCCAACACGTCATCGTATACGATCCTCCAGAAGAAAGGCCCTAAACGGGATCCTTGCGGTGCTCCCCTTGTCATCCTCCCTTCAATGACCCATCCTTCACCCTCGTAGATTATCTTTCTCTGATAAAGGTAATTTTTTATAATCCTTCTCAGGTATAGTGGAACAATCTTTTCCCGCAGGGATTTCAGTATATATTGCCATCTCAGGGAATTGATCGCATTTTTAATGTCTATGGTGATCATTGCACAAAAACCTTTTCTTACGATACCCTTATCTCTCGCTTCCATTGGTGTCTATGAATATTGGTGTGGCACAAGTTCACGAGGACGATTTATTGAGTGAAAAGAGAAAAGTTTATTTTCTACGGACGTATTAATTTACCGCTTAAAGATTGAATATTAAGAAGGATAGAATGTAAATTGTCGGAAAAATAAATCATTCACAATCAAGATACTAAAGCTTTTCCAGTTATGTAAAAGCTTTCATGTTATACAAAAGCTTTTTGTCACCATTGCATATTGACACAAACTGTTCTCAGTTTTCGAAATCCACTTTCAGAATTCTTTAATGCAGTATAAAATAGATTGGTTTTTTAATTAGTTAATGTCGCTATTGTGGTAAATGCCCAGCTCTGAGATACAAAGTAAACCTATATTGCCGCTTTATCGAAAACGCTTGTCCATAAGTTCCTCTCCTCTATCTACGTAGGTTCTTGTGAGCAAGTCAGATCCTAATCATTGTAGTAGGCTATATCATTATTTGAAGTGAAAACTTCTATTGGCGCGTTGGGTACTTTTTGGGATGGACTTTTTCAATGGAAAACGCGTCACGCACCGTAATGTATCGTAATGCAACTTTAATATATATATATATATATATATATATATATATATATATATATATATATATATATAGACAACGGATACGCGCGCACAGCGTATATATAAACTCATATATCTACGAAAAATATTGCACAAACTTTCTCACATACCCATATATATTAAAACAAAAATCTACGAAAAATATTGCACTAACTTTCTCACATACCCATACGTATTAAAACTAAAAAATCTACGAAAAATATAGCACTAACTTTCTCAAACTCATATACATAGTCAAACTAAAATCAATGCAAAAAATATTGCACAAACTTAAGTTTTCTAACGTGTGGTCATAAGCACACCTATTATTATTATTATTATTTTTAGAATCCATAATAGGAAGTTAAATTTTCGATTAAATGTCAAAATAGTTATTACCGTTGATATTTTTGATTGTTTCAAATGAATCTGATTTCGGAGTCCTATGGTTGAATTTGATATCAATTTTAAGTACGTACTGCCTGAAAATGACAACCCATCTGGGGCTCACTTATAGTGAATCGGTGTTACCATCCCAAGGTTAGTTTGTTTTACATCTTTCTTCGTGTAGTCTAGGGTTAGATCCCCCTCTTTCATCATCCCCTATTTTTTGTTCTTTTTTGACCAACTCTTATTCTTTTTCGACGCTGAAGGTATTTAGGTATTCTAGGAGTCTCCATTCAATGTTTTTTATTCATTTTTTTAGGCGATGATGAATGAATTTTTACGTTTTTAGTTTTAACAAAATAGAAAATATATTCGAAGTTTTGAAAAAGTTTGTATAGCGCGATTTGACGATACAGTATTTATACACCACTTTAAGTATTTACTATTGTTTAAATAACATTGTTCAAACCTTATAAAACATTAAACGTATCTGGCTTCCGTTTTAACTTATCGTACAAAATATTCTGACAAATTTTCAGAAAATTATATTCACCAATTTCCGCGAAATTTATTTTAATTATGTTTTTTAAATTGCTCTTTTCAAAACAACATGCAATTTTTTTTCTATGTAATTATAATCATGTCCTGACCACTTCAATTATTTTTATAAAAGGAGGAAGTTTTTCACATAACTGTATCAATTATATTGTCATTATTAAAATGTCGCCTGATATTGGATAGGCAAGTTTACCGTATAGTACCTACGGTAGAAGTGTTGCCTATTCTAAAGGAGCCACAGTGCCTACAACTCTGTTGCAGATACCAATCTACAATAATGTTAGTTTCGATTTTAGCACAACTGATTGCGACCAATCTACTTTACTCAATTGGTGGTCCAGTAGAAGACATCGTCATCATTGTACTACATGACTATAGAATGACAGTATTTTCCAACATGTCCTCTCAAGGAACGTTTAAAGGTATCAATTGTATAAGATATTTTTACGTAGAATGTTTTGGACTACTTATTAAAACTTCAACTATCAATAGTGCTTAACCCTTCATTGTTTCAGTGACTTGTCAACCGCATTTATTTTTGTTTTGTTCAAAACTTGTCTCAAATTTGTCATGAATTTCATGAATGGTTCGTTTAAATTGGGTTCCTGTTTCTTACTGTCCACTTTTAATGGGAAAAATTTCACGATTCTCAAGCTCTCAATATTATATTTTTGTTGTTGTTGTTGTTGTTGTTGTTGTTGTTGTTGTTGTTGTTGTTGTTGTTGTTGTTGTTGTTGTTGTTGTTGTTGTTGTTGTTGTTGTTGTTGTTGTTGTTGTTGTTTAAAGGCGAAAAACCTTTCGGTTTTAAAGGAAAGAATAATAAAATAATATGAAATAAAATAACCCTCGGTTACTCTCTTGATTAAGAGAAACGTGATGGAAAAGACGAAAGGGAGGTACTTAACCCAACCCTACGTTAAAAAAGTGAAGATCCAGCTAGAGTCTCTTATGAGACCCAAAGGGTCTTCCAATATTGTTTGAAGATCCAATTACCATTTATCAACGGTTTAATTACCAGTCATTTTAAATCATTCTTGAATTTGGTATAATACAAATAAATAAATTATTTGGTATGAAGAAAATAACGGCACCATAAACAAATAAAGAAAACCAGCTGTTATTTTTCATTTTTATAATAAAGTATGTTATGCAAATAGAACCATTTGTTATATATACAGGGTGTCCCACGAAGAAATCGCTATTTTTGAATTAATGTGTGTGCCGTGCATGAGGAACATATAAACTTAACACTTTACAGATATGTTATATATTTATGTAAAAAAAGTACACTCGAGTTTCATGTTTTTATAGTAAAAACATAATAAAAAATCGTGTAAGTTTTCAAAAAGTGATAATATATGCATTAATATTACAAATTTATGATTTGCAGATAACATGAAAATGTGTAAAACGTAATATAGAAAAGTGAAGAAAAATAAGAGAAATAAATTATTATTAATCCAAATTGTACCTTGCTTCGAATTCTAGTTCATGCTATAACTATATACAGATAGCAACGTAACAAAAAAGAATCATAAGAGCTTTCGAAAAATTACCGAGGTATCAACGTAATTGCTCTTCAATCAGTCTTGTTAATTCACCATCTGTTGCTATAGGGTGAGAAACAATTTCTCTCGTAGAAAGCCCCATAGGAAAAAAAATAAACAGACAAAACCGAGGGATCATGGAGCCCACTCCATGAAGTTGGTGGCATGACCTATCCAACGGTAGGGAAGATCTCGATCTAAAATTACTCCACATTAGCATAATACAGAGGAGTTCTATCCAGTTTAAAAAAAACTTTTGTAATCTCCGGCTGAGTAAGATGAGGAACTATGTGATCAGTTAATACTGAACGTATTTGTCTCCAGTCATTGTCTGATGGGTTATTTCATACGACAAAACACCACCCTTGGTGACGGCAGCCCAAACAGTTATACCCTTGGATTTCAAACCCTCTTCGTCTAAGATATGTGTATTTTGCGTTTTATAAGTATTGAAGTTATGTTTGTTTACACATCCAGTTCATTAAAATCTAGCATCTGCTGAGATTAAAATTCCTTCATACCAATCTGAATGTTTGACGAGCTTTTCAATTACATTCGAACAAAAGTTCACATATCTATCTCGGTCATCTTCCATCAGTCCGTGAACTAAATGTGTTTTATACAAAAATATTTTGTTTTTCGACATAGGTGTTGCGGATGAAAATTTACTAACTGAATTATATCTGTTTGGAGATTTCAATAAAGTAAAACGTGAAAATGTATGGTACTTCTTTGAAACTCATCCAGTTTCTAGTAGCATAGTTTTCCATTTATGAATTGATTCTCTTGATGGAGGAACCACATTTGGGCAGGTAATTTGCAAATACCTTCACATTCATTTTCAAAAGCTCCAGAACAACATTTTACTTGCTGTTCAATTGATAAATTCATTGTTTCGAGGTTAGAAATCACACGTAAAGTGATTGAACACAACTATCAAATTGTTTCATTGTTGTGTCTTAAAAAAGCAACAGCTGATCGAGATCCTCAGATGGCAATGTACATTTTAATTGCATTGTATTGTTGGAGGAAGTGGTTCTATCCAAACGATTAATGTTCTTTTTGTTATTTCGCCATTTTATTTTAATTGATTATTTAAAAAAATGAAGCTCAAGGGTTCTTTTTTTACAAATCTAAATAACATAACTGTAAAGTG
This sequence comes from Aphrophora alni, assembly GCA_963513935.1. Lineage (NCBI taxonomy): Eukaryota > Metazoa > Arthropoda > Insecta > Hemiptera > Aphrophoridae > Aphrophora > Aphrophora alni. The sequence continues at coordinate 86,881,202 of OY740774.1, read as the reverse complement.
TCAAGTCTTCCATATATCCGGCATAATACTATTTTAAAAAACGACCTCGTAGTAAAACAGTAATCTGTAATTTTCTTTCTGGAATGAAATAATATTGGCTCTTTGCCTATAATAGTATATAAATATATTTTTTATTGGTATAATAAAAAAATATTTTAGTTTATTTAGACACTCTTGGTTAGTGATTCTTTGATGTAAGATAACAATTATTCATCAATTATGTTACGTAGAACTTTATTATCTTTCCACGCCTGAGAAGAAGTTCACATTCTTTTAGCAATGTTTTGTTTTATAAAGCATTGCCTATACAATCATTGGCACAGTTTAAACGACTTTGACCATAATATACTGTGAGTTTTAATTACTGTTATTAAACTGTGCATATTAATTCATTACTGAACACATTTTTTCTAGATGCGTATAAATCATACTGACACCATTTTAGTTCTTACTAACCGTTTAATCGTTTTTTATTAATTATTTTGACACACATATTCAACACCAAAACTAAAACATTTTAATATTAAAGACTTAAAATGTAGATTGTCCACTGTTTTTACTACCATCACAAGGCTCTGCAGATTTAACCGTAGTCTTGGATTCAATATCTATAAGAAAAATGATAAACTTGTGAAACTGTTACATTGTCCCGCTTGTTGTTTAAGGCGATAAATCACTCGTTCATTATGGGCTTTATAAAACAAAGAAAATAATTTAAAATAAAGAATCCTAGCTCTCGAATACTTAAATAGCTTCAGGGTCGGAAGAGAACAATAGTTAGTCAAGAGAGACCTGATAGGAAAGATGAATGAAAGAGA